>OZ025240.1:59227333-59569833 GCA_964019155.1 Osedax fenrisi | reverse complement strand
TTAATATCATTAGTCAATTAATATAAATGACATTTAAAATAATTTAAAAAATCAATAAATTAGTTATCTATTTTATCAAGTTAGGTATTAATAAAAGTTAATTGTCGTAATAAAAATGTAACAGAACATTTTTATAATTAGTACTAAATGCATATATTCTATTTTTAATTCTTAAAGATTGTTTTAAATTGCTCCACAACCGTGGCCCTGAACTAGATAAACAAAAAAGTTTGCATTGGGTTCTAATTATAATTCTATGAAAGAGAAGAGTATCATAACCTTGAATATATTCTGTAAGTGTAATGGCAACGAATGATTTCTTGCTCTAAACATACATTTTGCAGTATTTAATTTAACATTATCAGTAAACTTTAAAGAATTATGTTGTGTATAAAATTGTCTGTAAATTTTATCACCGTTATATATACTTTTTAGTGTTCTTTTTTTTTAAATATTAATTTTATTGAGTTTTGTAATAAAAGTATTACCTCAAATATTAGAGCAGTAATTTAAATGAGAATAAAAATGCATATTACAGTAAGAATAATGATTTATTATTTAATTTGAATTTAACTTTGTTTAAAATAGCAATAGCTATTGATAATGTTAACATAAAAAATCTATTTGTTCCAGTCAGGTTTATTATCAATAATTATTCCCAATAAATTTAAATTTGTTAACTATTTTAATATCTGTACCATACATTTTAATTTAAATTTAACATTTTCATTTGTATTTCTGATATTAAATAATAAAATTATAGTTTTATCAATAGTTAAGGATAATTTATTAATATTTAACCAGCTATATAATTTATCAATACCATTTTTTATTTTATTTTCAAGATTTATAAAAGATTTATCATTAAAAATTAAAGTTGTATCGTCAGCAAATGAAATTGGTTTAAAAACAGGAGATATATTTGGTAGATCATTTATTTACAATAAAAACAAAATTGGACTCAATAGAGATCCTTGTGGAACTCCACATTGAATCTTATTTAGACTGTCTATAGATATAGTACCATTATGAATAACATATTGCATTCTTTCTGTTAAATAAATAATTAAAAAAATAAATAAATGAAGTGCCTATAATACCATAAATATAAAGCTTTTTCAGTAATATATTATGATCTAATGTATCGAAAGATTTACGAAGGTCTATTGATAATTTAGCACATTTATTTAAATGTTCTAGATGCTCAGATACAGATTCAATAACATCAGCTAATAATAATAATAATAATAATAATAATAATCAGAGTTTGGGCATTAGCCTGGATGAACGAAAAAGCAGAGCTTATCAAGTCGTTCACCTAATGTGATTGTGGGGGGAAAAATTATGTATAAAATTAAAATAATATTAAATAAAATATTAGATTATAATATAAATTTCTATCCAGGATATCAGTAAAAAAAATAGTCATAAAAAAAATCTACCTAGAATACTTTATATCGATTGCCACTGAAAGTCGATAAAGGTGTATCAACTTGGAGGATTTGGGGTTTCTATATCCAATGCCTTAAGGAACTCACTTTTGCCAAGAGTAAGAGCACTGGCAACAATTGCCCCCACACAACAATTGCATCCTCATCCCCGACACGAACCATTACCGGCCACATAAATAATCAATACAAAGTACTCGTGAATATCTTATATTTAATATTTAATATTTAAAATAAAAAATTGACTTCCTGAATAGAAAATAATACTGAATGTTAAATAAAATTTAAATAAAATTTAATATGTAAGTAATTAAAAGTAAGTAATAACAAATATGTACAATTAAAAACTTAATAGAAAAATAAAAATAAAAATAAAATAAAATTGCAAAAAACCCCACAATCATTCTCATCATGTATTTAAAATAAATAATTGAATAATATGTACCTACAAAAATATAAACCAATAAAACACTAATATTAAAATTGGACCGAGTACAGATCCCTGTGGTACACCACATTTTATATAATTATAATAAGAGTCAGTATTATTATATCTAACAAATTGAAGACGATCTGATAAATACGATTTTATTAATTTTACCGCTATACCTCTGATACCATAAATATATATATATATATATATATATATATATATATATATATATATATATATATATATATATATATATATATATATATATAAATACATATACATATATATTTCTATTATATATACTTCCTGTTTACATATTTACTAATAACAACTAATTTGATTTACTAGTTTATAGGTTATTATTCAGATAGAGATAAGTAATCATCTATTTATTTTTAGATAATCTATTGTATTAATATTATATAAATCTTATTTACTCATTGGTTATTATTATTATACTGAATAATTACATGTATATACAGTTTATTTATTTGTATTTAGTATTATTATTATTTTTAAATTATAATTGAAAAAGCCATACAAATATTTATTACAATTTCCAAGAATTTGTAAATATAATAAAATGATCACATATAGTGCATATAAATCCATATATTCAAATAAATTAGTACATTTATAATATATATATATATATATTGATAAAGAGTAAACAGTATATTATCTAAATTGTGTTGTATTAAAAACGTAATTTAACTAGAGTAGACGTAGTATACCTAGCTTTGAACAACTGTTAGTTTTATGATGGAAGGTACTAAATGTGATGGTTGCAAAAATGTAACTAAAAAAGTAGTACATTCTTGTGATTCGTGAAACAGATGGTTCTGTGACAATTATCACAAACTTTAGGCGGCTGCAATAACTGTAATCAATGAATAAGCCAATGCCGTGGAGTATCATGAAACTGTACTAAATGTTATACTTTCATTAATATTGTAATACGTACATTAGAAGAGATAGAAAAGAAAATCGATTACATTAGAACTGATAGTATAAATAAAAGCAATATTTACTTTGAAAATATAAAGCAAACTTATGCTAATATAGGAAGTAAAATTGAAAACTTTGACAAAAAATACCAACAACCAAATCATCTATCAACTCTACAATTATAACAGAACTTACCCGACAATCTGTTATAGAGTCCAATGACCAAAAAGAATATAAACATATACTACACGGCATACCAGATGACGTAGAAATGGATGAATACCTCTCTCAACTTTATAAAGACACACTGCACTGTAAACCTTCAACTAAATACATGCGAAATAAAGTTTGGTAAAGTAAATGCAAAATATGACATTAGTAAACGTATTGTTAGAATCACGTATGCAGCAGTATCTGAAAAACAAAATATCAACGATAACTTAAAACAACTCAAAGATACATAATTGTCATCACTTCACTTTTCAGATAATTATAATAAGGCACAAAGAGATAAACTTACAACATTTAAATCTGTGGCCAAGTTAGATAATCAATCCAACACTGACGGTACAATATTGTTACCGTATGTGGTATTCCCTTAATACACTTAAAATGTGTTTCTCTTCCGAAATGGAGAGACTAACAACAACCTAAAATATTAAACATAGGTAATAACAATCCCATTAAAACAATCAACAAAACTATATCAATGTGCCATTTATCTCAGATCACTTATAAATAAAATTGGATACATAAATGAGTTGATAGATACTGACAACCTTGACTTATTAGCAATAACTGAAACGTGGCTCAATAACGATAATCGAGAAAGAATTAGTGAATTATCTCGCAATAATTTAAATTGTTATCGTAATCCAAGAGGCACATCAAAACCTGGCGTCGGTGAGGTATATTAATACGGGAACCTATTCGTCAGATATCTGAGACACACGGATCATACACAACATTTGAATCAATTCACTGTTTATTTAAATGCTTTAATGACAATAAATCAACACACTTGGATGTGATTGTATTATAGAGGCCACCTTTATCTAAAACGGACATATTCATGGACGAATACTTTGATTCTACAATCAATATTTAAACTTCAAACACTATAATCATGGGTGACTTTAATATTCATATCAATCAACAAACACCAGTATCAATCTCATTACTGCATACTCTCTAAACGCTAAATCTTAAACAGTGTATAGACTTTTCAACTCATATTAGAGGTAACATCCTTGATGTTGTCAGTGAACCATCACAATCTAAATTGATATCCCAACCATGTAGAGGAACATTAATCACTATCAAATTAATCTTTCGCGGAAAATAATAACACGACAATTCAACAAAATTGAAGTAGATACTTTCACTGATACCTTTATGTCGATTAAAGAAAAAAAAACCATACAGTATACAATCTAAATTCTTTAAATTCTGACCTTGATCAACAACTTGGCACCTTAAAAATTATTACTGTGCCTAGTCATCTTTTATCCCCATAGTTTACAGAAGATCTAACAATTATAAAAAGAACCTAAGACATTTAGAGAAAACAATGGATCAAGAAAACATCAAACGTAATATAACACATTACATTATACCACACAACGGAAGTATTATACAAACGAATCTATTAAGACGACCTTAATGAAAATACTTTTCTGACATCTTAATATCCAATACTACCACAAGTAAAGAAATGTAACAAATTTCCACTTCACTACTAGGTCGTGAAAGCACAGCAAATCCCTTACCTGATTTACCTGATACAAACCTAGCAAAGTAATTCTGTAATTTTTATGAAGAAAAAGTGGTTAAAATAATCAACAATCTTCCTCCACCACTATTACCAACAGAAATAACATTTACAGAAGAATCGATAGTATTTGGTACCATATATCCTCCTTCTCAAAGCTATCTTCTAAGACTTATAAAGCATTTCAAGAAAAACTCACCAACGGATAACAACTAAGCCACTTCATAAAATTTATCAAAAAATATATCACGATATAATAGAATCCATTCACGAAGCTATCACAATATCTCTAAATGAAGGAATCATCCCCTCAACTAAGAAAAAGGCTATAATCCTACCTATACTTAAAAAGAGTTCATTTATAACAATTTATTATAAAATTATCGCTAAGTATTGCAACTATCATGGGTTTAGAAACAGTAGTTTCTGTGTAACTCAATGAATTCCTCACAGATCATAATAAACTAAACCCCTTAAAAAGTGCATACAGAGCACATAATTCAACAGAAACCGCTTTAATAATCGTAAAAATTATAATTTTGTATAAGTATACTTACTTATGTCCTTGGATAACATGCAGATTACCATACTCATACTAATATACCTCTCACCTGCGTTTGATATTCTACACCATACACTGATAATTCATCGACTAGAAAGTATAGGTGTTACCGGAATTGCTTTGAAATGGTGTTCATCTTTTCTTAGTGATATTTTCAAAGCTGCATACAATCTGTAATATTAATTACCCACAGCTAAGTAGTAGTACTATCTATTAATAGAACTCGTGTTGAAACTCTGAGGTTAAAGGTTAAAGTTTATTATACATTAATAATTATTAACGAATAATATAAAATAATAATAATTTATAATCATAGCAACGCATAGCAACCAAATTATAAGTCGTATAAATTTAAAACAATGTTAAAGTAAACAACTTGTTTCTATAAATAAATAATGATATATCCTTAAATCGAATTAATTATATATTTGGAAAACCGTTCCTCTAAATTATACAGATTGACTCTTAATATTTAGTAATTTTAGGAAAGGATAATGATATAAAAAAACGATTTAGAAAATAAGAAAAATATCTAAATTCTGATTTATAACAAGAAAAATTCAAATTCAACAATTTCACAATTTAATATCATCAAACAGTTTGTGAATTAACACATCAATTACGGGATAAGTAATCACACTTATTGTCTATATAATGTTAGAAAATCTCGTAATAAACTTACCGATGCCACAACTAAATGTTTAACTGGCTAGTAAAATGCAGTAAAAGAATCTACTGCTATTAATTATTGTGAAGTTCACCTTTACTTCTTTTGTTGTTGTATACACGTATGTATACACTCGAGTTTCAACAATATATTCAAGTTCGTGCTATACGCGTCCTATACACTATACAATACACGCGTGTATTACACAATCTAAACCATGTCTCGATAGTTTCTATATCGGCTTTAATGCGATCACTCGGCTGCAACGTATGCTAAGATAAGTGTATAGACATAGATTAGGTTAGATAGACATAGGTTAGATTATATAGACATAGGTTAGGTTATATAGACATAGGGTTACACTCGTCGGATTTACTTAATATCTAGCCGAATCTATAATTATTTAGAGTAAAAACATTTCTAGTCGGAAGTGTCACGTGATGAAATCAGTGAAACAATTTCTACCTGGTTCGTGTCAACAGCGTTCTCGGTTATTGCACCGAAAAGCTTGAATTATCTACTATATCAGATGAGATATATTACTTATAAATCGAATACATTACGAGACACCTATCGCATATTCTGGTACTAGCGGCCACTACTACGGCCTTGCCTTATTTGAGTGATTTTGTTAATGCCTA
Organism: Osedax fenrisi; assembly: GCA_964019155.1. NCBI lineage: Eukaryota > Metazoa > Annelida > Polychaeta > Sabellida > Siboglinidae > Osedax > Osedax fenrisi. The sequence goes on along the minus strand of OZ025240.1, from coordinate 59,563,363 downwards.
ATCAAACGTTTATATTATTAGGTTAAACACTTTATATATAAAAATGAAATCACAGTATTCAAGAACTATATAATTTCTAGTTAATTCAAAAAAATGATAGCCTAAAATTCATTATTTATCGATATATTAGAAATCTTCTGAGGCATATTAATTATCGGTCACTACTCCCTTCCCTCCCCTATATCCATTTGGCTCTAATGTCCCTTCGAAGCCGCTCTGATGTTAAGACATCTATTTTTTAACGAGAGCCGCACATTTATTTATACATACTTATATAAGATCACTTCTAAATATTATTTTAATATCTATTTCAATGATCCTAACGTGGCTTTAACACGGGTCATACTGTTTGTGTGACTACCGACTTAAAGGGTCACATCCCACTATCAGTATTTCTGGAAATAATGTCTTGAGATGTTTGCTAGAAAGTGATTTTCTAGAAAGTTTTAGTGGGATACCTCTTTGTAAGATACTTAATTAATATATTTAATAACAATTTAAATATTAGCTATGCAGAATCAGTAATAGCTATAATTAATAAATAATAGATAGGAAAATATTCAAAAACCAAGCAACGCCGGGTCGGGTACGGCTAGTATATATAATAATAATAACAAGAACAATAACAATATATAACTCTAATATATATATATATATATTATTATTATTATTATTATCAATTTAGGTATAAGTACCTGGGTAAATGTAGAAGCGTTATGTATTGTTATTGTTATTGTTATTATTTTTATTTGGTGGGCCTTTCATCCCATCCAGGAACTTATATGAAGCCTTTACTTATTTGCCCAGGGCCGATCATTTATGTATACACCATTATATAAGATCAATTCTAAATATTATTTGAAGACCTACTGTAATGGTCCGCGAACCCTTATCCGACTGCTTGTGTGTCCTCCTGCCTTAGCTAACTGATCCACACAGGCAATTATGAATATATATATATATATATATATATATATAATAAATTATAAATGTATATTTATAATTACATTTTAAACTAACCAGTTTTTAATATTTCAACTACCTTGATGTTATTACAGCCGATTTTATTACAGGAAGAATTAAGAGTAACTTTTCTAACTATAGTGTTATTAGAGAATATTCATTTCAACTTATTTTATATAATATATTCAAATAAATGATTTCAATGTATATAAGATTATATATAATGATATCGGAAATCGTGAACTGTATGTATACCTATAGATATTATAATCATATTAAATAATTATAATATATATAGGGGAATGAAGGGTAATTTGGCCGACTCTAATATCTCAGAAACTATTAATTATACTAAAAAAAATCTATTTACATATATATATATGTATCATATATATATATCATAATATATTTAAAATGTTAATATTTAATATTTTTAAGAATAGTTACACTTTTTTTTAATAAATAATCAATAAATTATTAATATTTATTGATTTTGTAAAAAATACGGAATTTCTACAAAATAGGTATTTGTTAATCTGCTTTTCATTTCATAAATAAATGTTGGATTGTGATATTTTGATATTACACCCTAATAATATGTTCTTGAACCTAAATTATATATCAGTATGGTACAAAGATATTACTGAATTAACAACTTGCGTAAAAATGGGTACATTTGCCGATCATTAACCAATCAGATATCATTAACATGATAGACAATTGATATACAAATATATGGCTAACCCTATGTATGGCTTTCACCATGTATGCACTATCCCATATCTGGTATATCATATTCTTAGACATATTTGATTTAATAGTATACAATTATTAATAAAATAGCGATGATAGACATACTCTTAAATATATACAAATAATAATATAGTATTTTTTATTTTTTATTATTTTTAATTATTTTATTATATTATTTTAAAGTTAGTACCAATAAATGTGTTCATATAATGTTATATCTTTCTCAACAATATCTTATTTCATAGTATTACCTCCCATACTTTTCAAAATTACCATTTAGTTTTCGATGAATAAACATTTAGTAAGTGGTCCGCTGAATGAATAGTTGTCAACCTTTAGTAAAAGCTTTAACGATACATAAAGGATGTTACCATATAGATCATTAAAGTGTTTTGAACTAATAATGACTAAATGGTTTTTATTAGTTTTATAAAAAAAACCTTCAGTTATAATTTACTAAAATTCAAAGGTTTTTCAAAACCCTTTAGTTTTGCTTTAATAAACTAAAGATGTATTATATATATAAAACCCTTTAACTCGTATTTAAAGAAAAATACTTGTTTGTTATATTCATTATTTTTAACCTATTCTAAGAATTCTATACTACTTTTGGAATCAATATAATATTGATATACGTATGCTATTCGACTATGATGTTCATAATGGAAGCGATAGGTTAGGTTAGGTGGGTTAGGTTAGGTTAGGTGGGTTAGGTTAGTTTAGGTGGGTTAGGTTAGGTTAGGTTAGGTTAGATTAGGTTATGTTAGATTAGGTTAGGTTAGGTTAGGTGGGTTAGGTTAAGTTAGGTTAGGTTAGGTTAGGTTAGGTTAGGTTAGGTTAGGTTAGGTTAGGTTAGGTTAGGTTAGGTTAGGTTAGGTTAGGTTAGGTTAGGTTAGGTTAGGTTAGGTTAGGTTAGGTTAAGTTAGGTTAGGTTAGGTTAGGTTAGGTTAGGTTAGGTTAGGTTAGGTTAGGTTAGGTTAGGTTAGGTTAGGTGGGTTAGGTTAAGTTAGGTTAGGTTAGGTTAGGTTAGGTTAGGTTAGGTTAGGTTAGGTTAGGTTAGGTTAGGTTAGGTTAGGTTAGGTTAGGTTAGGTTAGGTTAGGTTAGGTTAGGTTAGGTTAGGTTAGGTTAGGTTAGGTTAGGTTAGGTTAGGTTAACCTACATTTGTATACATATTGATCGCCAGAATTTAGTGCAAGAACTAGATTAAACCATTAGGAATTGAATAACACAACATTAAATAACGTTAATTATTGGAGCTACGTCACATCATTAAAGTTTAATTTAGAATATATGGCATTTTAACATGGATGAGATACGATATATTTTGACACTTAGATTCATTTCATAAACATTTTTTGTTAATTTATATATGTATCTATATTTGTATTATATATTTTCTATGTGAAAATATGTTTCTGCTATTATTTTTGGATTTTAAAGGAAATTTCGAAACAAAATTATTTTAATTTTAATTTAAAGATTTATTCATAATAAAATATAAACTTATATCTATCTTCTATACATATAAAAGAAAGTCTATTTAAATATTTATTTATTTATTTATTTATTTATTTATTTATTTATATGCGTTCTATGTTTATAAAACGGCTCGACGGATTTACAAAATTTAAATTGCTACTAATTCTCTACGAAAAAAGTATTGTGGTTGTTCAGATGAATTTTTTATTTCCATCTCTACACCGATCATAATTAAGTAAAACTGTCCTTTTAGAGCTATTTTCGACCTATCGGGAAATCTTTTGATTTTAGAAGAAAATGTTTCACACATAAATGTATGCGAATGTGAGGTGTTTCGTAAAAATTTAGTTATATTCACTTTACTTTAATTAATGCATTCGTAAATGGCAATAAACGGTGATAACGTTTACGTTTTCGCTATATTTAACGAAGCAATTTTAATTTTTTAAATGTTTTAAATTTACACCAGAAAAACACGAAAAATTGACTTTTTGCCATTAAAATGATTTTTTGTAAACTAAAATCTTCGGCGTCGCTTTTTTAAAATATTTTTTTTACATTTTTTCAAAGTATTTTTTTGAAATTTTTTTGAAATTTTTGTAATATTTTTGAAATTTTTTGAAATATTTTTACAATTTTTTGAAATATTTTTAAACATTTTTTTGAATAATTTGTAAATATTTTTGTGGACATTTTTTAGAAATTTTTTTAAATATATTTTGTAATATTATTTATATTTTTTGTATTTTTAAAAATATTATTTGAAATATTTTTTATATTTTTCAACTAATCGTTTAAATATTATTATTTTAAGATATAATTAAAATATTATAATTATATAATAAATATATAAATATTATAAGATATAAATATTATAATTTTTAAAATATTTTAAAAAAATTTATAAACATTAACATAAACATTTATAACAAATATATTTTGTAATATTTGGAAATAGTTGTTGTATTAGCAATACAGAATCAGGAATAGCTATAATTAATAAATAATAGATAGGCAACAACAATCAAATATCAAAAATCGACAACGCAGGGTTTGGGTTTTCGACATTTTGTAAGTAATATTTTGTAATATTGGAAATATGTGTTGTATTTTTAAAAATATTATTTGAAATATTTTTGAAATATTTTAGGGTTTAGGTTTTCAACATATTTTGGAATATTTGAAATATTTGTTGTATTTTTTGAAATATTTTTAAACTAATTTTTTTAATATTAAAAAAAATATGTTTCTACATTTGTTTATATTTTAGATAAACTATATTTAGTTGTATATACTAGAAATGTAGAATCAGGATAGCTATAATTAATAAATATTAAATATATTTAATTGCCTATAGGCAAACAATCAACAACCGTGCAACGCCGGGTGGGGTACGGTTTGGGTTTAAGTTTGGTTTTTAGATATTTTTTTAAAACATATTGGTAATATTTGAAATATTTGTTGTTTTTTTTAATATATTTCCACTAATTTGTTAAATATTAAACAACTATTTTTCTATATTTGTTTTTTATTTTTGCTAACATTTATTTTATTGTATATATAGCAATGCAGAATCAGGAATAGCTTTAATTAATACATAATAGATAATAGGAAAATAATAAAAAAATCGAGCAATGCCGGGTGGAGTACGGTTTGGTTTTAAGTTTGGTTTTTAGATATTTTTTTAAAACATATTGGTAATATTTGAAATATTTGTTGTTTTTTTTAATATATTTTTTGAACTATTTTTCAACTCATTTTTAAAATATTAAAATACTTTTTTTCCACATTTGTTTGTATGTCAGCTAACATTTATTTTATTGTATATATAGCAATATAATTAGGAATAGCTATAATTAATAAATTATAGATAGTACAAAATTAAATATCAGCAATGCAGAATTAGGAATAACTACAATTAATAAATAATATATAGGCTATTAATCTAAATACCGAGCAACGCCGGGTCGGATACGACTAGAATCTATATAATGATAAGTGTACGAGTGTAATATTAAAAGAAATGTATAATAACAAAATAGTTTATAATATAAAAAATAGTAATTTATTTACAAATTTTAAAGTAAAAATATGATATTATACTTGAAAAATAAATTACGAAATATTAAAAAAAAAAATAATTGACTTAATATAGTCATTTACATTATTTGAATAATTCGTATTTTATAACAAATATTTCAAATCTTATAATAGAAGAAAACTCCAAAAAAAATTGTATATATATACTATTGTTATATATAACAATATTAATGAATTAATAAAATATTATAGTATATATTATATTAGTGGTGTATAATATATATATAACATCGTAGTAATATTAATATTAACATATTAATAAAACTTTATATATGTTAAATTTCAATATTCCTGCGAAGCTACTAGAAATTTAAACAAAAATAATATAACTTTAGTAGGTATATATTCTTCTAGGCAGATTTATAATCAAATAAAAACGTGTATACAATGTATACAATGTAGAAACTATACCGGTTTACGATAAATATACGAGTCGTAAATCATGATAAATATGAAATCTCAATATAGCATAGTCACTTTATAAATGAACCACTCGGTAAATTATTCGATCAAGTTCTAAGTCGTGTTGATTAAACTCCGAACTTAAATTATATATATATATATATATATATATATATATATATATATATATATATATATATATATATATATATATGTATACTATATATAGTTATTAATTATTCTTTATTATCGGGTAACCGACAATTTTCAAAAATATACATAACATTATTAATTTTTTTTTTAAAGTGACTCATCAAATTCAAAAACTATAGGCCTATTTCAATAATACGTGTAATGTGTATTATAATGTATTATTTCTAAACAATTAATTTATTATTTAAAATATAATAGTCTATTAACAAATATAAAGATGGTTTTATAATTTGTCATCGAATAGATCTCAAATTACACAGGTTGAATATTATTTTTCAAAAGATATAAAATCTGGAGTACCACAAGAATCGTTTTTAATTCAATTATATTTCTATTATATATTAATTATATCCATAGAATATTCTCTTCAAAAATTCATATTAATGTATTTGCAGTTGATACAAAAATATATTTTTCTTACACACCTGAGTGAATTTATTTTCACAATGGGAAAATAAATGATAATTAAATATTGTATTATCAAAATGTGCAGTTATGACTTTAGGTAAGCTTCCCTAAAGTAACCTTGGTTACTCCATCTAAATATTTTATAAATAATATTAATTAGAGAATGTTAATTTCAATAAAGATTTAGGAATAATATTTTAAAATAGTCTTTTATTTAATAAACATATTACTTATATTTACAAAAACGTATATTTGTCTTTAAATTCAATTATTAGATGCATTACTATAAAATCTCCTAGATCATTATTAAATACATATACAATTTATTGTAGACCAATTTTAGAATATTCATCCATAATTTGATCATATTATTTAAGACAATTAGTTAAGATTATTTATTTAAGATTAGTAAATTTCGTAGTCTCATAGACTAATTTGTAAGAGTGAAAGATTATTTACTAGAAGATTAATTACAATATGCGATGGATATATAAATTCATAAAATATTAATTATAAATCATATAAAGATAGATTATAATCTATCTATTATAAACTATATATAGTATTTTAAATTAGAATCTCTTGAACTAAGAAGATTTAAAATAGATCTAATCACAATTTTTAAATTTCAAATAATTATACAGATATAATTATATCTTATTCCTTAACATTTCAAATAATTGTAGAATTAGAGGAATTGTAAAATATTAAATGTAATACATTATTATAATATAATTACAATTATAATTAATAAAATATAAGTTAATATATGGAATTCATAGATGAGTATATAATAAAATCAATATCTCTTTCATCATCTAAAAATAAAATAAAATAAATTTGTTTTGACTAACCCATTTTTTTAACGGAAATTTATATTAATATATTAGTTTATGTTTCATTTTGTAACTAAGAGTACACCTAAGTTGGAAGAAGTAGTAAAAGAAGAGTTTACAATTTTAAAAATAAGAAAATGAGGTTAAAAAAGATAACATCGTTTTTGTTGGTAGAGTAGGCATATATATGGCAATATTTATTACGGATATTATTATATAATATCTCCACATCTATTTGTTACTATATACATACACACACACATATATATATATATATATATATATATATATATATATATATATATATATATATATATATATATATAAAGATATATAAATAGCTTAGTATATGTAAAGGTGTAGATATTTATAAAAATAAGTACAATAAATTAATTAATAACGTTCATGAGGAATAATTATGCCTTCATCATTAACTGAATTACCTGTAATTACATATTATAAATAAATACAAATATTAAAACAATATCCAAATATTAATATATATATTTATATATATGTGTGGTATGGTACGTGTCGGGGGAAGGAATATACTTTTACTGAGAGGAATATATTTCCAGTGTTCTTATTATTGGCACAAATAGGATCCCTAAGGCATTGGACCTGACGAACCCATACCCCTGAAGTTGATACACCATATATTCTCATTAATTTCAATTACTGTTGGCTACTCTGGTTATAATTTTAATAATTAAATATATCGTATTTTTATAAGTGTATTATTATAATAGATTACTAAATAATTAAATTTTATTTATATTTTTGTTTTTTAACATATATTTTTGTATATATTGTGGGTATATATTTCTTTTACTAACTTTAACTCTTAACATTTTTAATTTATTTATTTTTATTTTACTTTTACTATAATTTTCTCCTCATAATTGTCTTATAGGAAAGTGACATATGTAAACGACTAGATAAGCAAAGCGCTTCTTCGTTTACCATGGTCATACCTAAATTCTGATTATTATTATATATATATATATATATATATATATATATATATACGTATATGTGTGTATGTGTATATATTTATGCATACATGTGCGACGCACATTGTGCGGGGGGGGGGTGAATATGTGTATAAAATCGATAATCTAGGTACGGCCGTACTTGACATCATTGAGCTAAACGAGAACGGCGTTCAAGAACGGCGTTACAGTTCACAAGTTTTGAATTTCATTCGCGATACAAAAATAGTATTTACCGTAGTACTACGGAATACTACTATTATATCTATGAAATACTAGTATTTACCGTAGTATTTATCTATGATAACGACTACGTCGAACTTAGTGTTCGTAGTAATTTGTCGGTACGGGAGGTTACCGGTAGGGGGGATTACCGGGAGGGGGGATTACCCTGTCGTACGACGTACGTGACAATATATGCACCTGTATATATATATATATATATATTTATATATATATAATATGTATGTTAATTTGTTATATTATTTTAGCTTTTTGATATCGAGCACATTATGATGCACACCTTTTAAGGACACCTTGTCAATGCTTTTAAGATTTTATTTATTTTTTTAATTTATTTATAATTTAAAATAACGATTTTCTATATTTTATCAAATATAAATATGAATTGTTTACCATTATAAATAGAATAACATATATGTTATTCTTATTGATTTATATATATATATATATATATATATTATTTGTGGCAAAGTACTCAATAGTATATAAAGTATACAATACAAAAACAACTAGTTATATCGTACCCATCTATTGGAATGTATATATATGTGGGCCATATGATTATGAGAAAAAGATTCATCCAAGTTCCTGATGGGATGAAAGGATTCCGCCAAAATAAAAATAATTAAATAACAATTAATATATATAAATATACCTAACGATAATTTTTTTTTTATTTAAAATAATACATATAGTTATATACCTATGTAGTTTAGGTTGTTATCCTTTAATAAACAAACATACACTATATATTAAATGCATCAATAGTTATTATGTATTTCGACTCCTAGTTTAAAATAGTTAGAATGTTATCACGATATCAGTGATCACATGCATAAATAGTATCTACTAATGTTTTATAAAAAAATATTTATAAAAATAAAAATAAGTTTACAAATAGTAGACAAATTAATAATAATAAAAGTTACCTTTACAGTTAGATATTATAATTTTTTTTGAAATTTTCCAGGTTTATAAGCTCAATTGTATACAATAAGTTGACTTTATAATAATATAATAAATCTAATAGGTAGAGAGAATAAACAAATCAGAGAAATAACGTAGGATTTATTTACTAATGAGGATAGAACATATATGTAATATCGAGTAGTGGTGTTCATATTGTAAAGGACGGCAGTGAAATATTATCAGAGAAGTGGTTTTCTAATACTATACAATATGTATTATATTAGGTTTTAGCTAAGATTGATATATGGTAAGTGCGGAGGATAGATATTGTGGGAAAGTACGAGGAGATGACGTATATTCAATTGTATTAATGCAGATAAAGATGATTGTAATTCGTATATATTTTATTGTAAATATATATATATATATATATATATATATATATATACATATATAGATTTAAATTCGTAATATAGGTATATATATATATATATAATTAAATTTGTATTATAATATAATATATATAATATAATAACTTTCATAAAAGGAGTGAGTTATACTATTTGCGCGTATATCTGCTGCTCTGTTATTTGCAGTACGTTTCTTCACACAACCTCTTTCAACGTACAGCTTTATTATTATAAGTATGTAATTAATTGTATATATATATATATATATATATATTTATATATATTACAAATTTAAATCAAAGAATTAGTGAATAAATAGTTAATATATATTAGAGAATATATGTATACATTTTTATATATATAATTATTGTAAGTGTATTTCATATGGATCCATAAGTCAATTGTTGATTGTAATATTTGTATTATAATATATCTATAGATATTCAAAAATTACTGATTTATAAATTAATGAAATAAAACTACACTTAGTATACATCATATAGGTTAGGGGTTAGGGGTTTACCTATTAGAGGTTAGGGGTTTACCTATTAGGGTTTAGGGGTTTACCTATTAGGGGTTAGGGGTTTACCTATTAGGGGTTAGGGGTTTACCTATTAGGAGTTAGGGGTTTACCTATTAGGGGTTAGGGGTGTACCTATTAGGGTTTAGGGGTTTACCTATTAGGGGTTAGGGGTTTACCTATTAGGGGTTAGGGGTTTACCTATTAGGGGTTAGGGGTTTACCTATTAGGGGTTAGGGGTTTACCTATTAGGGGTTAGGGGTTTTCCTATTAGGGATTAATGAGTTTACCTATTAGGGGTTAATGAGTTTACCTATTAGGGGTTAGGGGTTTACCTATTAGGTGTTAAGGGTTTACCTATTAAGGGTTAGGGGTTTACCTATTAGGGGTTAGGGATTTACCTATTAGGGGTTAGGGGTTTACCTATTAGGGGTTAGGGGTTTACCTATTAGGGGTTAGGGGTTTACCTGTTAGGGGTTTACCTATTAGGGGTTAGGGGTTTACCTGTTAGGGGTTTACCTATTAGGGGTTAGGGGTTTACCTATTAGGGGTTAGGGGTTAGATGCATCTCACTCGTATCCTGACCACTATAGTGTTATATAATACATAGAAATACCTAAAATATATAACTTTTAAAAAATATATAGGAGATTGTTAAGGAGTACCGATACAAATAACAATTTATATCGATTTTTAGGTGCATTCATCGAATTAACATTCAAACTATTCGTTGCACATTGCCTTGTATTCCTTACACGCTCGTATGTGTTATACCGCACAAAGATTATAACCACTTGTAACTTATATGTCTGTGTACACCTGAAGTTATTCGTACTTTATAGTGTATGATGATATATGTATAGACCTAAATAGGTCAATATACATTATATAGACCCTATATACCATATAAGTATAAGTATATAGATAACCTATATGAAAGAATTTTAGGAAATTATTTTTTACAATATTATCATAATTTCAAATATAATTATTATTCATAAATTTTTTAATATTAGTATATGTTTGTAAGATTGTATATTCTAATGATATTTTTTCTAATATTCCCATGGGAATGTATGCATATAAACTTTGTTATGTTTTTAAAATTACCCCATATTATATATATATTTATATATTTAGGTGTATATAATTGTATTCGTTTATACGTAGGTATGTTACTATGTTAATATTAAAATGTATATTAATTAATTTGTTTGTGAGTATATTAGTATGAGTATATATATATATATATATATATATATATATATATATATATATATATATTAATAGGCTATATTATTAACCTTATGAAAAAGAATATGAGTCAGATTTCCTCCCATCTTTCTTAATTTAAGTAAATCTATCTCCACTATTACGGTGGTGTAGCATTCCGGATGGTCGAAAGAGCATACTTCAGTTGTAACTCCATCGTTAAAACACGGATAGTTTCTATAGATATTCGATGTATAGAACATCCAATTATCTTTAAGCGTGGCGCTGCAAACTTTACAACTAGTGGTCGCTCTGTAAAACGGAGGTGTTTATTATATAATTCGATGTCATAATAATAATATGTATTTATTGAAATCTCATATATATAATGAATAAAATACAAATAGCGATAAAATGGACCCTTAAGAAGTCATAGACGTGTACATTTTATGTGTGAAACATGTTCTTATAATATCAAAAGATTTCCCGATAGGTCGAAAATAGCTCGATAAAGGACAGTTTTACTTAATTATGATCGGTGTAAAGGTGGAAATAAAAAAATTCATCCGAAAAACCACAATACTATTGTCCTAGATAATTAGTAGCAATTTAAATTTTGTAAATCCGTCGAGATATTTTCTTAAACATAGAACGCATATATATATATATATGCAAATATAAAAATTATATAAAAAAATACTTCTTTGTTTCATTAATAAATATAAAATGTGGGTTCAGACAAACTTATTCAACAGAAGATGCATTACATCACCTATCAGATACAGTATGTGCTGAGTTAGAAAATACTAATAATTGTGCAGTTTTATCTATTGATCTAAAAAAGGCCTTTGACACTTTAGATCATAATATATTGATAAATAAATTAGATAATATTGGTATCAGAGGTTTACCTAAAGTTCTAGTTATTTATCAAACAGATCACAATATGTAAAATTAAATGGGGCTATTTCAAATATGGAACGCATATCATTTAGTGTTCCGCAAGGTTCAGTTTTAGGACCATTACTTTTTCTAATATATATTAATGATATGCCTAATATATTGAAATATTCTACACCTATAATTTTTGCAGATGATACCAATTTAATTTTCAGTAGTAAATCTTTTGATATTCTGCAAACTAATATATAAGATGACCTTTATAATTTAACTCACTGGCTATTTAGTAATAAATTAACATTAAATGAAAAAAAAACCAAAGTTATGCTCTATAATATTCGAAATTCTAAATAAAAAAAAAACTAGAATTAAAAGTTTATAATGAAATTATAGAGCAGGTGGATCATTTATTGTTCCTTGGTATAATAATTGATGATAAATGTAACTGGAATTATCATATAAATTATATCAGAACAAAACTAAGTAGATCCATTGCTATTATAAATAAAATAAAACATAAACTACCTTTACAAAATCGTATACAAATATATCATAGTATTTTTGAAAGTCATCTAAATTATTGTTCATCTATTTGGGGTAGTACATTTTTGTCTAATATTCAACCAATTATTATATTGCAGAATAGGGTAATAAAAAAATTGTTTTTTTGTCTTTTAATGTAAATATAGATACAATTTATAAAAAATTCAATCTTTTAAAATTTCAAGATATTATAAAGATTAATATCTTAAAATATATAAATAGATATATGACTAAATCTTTGCCTATAATTTTACAATATCTATTTACACAAAATTCAAATATTTATAAGCCTTTATCTAAAAAATTGGTTTTACCCAAAATTAGAACACATAGAAAATCATTTTTCCTCACTAACAAAGCTCCTGAGATATGGAATGCATTACCAGCTTCTTTTCACAAATTAATGAATAAAAAAACTTAAAAAACAAATATTAAACCTCTTCGTATTAGTTAATTTTTTATATTTGTTATTGTGTTTAGTTTCTTTATCTTTTTCTCTTTCATTTTTATATTTTTTACATATTTTATGCATTTATTTCATTTGTGTTATATATTTTTCTTCTTTTAATATACATTTATTTTATTTATATATACTTTTATTATTTATTATATTTTATTTTGTATTTAACTGAAAATGATGGTAAACCTCCTCTTTTTAACAATATTCAAGTATATACTAACTTATTTATTCAGTACGATTTTCATTTACACGAATCACATTTACAAATCAAATAAATTTAATAATATATACAATAGTATATATATATACAAAATTATAGTTCTAATGATATACAAAATTGAAATTTTAAAATAAGTTATTATCATTTTATAATTTACTTATATTTTTTTATTTTTTTATTCTAATGCTGTTATCAAGTTGAGTGGGAAAATACCTAGTCAAGCTTTGCTTTTGTATTTTCCTAGTGTTTACACTCTATCTGATTCTAATTCTAATATATAAATAAATAAATACATATTTAAATAGACTTTCTTTTATATGTATAGATACAATTTTAATACGAATAATTCTAGTTTACATAACTGTGATTACAATTTAGTAAATATATATCCTACAACATGTATAGTATTTTGTATTTATTATTTATAAAGCTTATTTTTCAAATAATTATACACATAGTTATACAATTTAACCTCTTTTGTGGTTACGTCCATTATCATATATATATATGTGTGTGTGTGTGTGTATGTATATAGTAACGAATAGATGTGGAGATATTATATAATAATATCCGTAATAAATATTGCCATATTGCCATTCCTTCTCTACCAACGAAAACGATGTTATCGAGCAATATAGTACTATATACAATTCAGTGAATGTTTAACCAGAAATGTTGTTAGTAGTAATTTTTATAGAAATAAAATCTGTTAAAAAATGTCGAATTGATGATATTGATGTTTGATATCAATGAATGTAAGTGTATGTAACAATATGTGATGTTCTATATATAGATCATATCAATCGCCCGTGTACTGTTCCGAAAACAATAATCACAATGAAATAACAATAAATCAATCACCGTATAATTTAATAACACATCTTAATAATAATAGGTGAATGCGAATTCTTTTAAATATTCATACTCTTTGACTAACTAATTTTGTTTTGTTTATTGTCGTTTTTCTCTTTTATATTTTATAGAAAATAAATTAATTAAAATATATATATTTCTATTTATTGTTTTCATTTTTTCCAATATAATGTATTATATAACTTATTTCAAAACGATAAACAAATTTTAAAATATAACTTATATAATATTACATAACCTAAATATTATCTTTATGTTATTAATTTAATATTAATCTTTAATAATTGTGTTTACAAACATATATATATATATATATATTTGTGATCCATATAATTTTAATTTATTTTAATTTTTGGTAGAATCTTTTCATCCCAATCAGGAACTTAGATGAAATTGTTATTAACTTATAACCAAATGCCTTAATTTCCTTCGAAGCAGCTCTTGTATTAAGGGTAGGCGCTGGAGTTAAAATATGTTAAATATTTTAATTTTTACAATATTTTTTTATTACGTATTATCCAAGTTCTGTATATTATATATCATATTCTAAAATATTTTGTAATATTTGTGAGTATTTATAACAATGTAAAGTGTTTTACGAGAGTAATCAAATTAAAAATCATATGAAATTGATAATACTATTTATTTAAAACAAACTTTGAATGTCATTTTCTCAAGTTTTTACTTTTTTATTTAGTAACCAAATGTAAATGCCTACTACTTTTTTAATTTATATTATTTTTATCTGAAATTATTACTGTAAATGTATAACATATAAACCAATACAAATATTAATTTATGTTATATTATATTTTATATTAATTAATATATATTAAATAAATGATGATTATGTAATATATTTATAATAAAAAATATTCATAGTTTTTAAAGTATTTTTTTTCATTCTTTTAAATTAATTGTATTTATAAAAATTAGAATATATATGTATTAGAATAGTATCTATTGAATAAAATAAAAATTATGTAATTATCTTTATTAATTTTTTATCCCAAACTTTTTCGGTGGAGCTATAAATAGCATGGTGTAGATGAACTCCAGCGCCTACCCCTAGCGCCGCTTAAGGCATCCGTGGTTTTAACCAGAGACGATCATTATTCTATACACACATAACATTATTTTAAGACCTATTTTAATAGTCCGGAAGGGGTTCCGAACTCCATTCGTATACAAGACTTCATATAACCTCTTATTGAGGTTATAGGAAGTCTTGGCATTTGTGTATAACTAGAACATAACTAGAATTATGGCAGATTTATATTGTATATTAATAGTAAATGCACAATTAATAAGAGGAATAATGTATATAGTAACTAATTTATATATATATTATTTTAATATTAAAAATATAAGTGTACTATATCGTAATATATATATATATATATATATATATATATAATACATATAATATATAATCGATATATACCAATATACCCATAATATACAAAATAGTCGTATACGTGATTAAATATTTATTCTATTAAAATATATAGTAATTTTAGTAATAAGAAAATGGTAGGTATATGAGGTTATCTTAATATTGGGTTACTTGTTGATAATGTAAACTCAAATACTTGTTTTAATACACTACAATTAAATAATGTATTTTAATATATTAAAAGTCCATCTCGTATAGCCGATAACAAATATAGCTAACTTCGTTATCAGATTAATTAGCACGAGAGCGGTTTCGATAGATATGGCATTAGAGTCACGTGGTTATAATGTATAAATGAATACTTCATCTAAGAAATGTAATGACTCCTCCAAAAGAAAATAAGAATTAAGATAGTACTAACTGTCGATAGTAAACGCATATAGGATAGCCTAGACTCGCCATTAGGTATACATACAATGCATAATCATATAATGACTACAAAATATAAACTAGAATGAAATCGAACTTAAATTCTAAACCAAAACTAAATTCACAAATCAACGTTACGAAACAACCTACGTGAACGCCTAACTACTTTTACTACCCAGGTATCGTAACTAATGTAATCCTACTTAGTCAGGCGAGCAATAGGTCGCGGATTCGAGCCCCGTCCGCTGGACCATTACTATTAAAGGTATTACAATAATATTCAGAAGTTATATTATATAATTGTGTACACATAATTGACTAAGTATAGTTAAAACCATTGATTCCTTAACGTGAGAGCGGCTTCGAAGGGATATTACAGCCATATGGTGATAAGTGAAAACGTTATATAATAAACTGGATTAGAAGAAAGGACTCCACCAAAATAACAAATAACAATACATTATGCTCATATTACATTTAATAATAATTAAATAAGTGTACTGATTAAAAAGAATAATAATTTTAGATGTAGGTATTATTATATAATATTGTGATTTAATAAAGGGGTATTACTGCGAAAGTTTGGACATATTATGTATTCGAAATAATAGGTTTAACTACAGTACAGTTGGTTATCATAATATATATATATATATATATATATATATATATATATATAGATTAATGACATCTACACTCTACCTTATATGTCCTTGTGTTATATATGTTATAGTGTTATATCTATATGTTATAGTGCACTAACTTACTATACGCCTGGCACAGCAAACAACACAGAATAATAAAGCTAACGTTAACTATGCCGAACATAGTTTATGAGTATTCGATTTACGCGAACAATAAATGTATAACAAAATTTAAAATTGTTAACTAATGTTTTCATTAGATATTATTTCTGTAGTTTTAAAAATTACTAAATTACTACTATTTTAATATACACATTAATTATACGACAACTGATATTACTAATATTATATGTATAGTACCTGCTATAGTACTATACCTACTAATATATTTGTAGGTATAATAGTTCCTATATTATATAGGCTATATATATATATATATTTATATATATACTATTATTATATAAATAGTACACAATGTATATACGTGTACTATTACATCGATTAAATACTATATTCTAGAATACTGATATAATGTTATATACATCTTATTACTAAACTATTCAATACTATTAGTTAGAACATATAATTGATAAATTACACTCCGTATTACATATCACTTTTAGTCTAATAACGAATACTACCTTTATAATTATTGTTTATTGTAAATGTATAATCATGTATTCCAGTAAGTAGAATAATCAACGTTCGTAGTAAGATTACAATCCAATAAGTAATCAGGTAACTGTAGTCAAGGGGATGTGTAGTTATTACGATCACAGCTTTCAATTCAATTACAATAATTGATATTCATTTGATTACGAACATTGATTTAAATGTGTGTTCAGTTAACTATCATTAATTATAATTATATATAATCATATTAATATCATTGATGTACATTTGTTAAAGTTGACGATCAATGATTACCAACTGACCATAAATCAATGTTATGATCAGTTAACTAGCATTGATTACAATCATATTAATATCAATAAATTTGAATTGTAGTTGCAAAGCACAGTTGCTTGTCAATGATTGTAATATGATTTTAATCATATTATGTTCAACTACGCACACATTATGACGATGATAAAACTATTATCTGAACACTATCACTAATTACTTTACTTACTGGGATAACTTATCCCAAATTATTTGGTAATATATTTTAAATTGTATTTTACATCATGTACACATTTAAAAAAAACGGTTATTTAAATCGAAAAGAAGTGAAAACTTAAATAGATGAAGTTGATGATTAAGATAAATACTATTGTGAACACAATATAATTTACGATTACTTTATTCGTTAATTTCTATATTTCTAGTATATATGAATTCAAACGAAATATATTCAATACATTTATGAATTCTATAAATCATTTTATGAAATATTTATAATTATCTGATTTTATATTTGTTGAATACAATATAAAAATATATATTGAATTGAAAAGTTTATTTAAACACTTAAATAAATCATAGATGATGTCTCAACAGTGTACATATAGAATACAAATAATAATATAAGTAGGTAAAACAATAAATACCATTTATATTAATAAAATAAAATAGAATAAACCGTGAGGAAATTAATAAATAAAATAATAATGACAAACAGTATTAGTATTATAGGTTGCCACCAGAGATCAATTGTTGTATATATTTCTTGAATATTTTATGTGATTTTATTGTTCTAATATAAGGTGGGAGTGAATTCCATAGCTTTGGACTAATACAACTCAGTGCCCGAGTAGGCATGTTCATTTTTGATGGACGGATAATAGGGGTAGGTGTCTATATAGAAGATGATATGTATGGTTTCTAAGAGAGGCATAAATATTGGAGAGGCAATTCGAAGAATATATTGAGTAATGAACAATAGATGGTATGCGATAAGTATACTTACGCTCTATAGAGCGTTTGTTAAATGGGAACTATAGTAACACTTAGCTACCTATAGGGAGGTAAGTGTTAATATACATAAGAAGATGAATGATCTCGAATACGTAGGTTATATGTTGTATGGATTTATGAACGAATAACTCGATTTAGGAGAGAGATAGAGGATAATGGAAGATTGGTGAAGAGTGATGATCTGTAATATATACGTGAGAGTATAAGAGAATTAACTAGAGTTTTAGTAAAGGGGGTATCCCACTACAAGATTCTCCGGCAATTTGCCGGAAATATTGTAACTTTAAAACCATTTTTCTATCAAGTTGTAAAGGATACCCCCTATAAATTTACTATATGTTAGCCAAGTTGCCGAAAAGTAAGGGTGTTTCCCACTACAATTGTAGTTAACTTGATAGAAAATCGTTTTAAAGTTAAAATATTTCTGGCAAGTTACTGGAAGGAATACAGTAATTTATTTTCGTATTTTTATAATTCTAAAAATATGATAATTTGCAGATTTAGTAATTTATTTTCGTATTTTTATAATTCTAAAAATATGATAATTTTCAGATTTAGTGATGGTAGTAATATGAGGAATGAAGGAAAGAGTCGAATCAAAAAGTACACCTAAGTTGGAGGTAATATGAAAAGGAGATATTACAATGTTATAAATTCGAAAAGGAAAGAAGTAAGTTGGAGATGGAGAAAGATTCAACAATGTAATTTTGGAGATATTAAGGAGAAGATTATTAGAAATAAGCCATTCTTTAATGTCATTAGCACAATTGGGGAGTTGGTTATTGAGACCTGCTGGTAATGAATTAGTGGGAAGAAACAATTATTCTTGTATGTCATCTGCATATAGATGGTAATATATATATTTGTATATTTAGATATTATGGATGGTAGTGGATAATAATAAATAGAGATAAGTTAAGGACCGATATATATATATATATATATATATATATATATATATATATATATATATATTACTATATACATAAATATATACACTAAAATAAAATATAATATATATTTATATTCTGATTATTATTCAATAATATAATATGATAATTATTCAGACGATTATCACACACATATATATATATATGTATTCTACTTAATTTATAGCATTTTAAACCAACATATCATATTGCTTTGTTATATATTAATGAACACTTAGTTTTCATCATATAAATAATAATTTAAAACATATTATTTTACATTTCAAAATTGTATAGTTTAACACGAATTTACATTATAAACAACACCCTGTTCCCGAAAATTGATCAAATTTAGGCTGTTCTCCATTTTGTGTACACAACATCGTATTACACGATTTCTCATGTTAGGTTTCTCTTGTTAGTTTTCCTATATATTTCATTAGAAAAATATGTTGTTAATATATTATGTTTCAATCGTATCTCTCACAGTTATTATATTATGAACAGTGATTATGATAATAAAATAGATATTAAGTAAAAGGTAAATTGAGCAATTTTTCTATTTATTTACCAAAGTTATTTAATTGTGTAAGCTACAGCCTCGATATATTGAAAATAATGATATATGCTATGGTATTTAATAACTACACTCGTGGATACACTATAAAACTACTGAATGTATTAGTTCAAAAGATTATAATTGTTTAGATATCATATTACATCATATTACATCATATTTTGCATTTCCACGTCCTGTACGTAGAGGTAAAGATTGTAATATGAAGCTCAATAAACTTGAGAGAAAAATAATAAACAAAGACAAAAATCCTCGAACAATATTATCTTAAGATATAATATGAATATGAATAATTATTCATCAAATCATGGTTTTGTTTGTGTTTTCACCTGCAATTTTGTCGATACTATAGTATATATACTATAGTTTAAAAACCTTTTGTGAATTCAACATGTATTAAATACGGTGTATTCAAATTGGAAGAATGTGCAACTGTAATAGTTCTTTCGCATAAGAAGTCAGTAAGCGCAGTAATTATCATATGACAATGGTAAATAGATGCAGCATATATACAGTAGATTTAGTACTATATATAGTATATAGGTTATACAAATACAGCATTTACTGGACGCATATAACAAGAAATATTACATCGGAAAAAAATCGTAGAGAGAATTATACATATTATAAAGGTTTTAACGAATCACGAATTATTTCTAAGAAATGGTAATACAGATATTTGTTCGAATAAGAAGATAGTAATATGTTAGAATACTTGAATAGTACTTCCATAATATGGTGATTTGTAAAGGACTTCTGATAAAATATACAAATGAAATGAAAGAGGAATTCCCACTACCTTTCAACGAGGATATGTGATGAGATCATAATATTATTTGCAAATTTAGAATAATTAACGAGTATATAGCAATATAGTGGGTAAATATATATATATATATATATATATATATATTTACTTACTATATTACTCTCTCTATATATATATATATATATATATATATTAACCCACTATATTGCTATATACTCGTTAATTATATACGTTAAGGAATATAGATATCTACACAGTACATATGTTGACGCGACTCAGAAATAGTCATATATATAGAGATAAATTAACAATTATTATTAGATACTTAAATGGAGCAGAATATTAGAAAGCTACTTAATAGAGTGTGCATTCCTATAGAATCGTAGACACGTAACATACCGGTACCAATACCGGTACCAATACCGGTACCAACACCTGACTAATACGCTTACGATACGTTCTATTGTATACGTGTACACATAACATCGCGATGTGTACGTCGTAGAGATCGCGTCGTTAGGCTATCGCTTCCGATACGATGTACGTATGAATATGTATACGATTATGTAATGGTGATATCGTTCGGGTATGCGATGACTCATTTCTATTGAGTCATCGCATACTCCTAAAACAATCTCCCTACATCCATCCGTACTACACCGTGTCAACTCAGATTTCAATAAACTACCGAAAACCCATTTAGTTAATCTGAAACGTTAACATCAAATATATATGGACGCGGCCGATTGCTTTGTAAGCACGGTTAGTAGTCCGAAAACCGAAAAATGTAATGCATGTATGTATTACTAATGAGTCATTAGTAATGAGTCATTACTAATGAGTCATTAGTAATGAGTCAATACTAATGAGTCAATACTAATGAGTCATTACTAATGAGTCAATACTAATGAGTCATTACTAATGAGTTATTACTAATGAGTTATTACTAATGAGTCATTACTAATGAGTTATTACTAATGAGTCATTACTAATGAGTCATTACTAATGAGTCATTACTAATTAGTCATTAGTAATAAGTTATTACGTATATACGCCCATTTTCAATGTGGGTACTAAGCGCGGATCATTCGTTATACTAAATATGAATATCAGAGATAGATACTATAGTATAGTATAGTATAATATAATATATATCGGTTCCTTTTTCAATGAGTTATGTGTGTGGGCCGTCGCACACGCGCTGTTATTACCCCCCCCCCCACTTTTAAACGTGTACGACGTACACTGTACGTCCATAAAATGTCACCTCTTTTCGTAATCCTATTTATCCTATCATAAGTAGATGTATTTTATCGTTTTACGCGTGTGATTTATAATAGATTAATATTATATTCGGAATGTGCCTCCCCACTTTAACAACCTTTAAAAAGACACTGCACTGCAGTGTCCGCGGACATCGCCGATGATTCATCCTAACAGTTGATCTACATCGTTCACTCATCCGAGGCGATGGTAAACTATGACCTTGAGAAATGTACTGTCTTACATTTTAATGTACCTAACAAATTGTGTGCAAACGATGGTATTAGAGTGCCGCTGCTATATCACTGTTCTATAGGTATACCTCTATTGTAATCACTTAACATCTAAACCAAAAGCTAATCCATGGATAACCTATATATATAAGATAAAGTAGACGCGTAGTAGACGTGTTTTTATATCGTTATTCTAACGGGGTGCACCCCGTTAGTATAACCCATGGGTTGGGTTTTGGGTTGGGTTTGGGATTTGGTTGGTTTGGGTTTGGGTTTGTAAGACAGTATACCGTAACTAATTCAATAAGTATAGGTACCTATAATATATACTATACACTCACTAAATAACATTACTAATTTAAAATATATGTACGATTATTAAATATAATAACCTCTTATATAATTATATTTTTAAACTCTCGCTTACTAAAGTATAAGCCTGTATAGGGTTATTGTAATAAAGGTAGTTATGAAATATTCGTTATATAAAAATAGAATATATGATTATATTAATAATTATCATGATCTATAACGTTATCCACACTCTATATAGTGGTAGAGAGGCATACCTTATAGCTGTATGTCCTTGTGTTATATCTATATGTCCTTGTGTTATATCTATATGTTATAGTGTTATATCTATATGTTATAGTGTACTAACTTACTATACGCCTGGCACAGCAAACAACACAGAATAATAAAGCTAACGTTAACTATGCCGAACATACCTAATGAGCATTCGATGTATGCGAAAACTAAATAGAATTAGTAAGAATTTATAAGAAAATTTAAAATTTTTAACAAATGTTTTCATTAGTAAATATGAAATATTATTACTATATTTTTAAAATTATTAAATTATTACTGTTTTTAGTTAGTAATTTGGTATCAGTTACCCTAATAATAATAGTATTATATCTATATACAATATACACAGGTGATATTACATCGATGAGATGACAGTTACCATGTGTATAAGATTAATCTTATATATATATATATATATATTACAACAACAGAAAATAGTCATATTATTTTGAAGCCCTTTAGAATAAAAAATTATATATACATAATATTTTTTTAAATATCATTATAATTTAACTGAAAAAAAATTAAAATTCTTCTAATAAATAGTATTATTATTATTATTATATATAAAGGATATATCCTTTATAGAACGTTAATATACGTCGTATATTCTCTGTAAAAGCAATATTTTAATTTATGTGCACATAAATAATCATAATTATATTTTTTACTTTTCTTTCTGCGGGCGAAAACAACAGAAAATATGTTGAAATATTATATTGAAGCCATTTAAGAGAAAAATTATATTAATATTATAAACTAGAAAACGAAACAGTAAACAAACACAATTATTCTAATCAATAAAATTATTATTATTTTTGCTAAATACTTTAATTTATATAATTACTAATACCTATAGTGACATTTATATGCATTATATATATATATATATATATATATATATATATATATATATATATATATATATATAATAATAAACCCTGCAATCGATATTTCCTACTAATATCAAAGTATACAGTATTAGGAAGTATTGGCAAATGGGAAATTCAGTTTAATCAAATAAATTGGTGTGGTAGTATCGTGTGGTAGTAAAAGTGTAGATGTGCACTATAGTCCATATATGATGCATTACAATTAACTAACCTAATATTGTATCATTATTAATTATTAATAACAATTAAATTCAACCTTGTACTTTCGACTATAAATCAACCGATTTATCTATAATAATATTACTAATTTGTATTTCCCTTTTTAAAGCACTCTCATTTTACGGACAACTGCTTTTAACGAAAGCCGATAATTGAGTATGTAATAAGATCGTATCTAAATAATATTGTAAAACCCATTATATTGCGATCCGGAAGGGCTTGGAACTCGCATGTTACCGATGCCCTTTGATATTACTGCGTATATTATGCCTCAACCTTCAGACATACACGCACTTCGTGGGTATACCAAATTGGTATTACCATTACAGTCCAGAGATATATATATATATATATATATATATATATAGTCTAAATGTAGATAATACTGTGGAGTAGTAGTAATAGTATTCCGGATGGCAAGTGTATACATATACCATATAGAGTTGGACGTCATTCGGAATAATTCAAATTAAAATACAAGTCACATGACCTAGCATGACTTATATGACCTCATTTTCATAATAACCAAAATATATTTCAAATATTTCAATAAACCTATTAGTTCACAAATTTCAGTAATTAACATCATTAAACCACTAGTGTATGGTAAATACTGTAATGAAATACAAACGAAAGAGGACAAAGTCTACTTTAATTCATAAAAATAAATAGTATAATCGCTACTAAAACATTTGGTCTACATCAAAAAACAAGGATTAACACATGGCATAGTCCTGGAGGCTTACACCATAATCAAATAGACTATATTTTAACGCAGAAAAGATTCGCCACAAATGTTACCAAAACACGATATTTTCCTGGAGCCGACATAGGAAGCGACCATGATCTAGTAATGATGACATTCTATCTTACTTTACCTTACTTACCGGATCGGGATCGTTTCCCGAGCACTTTGAACAATTTTCTTCCAAGTCGTCCTGTCTTTCATTGCTATCTTTAGTTCTTCAGTCGTCAGTCCCGTATCATGACATAACTGTTTTACATAGATGTTATCGGTCGTCCAAGCTTTGTTGTTCCATGGTTCGGCGTCCACAACAAAACATCTTTTAAGATTTCTTCCTCACTTCGATAACAATGGCCTGAGAAACGTATTCTTCGTATACGTATTATACTTGTTAGTGGTGGAATATTTCCGTAGAGGCGAATCTTCGTTGGATGCTCTTTCCATGATATATTTAATATGGCTCTAAACATTCTTGTGTAAGTGCATTCGAGCTTTTTCTCATGTTTTTTAGTTAGAGTCTAAGCTTCAGAGCCGAATAATAAAACTGATTCTACCATGGATCTGAGGAAGTTTCTCTTTAAAGTTGTACTGAATGATGATTTCCATATGGATCTTAATTTGTCTAGATCTGCCCAGGATTTAGCTATTCCTAAATTCAATTTACTTCTTAGAAGCCCAAATAAAAATAAATTTGTTAGACTAAATTTAATCTGGATAAATTAAAAAATACAGAAACTGAAAAAATGTTTAAAAAGCAAATTGATGGCAAATTAATTGATCTAAAACTGGAAGAACTAAATAGTACTGACGAAATAGTAAAACAACTAAATTCAGTGATTACTGAGTCTGCAAATAATATCCTCGGAAAATATCGACAAAAAAAACAAAGATGGATCACAGACGAATTACTCGACATGTGTGATCTCAGAAGAAAATTAAAGTAAAAAAAATTCGAAACTGGAAGTACGTACAAGATAATTAACTCGCAAATCAAGAGAACCATTAAGAAGGCAAAAGAAAACTGGGTTAATCGTAAATGTAAGGAAATTGACACTTGTTTTACACATAATAATACAAAGAAAGCCAATCACATCGTTAAAGATTTAACAAAACCTAAACAGAGAGCTTCAACTAATATTCAAAATAAAGATGGTAATTGCATTAATGATAAAAAGGACGTGATTATAAGATAGACGGAATATTGCTCATAGTTATACAATTACAATAACGATAAGGATACGTCTATAATAAATACAACATAAGCTAGATATAATGACAATTATCCTATTTTAAGTAGCGAAGTTGTATCAGCTATACAGTCACTAAAAAGTGGTAAATCACCGGGAGTAGATAATATAACCGGAGAATTATTGAAATCTGGATGTGAAAATATGATCTCAGTGATAACAAATGTATGCAATAAAATATGGAACTTTGGGGATTGGCCCATGGTTTGGACCCAATCCTTAATGATATGTATACATAAGAAAGGAAATATTCAGAAGTGTGAGAACTATATAATCATAAGTCTCATTTCACATATGAGTACAATAATGCTGAAAGTTATCCTGAGAAGACTGCAACAAATTGCAAAAGAACTATTGTCAGAAGAACAAGAACGTTTTAGAGCTGGTAGAAGTACTAATGAACAAATCTCCAATTTAAGAATAATTCAAGAAAAATACACCGAACATCAAAAGCCGATTTATCATATATTCAATGACTTTACAAAATATTTCGATAGGATATGGCATGCAGCACTTAGGGATACAATGAACAGATTCAATATCAATGCCAGACTCATAAAAGTAAGACAAAGCCTCTACGAAAAATAAATAAATGTAATATACTATGAAGGTAAAGTCGGAGAATGGTTCACAACAAGAACCAGTGTACGCCAAAGATGTATATTATCCCCCACGTTATTCGATATAATGCTGGATCAAATAACAAACGAAGCTCTACCATACCACAAAGGTACAGTATCTATTGGAGGAAGAGTAATTAAAAATATAAGATTTTGAGAATCTGATGAACAAAATAGATTCTACTTCTAGAACTTATGGCATGGAAATCAATACGAACAAGAAAAAAATCATGACAAACTGTGAAGGGCACTTCAAAAATAGTATCTCCTTACATTGCAAAATAATTAAATCAGTCGATACTTTTAAATACTTAGGCTCCATCTTAGATGATAATGGCTCGACAAAGGAAATCCTTTCAATAATTGCCCAAACTACAGCCTCATTAACAAAACTTAATCCAATTTGGAACAACAGAAACGTAACG
The DNA here is from genome assembly GCA_964019155.1 of Osedax fenrisi. NCBI lineage: Eukaryota > Metazoa > Annelida > Polychaeta > Sabellida > Siboglinidae > Osedax > Osedax fenrisi. The sequence continues at coordinate 59,536,032 of OZ025240.1, read as the reverse complement.
TTAAACTCTAAAATTATTCTCTTACATTCACTTGTAAGTTCAATATTTGTATATGCATGTGAAACGTGGACAATCAGCAAATAACTTCAAAGAAGAATAAAAGCAATGGATTTCAGATTTATAAGAATATTACTCAAAATATCATATAAAGACATTAGAATTACAAATAAGGAAGTCAGTAACAGATTTGTCATGATAATCGGCAATCACAAAGACCTACTAACAAAAGTGATACAAAAGCTACGGTGGAATTGTCATATCATTCGCGACTATTAGGGGCCGATTAGCGCCTACTCTATGTCAAAAATATTCCTTCAAGGTACTTTAAATGGCACAAGAAAGAGAGGTCGTACGAGACTGGAATGGTCCGACAACATACTCGAATGGACAGGACTAAATGTATACATATATGTGACGCCATGAGAGCAGCAACAGATCTAGAAATGTGGAGAACAATTATGAGAGATTCATCAGCGCCCCTACGTCTCAATGCTACGGGATAGGTAAAGGTAAAGGTAAACCACTTATGATTTTTATAAACAAATGGATTACGGATCCGTATCTCGAGATACATAAATATTATTACTTAAGTATAATTCACTATAAAAATGTATTTATCATATAATAATTACTATTTCCGACATAATTTCGTAACTTTAAATGTAATTATTAGTTTATTTAGTAGTATTAAGTAGTAGTAATAGTATTTATTTATACACAAAGATTAATATAAAATTATACAATGTGTTTTACTGTTTGTCAACAGTTTACAGGTGTGGGTTCCCGGATGATTTAACGATCATCCGTAAAAATAATATAATAAAATAACATTCTTAAATATAATAATATAATAATAATATAATAACACGATTACATTTCAAAGAGGGTTAGATAAGTTGTATTTTAGTGGGGAACGTTTAAATAGCTCCTTGAGTTTATATTTGAAAGTTGTTATTGACATATCTTCTTTGCGTATGGATTGGGGAAGTTTATTCCCGAGAGTTGCACCTCTCCAACTAAATCTAAAAACTAAATCGTTTGTTACCGAACTTTCGTGATCGTGTAGTCAGTATGTCAAGTCTATATGTTTGTCTCAGTTGTCTGTTAGTGGTTTGTTTGTGAAGTAAAGTATGTAAATTATGAGGTTGAGTTGTTTTTGTAGTTTTGTAAAGTAAAGTTAGTAGTTTAATGTTGATGTTGTGAATTGTAGGTAGCCAGTTTAGTGATTTCCGTAAGTTCGTAATGCTAGTAGTGTAATCTGTGTTTTTTAGATTTAAAATAATTCTAGTAGTTCTATTTACTAATCGGTCAATATTGTTAGTAACTGTTTTGTTTTCTCCGGCTAGTAAAGAGTTACAGTATAGAAATCTAGACATTATCAGTGAATTTGATAGAATTATAGCTGTTTGTTTGGTTAAGTATGGGCTTAGTTTTTTTTAATAATATATATATGAAAGGAAGAAGTTTGTTTCATTTTACTGATATGTTTAGTAAAGTCGAGTTTGTTAGTAAAGTGGAAACCTAAGTATTTTGTATTTTCAGTAGATATTATATTTATGTTATTTATATTTATTAGTGGAACTGTAGTATTGATCGTGGAATTGGTTATAAAGTTGATGAGTTCAGTTTTTGTTGGATTTAGTAATACATTATTTTTTGTAAGCCAAATTTGCAGTGAGGTTAAACATGATTGTAAGTTAATTGAGTGAATGAATTGGGCATGTAATTCTATGTCGTCAGCGTAAAGATTATAGTTCACGTGTGGGAAGTTATTCAGTAGTTTGTTGAGTGGAAGTAAATAAATGGAAAATAGTATGGGAGAAAGAGTGGAACCCTGTGGGACTCCATATTTAATAGCATAAGGTTGTGACAATGTTTCGTTTATTTTAATAGAAAAACTCCGACCCCGGATAAAATTTGAAAACCAATTGATGGTGGTACCTTCCCTATACCGATAGATCTAAGTCTTTCTATTAAAATGTCAAAGTCGATAGTGTCAAAAGCGGCAGATAAGTCCAGTAATATCAGTTGTATCGGTAAGTTGCTGTCTAGTGATTTGTATAAGTCGTCAAAGAGTGATAGTAGTGTCGTTTCTGTACTGTGATTCTTGCGGAATGCATTTTGTCTTCTGTCTAGTAAGTCGTAAGTATTTAAATATGATATTATTTGTTTGTTTACAATTTTTTCTAGAATTTTGGTAAGTAATGGAAGTTGAGATACTGGTCTATAATTACTCAGTACTTCAACATCTAAATTTGGTTTTTTTAAGTAAGGATTGATAATTGCGTATTTTAAATTGTTGGGTATTTCACCAGTCATTAATGAAGTATCAATTATCTTTTTATAAGTGGGAGCTAGTGTAGAAGCCAGTATTTTAGTCATTTTCAGTGGAATAGGGTCAGAAGGAGATGTTGTCTTTGCTGTAACAATTAAGTTATAGATATCAGTTATAGTAGGTCGTTCAAATTCTGTAAATATGTGTTTGCAGGTTGTAGTTAGGATTGTCGTATCAGTTGGTAGTAATTGTCGTTGTAAATCTAGATTATAGCAAAGTTTTTCTACTATTTCAGAGAAAAAATCTCCAAATCTAGTGCAGAGTGTTTTATCTAGATTTGTAGTGGTAAGACTTATTTTATTTTTCTTGCCTAAAAGTGTTTTGGTAATGTTGAATAGTTTCTTGTAGTCATGTTGTGAATGGTTTATTTTGTTTTTAATTTAGTCTGTTTTGGTTTGATTTAAAAGTGTTCTGTAAGTGTATCTGGATTTCTGCAGTTGAGTTCGGTTAATTATTGTTGGGTGTTTTAAATATTTCTTATTTTGAGTTCTAAAAATATTTTTCAATTTCCCTAGATCTGAGTTAAACCAGGGCTGGTTATCGTGTTTGGTTAAGTAGTTAGTTTTAAGTGGTGCATGTTTGTTGAGTAAGTCTGTTAGTAATTCATTTAGTGAGTAGGCTGTTAAGTGACATGAAATAACTGATTTATTTATATCGTTTTTAAAGTCATCATAGTTTATTTTTTATGTTTCTGTATGTGATTGTTGTTCGTTTAGGTGTAGTATATGGCATTGTAATGGTGAAATCAATGGAATAATGGTCAGTAAGTAAAGTATGTCTGACAGGGGGTTTGTTTAACAGTTTAGAGTCAGTGAAAGTTAGAATTAAGTCAAGGGTATTTCCATGAATGTGCGTTGGGAAGTTTACATGTTGAGTGAGGTTTAGTTCATTGTAAGTCATTTTGAATTTATAGTGATGTAGTAAGTCCGTATTTACGTGAAAGTTAAAATCTCCAAGTATTAAAAGATTTTCGGTAGAGTGGTCATGTATAATGTCAGTAAAGTCAGTAATGAAGGAACGGTAATCATTATTTGGGGGTCTATATATCAGAAGTAGGGACAGTGAAAGATTGTTATGTTTTATTTTTGTAAGTAGTAAGTCACAGTTAGTCGATTGGTAGACTTTGGATGATGTGACGATGATGTCTTTTTGTATTAACAAAGCAACACCACCGGCATTTCTTCCATCATCTCTATTTTTTGATATAATGGTGTAACCTAAATTTTCAAGTTCGGCAGGGATTATTTTATTTTTAGCATTCAGCCAAGTTTCAGTCAAAGCTATAATATTGTAAGGTTTACTAGATATGTATGAAATTATTAAGTCAATATTTTTTGATATAGATCTAGCATTTATCAGTGTGGTCAGTAAGTTTGCATTGGATGATAGTCATGTCGTTTTGTTCGTATTTTTTGTTTGATCAAATTTAAATGAATTTAGGGAATTTTGCCATTCAATTTTGTGTGTGTCAGTCGGTATCAGTGGATTGTTTTTCCAGTCAGTCGTGTTGTCAGTACGTCTAAGTCGTAATTCGTATGTGTCATTCTCTAGATTTAAAACGCATTTATAACCATCCAGTTTCCCAGATTTAACTGCATGGTAATAAATGTTTTTTTGGCGGATCTGAATAGGTGTCAGTAAATTGTGTATGAATAGTTTGTTATATGGTGTATTTTTTAATTTAAAATTTAGATTTGTGAAGTAGTATTTAGCTGTGTAAGTTGTGAATGTGATGAAGCAGCTGGTGTTCCCGAAAGACACAAGTGCAACAGTGTTTTTATTTATATTTAAATCAGTTAGTAGTTTGTTTATGGATGTGCGATTCATGTTAGTCTTGTCAATGTTTTCAATAGTGACAGTTAGATTGGTATTATTTGGTAATTTCGGTTTTAAGAAGGTTATTGTTTGGGGTCTGTTGTTATAGTTTAGGTTAATAGGAGAGAAATGGTTATTATAAACATTTCTATTAGGTATTTCAGTGCGGTTAATGCTTAGGAGATTAGTATTGAGGTTATTAATATTAGGTTGTATCAAGTTATGAGTAAAGTTGTCTGTATACAGTCTCTGTGGGTGGTTAGTAGGTTTAGGAATATTTATGTAGTGTGTGTGTGTGTTATGTTTTAGAGTGTTGGTTATATGTGGGAAGTGAGTATTGTAGTTAGTATGTGGTGGTGAAGTAAGTAATGTTGGTGTAAAATGAGTGTCATGATGGGAAATATTGTTGTTTATTTTATTTGTTAAATTATTATTGTGAGTCATTAAGGATTGGATTTGTTGTGTATGTGATTTAAGAGTAGCTAGTATTGTGTTTATGTTGTCCTCAAATTTTGTATTGTATGTAGTGTTAGTAACAGTAGTTTGTGTGGTGTCAGTTAGAGTAGTAGCAGTATAGTTGGTATCAGTATCGGTAATCAATCTTATGTCGGTATTAGTATGGTTAGTAGTAGGTGTATTGGCAGCTTGTGTATATGAGGTAGTGAGTGTCTTATTAGTTAGTTTTGTTGGTGTTGAGGTATTCCGTTTTTTGATATGGTTAATCTGAGTAGTATATATGTCTAGTATTTTCAGTATATCATTTAGTTTATTTTCAATAGTTATGTTATTAGACGTAGTAGATGTAGTCGTTGTATTATGGTTAGTAGTAGGTATGAGTGTAGTAATATTAGTTGTTATGGGTGTAGTATTAGTAGTTGGTATGGGTGTAGTATTAATAGTTAGTGTGGTATAGTATTAGTAGTTGGTATGGGTGTATTATTAGTAGTACGGCAGGTAGGGCATGTATATTTAAAGGCTATTGATTGCATAAATGCTATTAATAGTTTTTAAGGTGAGTTTTTATTACCCCATTGCATCGATATTTCTTTCGCCGGATAAAGACATCTATAGTGGATTGTAGCTGTACATCTGCATACGACGACGTGTCCTTCAGCATGTGATGCTTCATCTGTAGTCGATGTGTTGCAGTGAATGCATTTTGAATCCATGTTATTATCAGGTTACTCGTTTCTCAGGTCGTTATCGATGCTTTTATGATCTGTAGTAATATAGGCAAAACAGCAGACTATGTTACATAGTATGATACTATGTAAGTGATAAATGGTATCTAACCTCAAATGAAATTTGGCAGATCCAACTACCAAAAGTAAATTCCCACGGGAGATCCACAGGAGTATATCAAATTTAGATATTATGATAACAATAATTTATCAATTTTATACGAATCTGAGAATTTGAAATTTAATGATTTCCTAGTTAACTATAATTATAGTTCAATACAATATACTTGTTATAATATACTTATACTCCTATGCATAAAATATATTAGTACATTTTAAAGTTAAATTATAAATTTCCTACTTCTTAACTACGAATATATTATATATTCTATATAAATATAGTTAATAACACTATTATTGATTTTTATATCACATAATATATTATACTATATAGTACTATTATACCATCTATCGGTCGAATTAGTAAATCTATAAGACTAACTTTCGCCGATGTATATGTTCAAGGTATAATAATGAGATTTTTTTTAATAAAATAATTACCACCATTGGAAAGAAATTGCGTCTAAAGTAAAAACAAAAAACAATATAACGGAACATAAACGAAAATAATAAACTAATAATAATATAAATAGGAATACAGAAAGTACTCAACATTAATATAAATTGTAAATAAAATTGTAGATATTGATAAATAGTGATAAAAAAAATGATCAGGGAAATGCAATAGTAAATAGATATGTTTTTAATATATATATATATATATATATATATATATATATATATATATCAGGAAATATAATGTATGCAGGGAAGACTGCATGCAGTATTGCACAACATGGTGTATCCTGCGCTTACGTTTCCTTAACGATCGTTTTAAATTTGAAAGGCGGGAAGAAAACCAAGTGGATGATGGATGTAGAGTGAAATAATGTGATTTAATAGGAACGAAATCCACCTGAGAGACATATGTATGCATATGGATAATCATTTAGGCTACCAAATGATAGGTTCGTATTCGATAAATTATACAATGTTTTAAATCCAAGTTCAATATAATGTAGGTTTCTAAGCTCTCTATCTCACCTTTTATAGGCTCACTTCGGGATGTAATGCAGCTAAAAAACAAAAGGATAAACCTTATAAGGTAAATAAATCAAACAACCCAAAAATATCAATCCGTAAATAGTACCTATATATATTAAATATTATTTTTTTTTAATGTGCCTTTTTTGATGCAGCTAGTATGAGAATACTTAATTTCTTTTACATTACAATATCACATATATCGCTTCAATTATTAATCTCAAAAAACTAGAAAATTATCAAATATCTAAAATAGTATCCGCTTAACTAAACTAAGTCCAATGTTTGGATGTATATATATATATATATATATACATGATAGATCACTAATACCCTGATTATAAAGTTGCGACAATAATTATACTGCAGTATAAGTAGCCCATTGGCTCATTGTTAACGTAGAATGTTAAGCGAACACTCTTTCGAGAAACGGGCACCGAATAAAGATTCTCAACTTCGAATAGAGGTACGTGCCTCTAGTATAGCGTGCGATTATGGCCTTGGAACATTATTAAACAGGAGTTAGGTACCTACTAGGTACTACCTACACAGTAAAAACTAAACGTTCATTAGACTCAATTTAAACGTTCATTGGGTGGTCCAAATAGCGAACCTTTTATAACGTTCATTAGACTCCAGTTTATAATGAACGTGTTTGCATAAACGTTCATTAGACTCTATATTCTAATGAACGTTTTTACATAAACGTTCATTAGACTATATATTCTAATGAACGTTTGTGTATAAACGTTCATTAGACTCTATATTCTAATGAACGTTTTTGTATAAACGTTCATTAGACTCTATATTATAATGAACGTTTATGCAAAAACGTTCATTAGACTCTATATTCTGAATATTTTATATTATTAATATGCTTATAATTATATATGTATTAGCGGAGATACGTTCATATTAGTATTTAACTTGTAATGACTTATATATTACAATATTATATAATTACATATATGTTATATTTAATACATGAATTTAACATTAATAATATTTTAATATTAAATACAATGTTTCAATATTTAATATTGATAAATCATTATAACATTATTTCAAATTTATATTATCTTAATTATCAATATAATTATGATTATAATTATTGTTGATTATTATAATTAAGTTGATACATAAATGAAATTATGATGATATCAAAATAACATAGATACTTAAAGAATTTATTATTTTAAAATAGTAACTTTATTTATTAAATCATAATATCAACTTAAATATAGAAATAAAATAATAATTGATACTTAATTCCATTAGTGCTAAATTAAATCAATTTAACAAAATAAAGAAAAATTAAAATATGATATTGTATCTATATATAAATAAATAATCTAGGCGAAAATTAATATTATTGGCAAGAATTTTTTAAAAATAATTCTGTATTTAATAATATATCTAAAGGTTCATTGGAATTCAAATGTCTAAAGAACGTTTATATACCGTTGATAAACGTTCATTACACAACTATATTTCATGAACGTTTATGTTAAATTTTATAATATTTAAGGTTCATTGGACTCTGAAATGTCTAAAGAACGTTTATACACCATTTATAAACGTTCATTACACAACTATATTTCATGAACGTTTAGGTTAAATTTTATAATATTAAACGTTCATTAGACTCTGAATGTGTCTAATTAACGTTTAGTTTTTACTGTGTACTCACACTTGTGATCGGAATACGACGAGGAATCCCCGATATCATCGGTCGGTACGAAGATCTACGGGTAAAGGCCATTGGTACCGAATACTGATACCCTGTATACCACTTAATAAACTATATATTATTAATGAACCAATGAGATAAATAATAATTCTATTATTAATAATTAATTTTATGAACAATTGAATATAATTTAGTAATTAATTTATTAATTTTTATTATTTTATTAATTAATAATACAAGTTAAGTATCTAAATAATACTATTTTTAGATTTAGCTTTATTGGTGGTATTAATATTATAACGCACGCGATTTTTATGAAAAATAAGAATAGTGTATACACTGCGCGCTGATTGGTTATATGGTGTCCGTATTAGGACATCTAGAGTGTCCGTATTAGAAATGTATATGACCTCTAGATATATATATGCTTATAACTTAATTAATATTTTATAAAAAATATAGTATATATATATATATATAATGTTTAGAATGCTTTAGTTATTAATAATATATTAATAATATATTGTTATGTTTTATCGATACATTTGTATATTATTGAGAAAGTTTTAAGTTGACATTTTTTTTAATAAATTTAAAAAAGTAGTTTATTGGATATATCGTCAATATTTTGAATATTTAAAAAATAAAATCTAGATATATATATATGCTTATAACTTAATTAATATTTTATAAAAAATATAGTATATATATAATGTTTAGAATGCTTTAGTTATTAATAATATATTAATAATATATTGTTATGTTTTATATCGATTTGTATATTATTGAGAAAGTTTTAAGTTGACATTTTTTTTAATAAATTTAAAAAAGTAGTTTATTGGATATATCGTCAATATTTTGAATATTTAAAAAATAAAAAAAACTTATTTAGACTATTTATATAATTATGAATATTTTATTCATTAACAATTTTTTGTAGGATTTATGGTTTCTGAGATACCGAGAATATCCGTATTCGGTTACTTTCACCTAGGTGTAAGCCTTACACTGTAAGGGTAGGGATATGGGTAGGCAGAATAATTAGCAGAAATATAAAAGAGTAGGCTGTACGCTAATTTGGATAATTACCTACTTGTCTTCTCATATATTACTTTGTTATCTATATGTACCTACCGATGAAAGAGCATCCATAGGTAATAGGATCATACCTACTTAAGGATCACCATTTTATTGGTAGGTAAATATATCTAAATAAATATATAATTTTTATTTATTTTATTCAATAAACGATTTAATATAACCTATTACTATAATTAATTTATTACGAGCGGTATACGAAATTTTAAGAAATTGTTATTTATGAGTTTTAATATAAATATGATATACATTATTTGAAACACACTCTCAATTGAAACATTAATAGTACGCGTGTATACAAGTAGCCTATTATAAGAGAGTAAACAAATTAATATGGTATTGTAATTTCTAAACAAAATCTATAGTACAATTATATAATTTTCTTTTTTTTATCATATAAATTAATTAATTTACTAGGTTCTAGGCGTATTTCTGGCTTACGAGGTTCTGGCTTCTAGGTTACTAGGTTATTACCATAGATTTATATTGTCCATATATATCTATGGTTAATACCCTGGGTTAATAGGCTACATATAAAAGTAATATACAATAAATAATCCCATATGTTTCTCAAAATAAATTCTATATTCAGTTATATTTATATAAAAAAATATGTTTATATAAACATATTTTTATAACAAAGGGGAAAGTAACCGAATACGGACACTGTTGATATATCAGAAACCATAAATCCTACAAAAAAATGTTTAATGAATACAATATTAATAATTATATAAATAGTCTAAAAAAGTATTTTTTATTTTTAAATTATTCAAAATATTTCTGATATATCCAATAAACTGATTTTTTTATTACGTTTTTAAATTTATGGAAAAAATTCAACTTAAAACCTTCTCATGAATATACAAATGTATCGATATAAAATATAACACTACATTATTAAAAAATAAAGCATTCTAGAGTTAAATATATAATTTCTATATTTGTTATCAAATATTCATTAAGATATAAGCATACATCTAGAGGTCATATAAATCCCTAATATACGGACACTCAAGATATATTAATAAGGACACCCTATAACCAATCAGCGCGCATCGTATGAACTATTCTGATTTTCATACAAATCGAGTGCGTTATAATATTAATACCACCAATAAAGCTAAATATAACATTTGTAACCTATTATTTATATACTTATATTGAATTATTAATTAAAAAATAATACATATAAATAAATAATTAACTAATTAAATTATAATAAATTGTTCATAAAATTAATTATAAATAATGTAATTGTAATTTGTATGATTGATTCATCAATAATATATAGTTTATCTAATGGTATATAGGGTGTCCGTATTTTAATACAGGGTGTCCGTTAAGAGTGATTTTATTTTCCAGATCATACTGCTTCATATTAGATTCTATATATATGATGCTCATGCTACTATTTTATTAAACCATATACATGTTAGTTCATTATTGGTGGTGCGACGGAGGTTTAAAAAAAAAATATTAAAAATATATAAATCTCGAAATGTCGTTATTCCTATGTAATTGGGTAATTGTATTGTATATGTTTATAAAAATGTCCTTAAGGACATTTATTTGAATTCCGTAAATTTTATTTGTATTTTATTGTAATGGGTATATAATATATATATATATATATATATATATATATATATATATATATATATATATATATATATATATATACTATATATATATATATATAATAATGAGTACTTTTTTAAATACTATATTCTTCTAATAGATAACATTAATATATAGTAAATATTATCTATAGTATCCCTAATTACAATATTAGTTATTAGATAATTAATTTAAACAATAAAATAAATTTTATATATATATACAAATTTTCTAAAAATTAGGCCACTTTGACTATTTATTAAAATTATAAAGACACTGTCCGTATTCGGACTTGGGTACCGAATACGGACACACACGTTATCTATGGAATTAAAAGATTAAATAAAATTTTAAAATCACAATAATATACAGTCAACTCTCGGTAAGTCGGACTACGGATAAGTCGGACACATTTAGTTGGTTTGGTTGGATTTGTATCTAGTTCCATGTTAAATTAATCGGATAAGTTGGATTGGATAAGTCGGACTTTTCTATAAGTCGGATACATATTAGTTATTTTTATGATTTTTATACTGGATAAGTCGGACTTTTTATAAATTGTCAGAAATGTTTAATTTAAATAATGAATATTATAATTTTAGTAATTAATATTATTAAATACAACATTTTATGATGTTGATTGTTGCATAATTCCATATTTCGGTAACCCTTTAACTCGCGCTGCGCATTTCATGTCTTATTTGCTTGATATTATTAATCTCGGATAAGTCGGACATCTCGCTAAGTCGGACACTTTTCCCGGTCCCTTGCGAGTCCGACTTATCGGGAGTTTACTGTATATCCTAATCATATAATATTAATATATTGTAATTTTTGAATAAAAATAATGAGTCTTAAAATATTAAAACCATTTATTGTTAAAGTGTCCGTATTAGGTTACTTAAGTAGGGAAATTTCCCCTACACGTAGGGAAAAGTAATAGACCTATAGGTATAGATTCTATACTATAGACCCATAATTAGACCTAAATAATAGACCTAATATATGTATACATAATCATTTTCTGAAAATCTATGAATTAAATACATTTCCTAATTGTGTGATATCAAAGGTTTTAAAATTACTTTTTATAATATTAATATTTGTTTTAAAATCAAAATAAATTCCCGAGATATAAAAATAAATTTGAAATATATAGATCTATCTAAAAATAATATTTATTTTAATTAATTATATTATCGAATCATATATTATTTTAAAAAATTGCTTGTTTCAAAAATAATATTATTACTCTAAAATTATATTAAATTATGAATTCCAAAAAAATATTTAATTTATAGTCTGCATTTTTATTTTATAACGCCATATATTATTTTGTTGTATCTTAGACATATTGTATACTACATCATTAAGAATAATATTAACAACCAATAATTACATGACTTTAACAAGCTGTATGTCGACTAAAGGCAACAACATGTAAACAATACGTGATGAATAGTTCAACTATAGGGGGCGCTAATGATAGTTAATGATAATATCGGAATATATAGTAAACGATTATAGTTTAATGTAGAGTATGAATCTGTATTTGTGTAAAGAATATAAAACTTGTATATTTATATTGTATAATGAATGAGTTTATATACAAAGTATTATCAATTAAGTACTAGACTTTTTGTAATATAATAATTTTATATCGGCTAGGGTCCTTTATTGTTGAACTATATGAATATTGCTTTTAATTTACTGTATTCCCTTAATAATATTAAAATATTATTACTGTGTTTTATAAAATATATAAACATAATTGGTTAAATGGTTTTAAAAATACTGACTTAAGGGGGTTATCGTAATAAATAAAAATTGTATTTTAAAATTATCATATTTGGTTAGTTATTTATATCATATCAAAAAAAGTTAACGTTATGACGACCTATAAATCATAAAAAATAGACAGTTTATAACATGAAGTCTACCATTCGTAAAATAAATATATTGCAAAATAACTTATTTATAAGTATAACCATTACAAAATAAACTTTCTTTAATAATTCAACAAAATGATAAATTCTAATATTATCAATGCATATTGTGATATTATCACTGAATACAGTGATAATATCACTGCATATTATGTGTGCGAGTGATAATACGATATCATTAGTACGACCATATATCACCTAAACCAATACTTCAGATAACCCAGGTTTTAAGAGGTCTGCCACTATACGGCATTTGACAAACAGTTAAAAATGGTAAACAAATAACTGAAAGACTATGAAACTGGAGTGTTATCATACAAATATTATTTATTATATTGCCCAGATTGTATTAAAATTTATACAAATCAATTTTTATTTTTTTGTTGGAAATTTTTCATTCACAATTTATAAATCTATAAACAATATTCTAAATTTATGAATATTTACTATAATACATAATTATTTCTTGTAATTCTTGTATAAAATATTACAATATTTCATATCATATTTACATGTCTAGTATTTTAAGATTATTCTCCCATATTATCTAAAAATCAAATTATTTGTAAACTCAATTTACTCTAATTATCTCTACAAATGATGATACAATATTGATAACATATTGATTATTTTTTATTATTGTGTTTTCATTTGAGGAACAAAGATAATAAATTTCGTATTCACAGGAACATTGTATGTTTTTATATAAATTCTTAATGGACCTGTTGATTTTATTTATATCTCCTATTTCATATTATTTAAATATTTGTTTACCTAATTTAATTTAGGTATTCTCATATTGATATTTTACAATATTAAGTAAGATATTTTACACATTAATTAAGGAGAATTAGATTTTTTAAATAAGTAAATTTTCTAATTTTTAACTATTTTATTGTTTTTTAAAACTCGCATCACCCCTTAATTAAGAATTCATTAGTAGGTTAATTTATTATAAAATAATTTCATATAATTAAAATACAAATTTTTTTTTACTTTTTTTAATAATTTAAATATCTTAATTTTAAATTCTTATTATTAATTTGTACTTATTGTACGTATGATATAGTATTAACAACATTAAAAAGTATTTTTGACTTATTATATAATTACTATAAATATAAAAATATTATTATCAGGTTCACGAAACCAAACCCAAACCAAACATAATACTCTCGATAGGCTATTTAAACTATCGTGTATAACATTTATTTAAGATATAATACTTGGAAATTATATCAGATAAATGTAGTCATCTGTAACTTTCTTTTTTATTAATTATTATTTAACTTTTATTATATTTCAGTTGATTTTAATATTCATTTTAATAATATAATATATCTTATATTTCCTATTTCTATTATTACATGATTATTAAACGTGATCATTATAAAAATAGTTATATTTTCTCATTCATATACATAAATGGCAAGTCATATTGTTTTCATATTATTTTATTATATATTGATACTTATTATTGACAATAAAAGGGTAATTGTTTAGGTGAGTATTAATGCTTCTATAGTTACCTTGGCAATACCCAAATCTGATAATAATAATATATTTTTAATATAATAAAATCACTATTATTTTACAATTAAAAAAATAGTTTTATTAGTATAAAAAAAGTTCATATATACAAGTTATATATATATAATTTAACAAAAATATATAATGCTTATATAATATATAATTGCGTTAATTATATCGATAAACATAATATATATAGTTTTCTAATTGAATATAATCAACGCAATAATAGTACTCGTTATATGAATAAAATGATAAAGTCGGGCAGATAACGTATGGCAAATGTAAACAATAAAAATAATAACAGTAGTAGCAATATAATCGACGACGACCTTCACCATTAGAGGTCGATAACTATCGTCGCGTCACACGACCGACGTAGAACATCGATACGGCTGGCGTCGGCTCGCGAATCCGAACAGACGCGCCCAATTGCCGAGCAAGCCGCGATCGCGTAGTCGCCGTCTGGGCAGCCAGGCGGCGGGACTGTACCAGCGACTCCCCCTGGTGGTGGTGGCGGCGGCTCGAGCACACTCCCGTTGCGTTACGCCCAGACTGATCATGGCGGTCTGCTGGCAGAGCAACGCGGTCGTGAAACATACCCCGGTCAGAGTGTAGCATACGCACACGAAACATAGCGCGGACCTGGGGGGGCGGGGCAAGGGTTAAAGGGGTGGCGCTACGCTGGAGTGGTTTGTTGTAGGGTTTTCGTAGTCGAAGAGTGTTTCGTTTGGTTATAGTTGTAGGGAAATAATACCTGCAAAAATAGATGATTTTTGCCGCGTTTAGCTCGTAAATATCATTAATTGCCTCTCGCACTATAAACAATCTATAAACAATCTATAAACAATCTATATAATAGAGAATACTAAAATAGAAACTATACGGTATTAAATTGATGTAAATATATTTATTGAAAAAAGATTACTATTCGATAAAAATAAACAAAATAAAAGATTACTAATTTATTTCCTAAATTCAATAATAATATGATAGCTTCGTCAGCATTTATTCATGAGGAGCCAAATATAAAAATGATATAGATAATGCTATAAATCATAAACTTCCTAAAAATATAGCATTGTGACCTATATTTCGGTTCATTTAATAATAACTATGCTATTTATTCATTTATATTGCAGAACAAATTATAAAACAACATTATTTCATTACATTATTATATTATTAATTATTGTTATTTATAATTATTATTATTAATTTATATATTTACATAATTTTTGTGTGCATATTTAGATATTAATTTAAAGTATTTTTATTTTAAGAACTAATTTTTTTAATAATAACTACATTATATTTAAAATAAAAAATGGTACATTATTATTATAATGATTACAACCAGCTTAATACATGATATTGATGATATAAAATTGTGATTAATAATGTATACACTAATTTATTAAATAATATTTTTTAAATAAACACTAGACTGTTGTAGTATATGAACATTTTCAAAAATTAAAATATAAATAAAACTTTTTTAAAATCCTATAATAAAGAAAACATATCATATATTTATGCATTATCATTTATATGAATCGACTGCTGAATTATTGAATTATATGTGCCAAATAATTTACGCGACGGTCCGAGATGACTGGACTTTTTGAGTCAAGACAGTCAGAGTTGACTGGGTTTTAAAGAGTTAATACATTTTCTGGTATAATACAATTTTTTATATTAAATTATATAATTATTTAGTTTTGTAAAATTCTGAAATCATTTAATTTTAATTAAAAATATATACTGATCGATAACAAATAATGCATACCTTCCGTTATAAATGAAATTTTGTAATGTGATACATTATACCACAATTATAGCTATCAGAATTAAAAATTAGAGTAAATAAATTATTTATGTAATTATTATTTGCAAATAATTCGTTCCTCGTGATTAGTAACTATGAAATATATGTAAATAATAACCTTTATGACCTTAAGGGGATGTCGCGCAATAAAAATATTACAATTTTTTAGTTTTTCAGATTTAATATTGTTAGGTAACCAGATTTAGTTATATAAGAATATGCTTTATAAGTACTCAAAAAGAGATATTTTATAGATAGGTAAAATTAAATTGATAATAATTATAAAATATTAAATAATGTTACGAATTATTATATATTTATAATTTATATATAATTTATATATATATATTTATATAATAAAATGATATAAACATCTTTATTTATACTCTCTATTGTATTATGAAATAAATAGAATTTTAAAAACAATATATATTTATTATAAATAATGCTGCTATTCAAGTTGTATCAGATATCGCAGTTTATGAGATATAATAATAATTATAATTGATATAGAAAGAAAATATATAACTCTTTAATTTATAAGATTGTTTTCTAATATGGATATGTAGTTATATAAATATAAACGAATATATATACTTATTTTTATACATTTTTAGAAAAAATAAAAATTAATAAAATACTCATTTCATATAATATTATATTTTATAAAATTGCCTCTTATGTTTATATATGTCTAGTTTATGAAGGATACATTTTATTGTAAATATTTAAAAAATTGTAGCACCGGATATAATTATATAGTACTATGTATATTCTATCTATTGACATGTAAATGCTCGAAATGTAGAGTGCAACATCCCCTTAAACTTAATAAACTTTATAAATATCTATTGTATATATATTATCTGGATGAGTATGATTATAAAATAAAATATCTGAAGAATATATACTGATACTACTATGTAGTAAGGCAGTTTATTTTCTAAATTACGGTATTTATTCTTTAACACTCGTTTCAAGTATTCATTTATTATAATTTCGTGTGTAATACATATTTAAAATTTATAATATACAAATTAATATATATAATTAATAATGTGTTGTGTTACAAATGAGAATATTCAATTTATTGTGTAGTTTTGATGATTTCACAAGTAAGTTACTCTCTTTAATCAAACAATAATTATATTTATGGTAACGGTAAATCACTTAGATCCTTTATTTTGGTGTATTTTAATAACGTATGTTATCATTAGAAAATCTTTCAACCGAATACTTTTAAATATATTTTGCTTAAATAAAAAAACTTCAACCAATAATTATTATAATAGGACATTTTTAAATACTACTCAATAATATGTATTTTTATAGTAATTTTATCTCTATTAGATATATATTCAATGTATTCAGGTAGTAACGAAAGAAAACTAGGATAAATGTCAGATTATACCGAGTAACGAAAGCGCAATAAAGTTTACCGAAATAAATGAGTTACGCGCGTGCGATCAACGAGAGAGAGAGAGAGAGAGAGAGAGAGAGAGAGAGAGAGAGAGAGAGAGAAAGAGAGAGAGTGAGAGAGAAAGAGAGAGAGAGAGAGAGAGGGTGAGAGTGAGAGATAGAGAGAGTGAGAGAGAGAGAGAGAGAGAGAGAGAGAGAGAGAGAGAGTGAGGGAGAGAGAGTGAGAGGGTGAGAGAGAGAGAGAGAGAGAGTCGACGCTAACATTCTATCGTCGTAGAGAAATCTGCAGTCGACGGGCAGCAAGAGAAGCGTGTCGCCGAAGTAGGCCGGAGTACATATGGTCGTCAATATCAACATGCTTCCGTAGTAACCGGTTGTTGTTAACAGTACGAGCAACGCGTAGAAGTAGCCGTGATTAGATCGGCCGACGCATTCGTTAAGCCTGTTCGTCACGAGCGATATTAGTAAATCAACGCGTTAAACCATATTCTATACGGTACTTATTTTACTTTACAATCGTTTATTGACTACAATATCGCGTGGTGGGCGTCGCGATAAGGAAACAAAAATAAAATAACGAGAACAATAAAAATGAAGGAAAAGGGCGCGGGTAGGTTACTATGTTAATAGGTGCGCGGAGAGTTTACATTTAAATAGTGACAGGGATTTCAAACACCTAATGTCATATGGTAGAGCGTTCCAGTATTTTGGAGCTACCACGGAGAAAGCAGATTCAGAGTGAGCAGAGATAGTCGAGCGTTGCACTGTATACTGTAGCGCAATAACAACTATTTAATTAGGACTAATTATGAATGAAACTACACGATCGTAATTATAAACGTTATCCGATGAAGAGTTATGTCGTAACTATTTGATATGATTCGATACGGAAACATTCACTTAAAATAATCAATACAAATATAATAGTATTTAATAGAAGGACGGAGAGAAAATAAATGCAATCTGTTATATATATATCACATATATATATATATATATATATATATATGTCATGTGCGGTTAGTTAATCAGTACCCATAATTTCAAAATTTCATAATTCATAATTTCTAAATATCAATATCAATGCTAGCATAGACTAAGCTTAGTCGTATAGATTATAGTTATAAGCTTGTATATAAGTAGATAAATAGATAAGTATTAAATAAATTTATTAAATAATAATAAAATCTTTAGATGTGTAAATAATTGTAATCTTATATTATAATTATCTTATTTCATATATATAATATAGAGAAATATATAGATATATATATATCCTCTTATAGACAAATATAAATATTTAAATATATTCCTAACTAAATAGTAAAGTGTATTATTCACCATCAATAAGACAAATTAATAAAATTAATTTGAATATATGTTTAATATATAATTTCGAAGGTACGTTAGAGCCATATGATTATAAGTGAAAACTTCATCTAAGTTCTTAGATTGGAAGAAAAGACTCCACCAAAATAACAATAACAATAACAAACAAAATATTTGTTTAAGATATAAATTTATACTATTTGTATAACCTAATATATATATATATGCGTTAACTAAATAATAGATTGATAGTAACCAAACACAATGGTGGTCACGATCATTTATACATTTGTTGCAGATCGTGCAGTGGCCGGTAGAATGAGATTTAGAAAGTTTACAGACATCGCAGTAGCCAGGAGTTCCTGTCAATGTGTAATAGTTTGATCATAGAGGGAATCATTCATTATTAATAACAATTCATTTTACTTTAACAAATTTAAATATAATT
Organism: Osedax fenrisi; assembly: GCA_964019155.1. Classification (NCBI taxonomy): domain Eukaryota; kingdom Metazoa; phylum Annelida; class Polychaeta; order Sabellida; family Siboglinidae; genus Osedax; species Osedax fenrisi. Next base: position 59,516,689 of record OZ025240.1, on the reverse strand, counting down.
TATTATCTTTAAAATGTTGTTAAAATATGTCGTTCGAAAGTAACTATACGTGCATTATCTATGCATTATAAGCATACTCCTGAACAAAATATAATACATATTATTGTTTATTATAAATTATACACAAAACATACATGTTTATATATAATTATTTGTGTATATAATGAACAATATTAGTGAGGTTCCACTATTTGAACCGTTTGATAAATCTTTATAACATTTTTAAGGAATATATATAATATATAGATAATATATATAGGTACTTTTAAAAATATAAATATATTGTTTAAATACATCTATTATAAAAACCATACCTTGTTTGGTCAAAAAGGTTTGAAACAAATACTATATCAACAGATACAAATATAATAAAGTAATTTAAGGTATTCAAGTACTAAACGAGGTCACTTTGGACGATTAGATATGTAATTTGGGACGACTTTGAATTATTGTTAAATAACATTATTTATTGTAATAATATTAATAAATACGCTCCAAACATAATTATTAGATATATTAGAGGTATTTATTAATATAATGATAACAACCATTTTTAATTTACTAGATCGGTAAATATAATAATATTATGCGTTTATATGAGATAAAGAGTGAAGTAACCTATCCGACTTTCGGAGTAATGCTGGATTACTTTACTTAATAGTTGAATATCATTATGTAGTAATAATACTAGTAATACATGTACAATTAGTAATACACTCGATGCCCATTAACATGGTCATATGTAATAAATTAATTTAATTGTACACATGATATCAGATATATATAAGATATATCGATATATATAATATAAACATAAATTTACCTAAATGATGTACTTACATATTTGTTAATAGTTATTATTAATTTGTGTGATTATATCGCGACAACTATAAGAATTAGTGTGTATCGTCTTGTGTGCAATAGAGGTTTAAAGTCGAGATCAATGTTGCTTTTTTACACATTAAATAATAGAATACCTTAAAATGTAAATCGTTAAATCGGAATATACTAATACTTATTACTATATAAACTAGTAATGTATTGTATTTATATATATAGATAAATGCGATATTTTTAAAGAATTTATAATTATTAAACAATTTGCTAGTACAAATTACATCACAACACGTAAATATGTTTTAATAAACCATAAATTAATGTCATAGTCATTCTAAATATTATTTTCTGTAGTGATATACATTTTCTTAGTCGTCACGTTCCTTCGCTATATAAACAATACATCAATATTTGTATTTATTTTTGTATTCTTTGTAAATATAGTAATCTTACCTGATATTATGTGAATATAGTACGTAAACCATATATAATACTAACTATTAAAAGGATTTTCGCTAATTTTGTCAAGAGAGAATTTACACTTATAAACGCAGTACAATATCAGACCAAACCCAGTCACCTGTAAAGCATGGAATGTTGTAAGGAGTAATTGTTTAGACTCTTAGATTTAAGTTTTACATAAAAGTCAATATATATATATTTATAGTTATAGTTTATATACAAAATAATTAAATACTTATTTATTATCTAATTAATTATGATTTAATCGGCATATCTAATTAGATAACAATTTATCATTAGATTTATAACAACATATTCATTCATATATAGATTGGGTAGAAATTTTCTATTTTTTACATTAAAATAATATCTAATCAAAAGAGTCTTAAGAGTAAAAAAAATATGTTTTTATCTGGAAAAAATGATAAAACTATACCATGTTTAATAATGATAAGTTATTAATGGTAATAAGTTATTACTAATAATCGATAAAAGCTAACAAAACTAATTCTCTTTCTAAATATAATATTATTTATAATTTATTTATTAATTAATAAAGTATATCGATATATTTTGATAACAATAATATAAAAACAATAATACTATATAATAATTATGTGAATACGTAATTTACAAACAAATATCATTTATATATTCATTATGTGATAATTAATATAAAATTATAAAACTAAACTAAGAGTTTTTTAAAAGATAGTTTTAAGTACAATTGATATTTGGTAGAATGTGCAGAGAAAATAATTGTATTTAAAAAAACAAAAAGAGTTTATATGCATTATAATATAAAATTAAGATGTTAAATCAAAATTTAGCAATACAAAATAACTTGATTACAAATTATAATTTTGTAGCTGATATATATGTTAATAGTGTAATATTATATTATTAATAATATTATTTAAATTCAATGTATCATATAATTTAAAATTACCAATAATTATATTTCTCTATGATATACTAATATAACAATACTAATATAAACAAAATACGGTATTTTATTTTCATAGAGAAAAAGAGATAAATATAATTTTTAATAATAGCATTTAATTTAAATATTACAAAGAATCAGTCATTTTAGATATACTATGTATCTTGAAATTTTATGTTATAAATTATATTTTATTAATTCATAAAGATATAATTACATTGATGTATAAATATGATGTTGATGTTCAATATAGCACGAATAATGAAGATGAAGATGATATAAATATAATATATTCAAATGTGATATATGTAATTAAAATGTATTCATCTAATTAATACATAAAAAGAATATAACTCAAATATTATATAATATAAATACGTGTCTTGTAGTGTTACGTGCATCTAGGAGGGGTGCGGACATCTATTCTAAGTGAAAATAAACCCAATTCTCATCATCATCATCAGCATCATCATCAGCAACATCATAAGTGCTTAAAACTCTTACAACAATTAACGATAGCGATATAAACACGGTGGGTGGACCTAAGGGTTAAGGGTAAACCGTGGCGACCCCGCCTCGACTAACCACGATCATGTTCTCCCAGAGGTCGATCTCGCGGAAGAATATCGCCACCTCGAAGCAGTAGAACATCGTGCAGAGGGAGCTCATCATCCACGCGAAGAACACAACGCTGCCTGAACTTTGACCCGGCACCGCAATGACCTCTAAACGAATGGGGGGCGGGGGGTAAGGGGTATTATAATGTACAGATAGCAGTTGATTACGACCTCTAAATATAGGGATAAAATCGTTGACTATCTATTAATACTACACCAAGGGTGAACAACAGGCTTAACATATAGGGATAACAGGTGTAACATATATGGATAACAGGTGTAAACATAGGAGTAACAGGTATAATACCAATAGCTAGCACACAATATACACTGCTATTAATGCTATTATTAGATACCGCATTGTGAAGTAGATATATCGCTGCCTATCTTTACGTTCGCTTACGAGAAAGCTATTTCGTGGGGAGGTAATGTAAATCAATGAAATGAATATAAAGTAATCTTATATTAATCACTGAATTATAATTCATAATGTAAACAATATTACGTACGACGTTAGATTGCCATCTAAATCAATATCTCGTATGGATTTCGTAAGTAAAATAAATCTTTTGAAATTTAATATTATATTAAATAACAATATATATTGTATAATAAACTCGTGCTCTCGATAAAATTAAAACAGATTTCATAGTTATAATTTACGTGGCATAGTTGCGCGTGATATACTATGGCTTATTTTTAGCGCCGATAAAAGCATCAACTAATGTCTAGGCCGAATATCTAATTACATGCGTTTGTTTCAAGTGAAACATATTTCATTTGTGGTTTGGGTTTGAACTGGGCAGGATGGGGGTGCGCAAACAGTTAATAAGCAAACTTTCATAGAGCGTGATATTTGAACGTGGCGCGGATCGGGGGCGGCGCTAAATAGGCAAACTTTTATCAAACGTTCGATGGCCCCCGCCGCCGTTGCCGCAGCACCGATACAACAAAAACAGTAGACACGGCATAACGGGTATGGCTAGCAAAGACAGCAGGTAGTGTTGGCTGGCGATCAGAATGCACGCCGGCACCGTTACCGCCGGCAACGCGACGTCCAATCGGATCCGGCGAGCCCCGCCTCGGTACCACGGTACCCGGCAACGGTCGGCGCAAGTGTCTCGGAGTCCTACGCAATCCGGCAAGAGGGCGTCGCTCCAACTGCATAGGCTGAACGGGTTCAGGGAGTCTTATTATGTAGCTATTTCTGTTACATTAGTACATATATATATATATATATATGTATATCGACCATAACTTTATTCGTAATACTACTTTTAATCTATATGTAAATTTTTAATTAAAATAAAATTATCAAAGTATAAAGTGATTAAAATAAAGTTAAATATGTACACCTGTATATAAATATCTATAGAATACCTGTTATGGTATACAATATAAATACATTAATTAATAGTTTTATAATATTTTTACATTTAACACACGTTATCAACAATGAATAATACTAAATTAATTACTACTACTACTACTACTACTACTACTACTACTACTACTACTACTACTACTACTACTACTACTACTACTACTACTACTACTACTACTACTACTACTACTACTACTACTACTACTACTACTACTACTACTACTACTACTACTACTACTACTACTACTACTACTACTACTACTACTACTACTACTACTACTACTACTACTACTACTACTACTACTACTACTACTACTACTACTACTACTACTACTACTACTACTACTACTACTACTACTACTACTACTACTACTACTACTACTACTACTACTACTACTACTACTACTACTACTACTACTACTACTACTACTACTACTACTACTACTACTACTACTACTACTACTACTACTACTACTACTACTACTACTACTACTACTACTACTACTACTACTACTACTACTACTACTACTACTACTACTACTACTACTACTACTACTACTACTACTACTACTACTACTACTACTACTACTACTACTACTACTACTACTACTACTACTACTACTACTACTACTACTACTACTACTACTACTACTACTACTACTACTACTACTACTACTACTACTACTACTACTACTACTACTACTACTACTACTACTACTACTACTACTACTACTACTACTACTACTACTACTACTACTACTACTACTACTACTACTACTACTACTACTACTACTACTACTACTACTACTACTACTACTACTACTACTACTACTACTACTACTACTACTACTACTACTACTATTACTACTACAACTACTACTACTACTACTACTACTACTACTACTACTACTACTACTACTACTACTACTACTTACCTATTGAAGGCGTTATCAGCAGCTTCACAGTTACAGCAGCACAAACACAGGTGACTCTTGGAGCCAGTCGCATCAACATATTCACAGAAACACAGCGGCTGTTCTTTAGTGAATGATCTCCTCATGTTCGCTAGCTACTCACGCTATTCACTACCACTGTAATACGATTAACTTTATATATTCAACTGTTTATCTATGAATATCAGAACTACTATATATATATATATATTAGTTACATATATTTATTATACCTATTCTATAAAAATATAGAGCATAAAAACTATTATAATTGTAATATTATTTTTTGTTGCTTTATATAGAATTAAATTATATGAATAGTAAAATAGAGAGATAATTAAAAAAATGTATTGAATTCATTGTATAAAATGATAATTTCTATAGCAATACCATGAATATTCTATGAATTTCAGAACTACTATATATATATTAGTTACATATATTTATTATACCTATTCTATAAAAATATAGAGCATAAAAACTATTATAATTGTAATATTATTTTTTTTTGCTTTATATAGAATTTAATTATATGAATAGTAAAATAGAGAGATAATTAAAAAAATGTATAGAATTCATTGTATAAAATGATAATTTCTATAGAAATACCATCATTTTAGTATCGCTAATTTTTAATTTAGATATATATATAATATAATAAATAATAATATTAAAAATAACTTTCTATTTTCCTATGCATGTATATGTTATGAATACATTACAAAAAAAATTAAGTCAATTGAATGAATAGAATATCAGTTCTATTTTTGTTAGTGGACCTATATTTTTCCTATCTATTTATACATGAAATTGGCAAATTGCGTGTTATGTGCGGGATCCCCTTAAAGCGCCTGAAAGCGTATGAAAGCGCGCTCCGATATAATAAACTATTAAGCATCTATAGATATTTGGCGCTTTTACTGCTTACGTTCGATATGCTATACTATATGATATAGTATATCATATACTATATGATATATGATATAATATTATAATATATCATTATGATAATCATATAGTATATCATATACTTAGTATTATACCAGAGAGTATACTCCCTGATTATACTGAGTATAATACTGTATATTATTATCATAATCATTAAATTATGACATAATGATTTATGATAATCATTATCATTATGATAACCATTATCATTATGATAATCATTATCATAATGATATAGTAACTATATCTGATATAATATCATATATAATTGATCAACAATTTGGTATAGTTTAACAGTGTAACTTTACTATTCGTAAGTTACTAATTTAGTAACTCTTAGTTACTATAATAATTATTATAATTCATTATTATTATTATTATAATAATCATTATTATAATGAATAATAATTATAGTATAAATAATTATATTTACAACTTATTATAATTATCTAATAATATTAGATTCTAATATTGTACAATAATATATACTTATATACATACTAAGTTACTTAGTAAGTATGATACTTATATATTATAATTACGATACCATAATACTTATAATAAGTATCACATGATTAATTAATTTAAATCATTTTAAAAATAATGATTTAACTAATAATTAGTCACTATTTTTTGTAATCTTTTTTTTTAAATGTTTAATATTATATTATATGTATTCAATAGATAAATAACCTAATTATGGTATCCTAAAAGTGATATATATATATTTGTATTTACTTTTTAAATAGTATTACAAACAGTACATAGTTACCATTAGATTAATGATTACTATACAAATATAATATACATAATATAAATTTAAATAATTAAATATTTCCTTAATAATCTTTGATAGAAATATAAGAACCAATATCAACTATCCAGAAACTTGAATATCTTAGTATTTATATAAAAAGAAACATTATACTTTCATATTGTCATATGTCATTTCTTAATATTTATTCAATAATATAATTAAATAAAAAAATATTTAATAATATAAAATACATTATTCGTATTGTATTAAAACCTGTTAAATAAGTAACTTTTTAACAACAATACAATATTATAAATAGGGTAACAACTTTGATTTGAAGTACTATGATACATTCACTAATGATATGTCATGTAAATCATTAAATATTAGGTAATGTAATACATAATTGATCAATTTATTAATAATGATTGAGGACAAATTATATATTTTAAATAAAATGTATTTAAATAAATGTTAATCATATATATAAAATATTATGTTGTGTTCATAATATATAGGACCTACTATATTTCATATTAAAATGTCCTTTCAATAGAATACGAATAAACTAGTTATCTATGTATATGATCTTCCCCGTAAAAAAAATCATTTCATCGCAACTATTTCCATGTATATATATATATAATTATATATAGATATTTTTATTCTTTTAAATGAAAACATGAGCTTATAATCAATACCTACTATAACCTCTAAGGTTGTAGGAAATCGTGTTATAAATTAGTATAGCCATGGCCTCATTTAGCTTATTGAAGCTATGTATTGAAGCTAGAGGAGGTTATGATATTTCACAATACAACCAAAGATTTTCCGAAGGTTTTTTTTTTGCTTCGCAAAATCATTGATACAACTTTTCCAATGTGTCGATTATTGGATGACCGTTTTATTATTAATGGTAAATAAATAAACAATTGATTTAAATTTTAAATAAATTTAAAGGTACGCTATATTAATTATCTTCTATTTCTGTTGTTAATTTTATAATATTTATATTTATATTCATTATATAATTATATAATAATATTTTAACTTTACAATATTAATCTTTATACTTGTACTTTGTACTTAATACTTGATTGTATAATTATCAAATTTATTATTTGTTAACAAATTTACAAAGAATATTTCGTATTCAATATAATATTGTAATGTTTGTAAATTTTATAATATTATATTATATTATTATAATATAATAATTATAATTTTATATTATAATAATTATAATAATTATAATTTATATCATTATAATTTTATTGTTTATAAATTTTTCAGTATTGAATGTATTATATATTACATATAATTAAAGTAAATTTATTTATTTGTAATTTTTAATTTAATCTACATTCAATAAATTATGTATATTTAATTTAGTTTAAAATAAATTATATTATAATAATTATATTAAATATAACTTAATATTAATTATTGAGTTAAATAACTAATAACTTAAACATAATCAAATAACTTATTTACTAAGTTAACTTCAATACAATTATAAATCATGAATATTATTATAATAATTATATTCAATATTTTTTTTTTAATAACTTGTATACATTTATTTAATTTTGTAACATATCATCCTATTTAAAATTATTCATAATATCATATTATTAAATATATCATACAAAGGTGACTATGCAATTAAAATAGTTATTTTGATTATAATACTGTTACAGTAACTGTACAAAATATGTAAGGATAGAGGCTTGAGTTAAAATTATTTTAAAAATATGTTTAATATTTTTATTTAAACAATCATTTTTATTACATATTTTCAATGTTTAATATCTTATGTATAAATTACTCAAATTATAATTTACAATAATTATTTGTGAGTATTTATCAATATAATCAATATAAAGTTTTTCATGATCGTAATAGATATAATAATTAATTGAAATGATTATATTTATTTAAATTTTATATATTAAACTTTGAATGTAATTTTCTGAAGTTTTTACTTTTTCACTTAGTAACAACAAATGCCTACTAGTTTTTGATTTTTATTATTTTTATCAGAAATTGTTACTGTAAATCTATAACATATACAACTCTATGAATTCGGTAGAATGTATTCTTATATTTTATATTAATTACATAAATAATGATAAACTTGCATTTTAATGAAAAAAAAAAATAAATATTTAACTAATTGAAACTATTTTTTGACAGCATTTTAAATTAATAATATTTATATAAAGCCATTATATATGATTGAGGAAAGTATGTTAATAAAAAAAATGTATTGAATTATCTCAATTAGTTATTTATCCTTAGCATTTTTAGATAGAGCTAAAATAGCATTGTTTGTATTGAAGTCATCCTCTAACCTTAATTCAATTAAAAAAATGTTATAATTTTATGGGTTTACATTATATCATATCATTCAATAGATCTTTTAATGTTATTACGTTTATATTATAATCTACATATTTATATATTACTACCGATATATAATATTGTTATTTCATTATATTTTATCGTTTATAGTTTCTATATTAGCGAAAATATTATTAAAATAAAACTATAGAACTTTATTAGCGTATTCATACGTAAGATTTGGGAGCATATATTTTTATATTTGTAATCAGATTGGGTATACCTATTTACATATACCCAGTCTGGATAATAAAACTTGTATCCAATGCAATGTATGAATGTGATGAGTATGATATACCTACATTGGGTAATATATCTTGGGACCAACTGTTCACATTCACATGCTAAATAATGTACCCAGATATTATTTTTAGAATGACTAGTTATATAGGTCATAGGTCACCAGTAATAATTCGAGAAACTAGGTCAGAATTAATTTTCAAATGATAGCATTATCATATATGTGGCTATAAATGGGCATGTTTAATGTTTAGTGTGAATAGTATTCACCGAATACACATTGATTACGCATAGTGGATAACGTGCCCGTACATGAGCCTATACTGGATATACATACAATTATACCCACACTGGATAACATACAATTATACCCACACTGGATATCTCAGTACACGTGTGAAAGTGGCGTCATATCTCAGAACTTTTATTCTATTTTTTTGTAGAGTTCTATAACTTTTGTACCTTTTTATGAATCTTTATAATTCTTAGTATATACTTAATATATAAAAATACATATTTTGTGAACATTTTTTAAACTGTATGTATATAATTATATTACAAAATATCTAAAAATAAATCAAATTTTATTATTTTTTCAGAAAAAAAATAATTTAATTCTCATTGCCTATTTCTTATAATCTTATTAAGTACACATATATATAAATAGATATACATGTTATCTACAAAATACATATTATTTCTTTAATTGATATTAAAGTCATCATTAGCTGATTATTAGAGCCATTTGTCCCTATCTTTTACATATCAACGGCGGGAAGATTATGCCAGCCTTAAATATATTTATTATTTTTCATTTGCAAATAAGTATATTAATATGATATGTGTTTATAAAGAATTATAATATATATTATAGTCATAAATACTTATAATATTATACTTATATTTATATATATATATTTTAATCTATTATTTAAATAATAATAATATAACATGTATTTAATTTATTTATTTTAATATAAATAGATATTATTGGTTTATTACATTTTATTAATATTTAATAATACACAATGTATTGTAAATAATGAAAGATTATAATAAAGTATTTGTACTGATATATCTAGTGGAATATTCCTAACATTTAATATATAAAGTATACCATATATAATATCAACAAATATAAAACAATTAATAATTAATAATAATTTACTTCATAAAAATAAAATTATTGTTACCCTTAAATATATTAATTTCAATACTATAATATCATTTAATATTAGTTTCAATAATATTAATAAATTATTAATAATAATATTATTTAATATATTATGTCAATAATGTTACGAAGCTAAGATGGTTCACTCCCTATCTAAGCTATATACTTATTTTAATATAGTTCCAATAGCAACCACGAGATGGATACACATATATGATTATAAGTTATATTTATCTTTAATAAATCATAAGGTTATTAATCTAATTATCAGACTAATATACTTTTAATATTATAATATATATATATGAATTATATTTAAAACGATATATTTTCAATTACGACATTATCACCATATTGAAAGTTTACATGTAAATAATAATGACTGAATCAATCTACTTTTGACATATACAAATTCTGTAAAATGAAAAATTAATAAAATGTCTGGCCAAAGGAAAAATATAATTCGGAAAGAATTTACTGATAAATCTAGAAAAGATTTTAAGCTTACAGCTTGGTATAAATGTAAAAAGTGCAATATAACTATTGAAGGCATAGTATGTAGAATGAAGGGACACTTTTGAAAATATAATTAAAATAAAGAAACTACTAATTAATTTTTATTTTCTTATATTTTTTGATATTATATACATTGTATACTTTATATAATATAAATTATATATATATATATTAATTATAATTAATAATATTAATAATATTATATAAAAAAACCAGGTAAACAAACAACTCTGATTAATACTATAATATTTGTTTAGTTATTTTAATTATCACCTAGGCTAAAGTGACCTAGCATATATGTAAATATAGATAAATGCAAAGGTAATTCGCCTTTTTACCAATCTCTGGTTTTACTTAATGCTATAATAAGTACTATTTTCAGTTTTAAACACAATTATTTCTATAAAATATATGATCATTATTAAATAATCTAATATTTTATACATTATTAAATAATCAATAAATAATCATAATTAATACAAAATACAAAATTATTCCAAATGTTATCGTAGTTGTCATTACTTTCATGTTGATAATCCTATATCATGATCACATTTTATGCTTTTAATTTAATTTTGTTAAACAAATTATAAATATATAAAAATAAAATTTATACTTGTCATATTTGTTTCTCACTTAATTTATAAGCGCTTAATTCAATTATTGAAATTTATATTAATTTCCTTATAAATGTATTATTATTATTATTATTATTAAATATAACACTAAATAAGGGATGTATCACATACATACTAATTAGAAAATTTTAATTTTATTAGCTTGTAATTTATGCAGAGATTTATTTTTTGTTTAATTGACCTTATTTGTCTAATATATTTAAATCAAATAATGTTGTCATAAGATTAAATACATAAGATAAACAAATAAAGTATTTATATATAACAACGTGTTCAATAATAAAGAGTGTAGGTTTGTATAGTAAATAATTACACATTATATTTAGATAAATATATTCGGTCTTATCCGCAATAAAATATAATATATCTGTTATATAAATAATATTAATATATATATATATATATAATATAATTCATTATATATATGATTTTTTTTTTTTTAATCTTTAATTAATAAATATTGTACATTTTAAAAAATACATTAAGATATACAATAAATAAAAAAACAAAGATATATAAGTAGAGTACTTTCATATATATTGCAAACAATTATAAAATATTTCATTCAGTATTAATTTTATGTTATTTATGTTATAAATATATTCGTGTATATATTTCCTAGTGATATATATAATATTTTATTAATTTTATCAATTTTTTTTTAAATTAAATATATTTAATAATTTAGTTTATTCTCAAATTTCTTAGTTTTCACTGTTATTATTATATATAAATATATATATATATGTTGTAAGGTATATTATTAGTATTATACAAGTGTGTGCACTGTAGCGTATCATATGCATTCCTGTTTCCATTGTTGATATGCATGAATGATTTGATAAAGTCATATCCTAAATTCAACAAGTCACTTCTAGAAATACAGTCAGTACTTAAACATCTATATTAGATATATAAAACAAGCGTAGCGCATATAACATTGGTGACAGCGGTATCCAGTGCTGACTAGGACCAGTGGCTAGAGGAAGAAATTGAAATACAACATAGGATAACAGGTTTGTGTATTGATATTGTTACTTTGCATACACTTGTATAATAAAATATTATTTTAGATAATAAAATATTATTTTTAAAATAATATTTTTAGTTTATTTACGTAATTAAACATAGTTATAAGAGGGATATAGAAGATATGGGAGAAGATAGTAAGCCAGTAGGTAGACCTGCTAAGAAAGATTTAGCATATGTTAAACTAGATTATTTTAATGAGGGTACAGATGCTGGTGAGTGGATTGCAAGAGCTGAGGAATGTGTAGATTTATTGGGGCATAAGGGTGAGGATGCGGCAGGGTATATTTTATATCATATAAGAGGTGGTGCAAAATTAGAATTATCAATGTTAGGCAATAAACTTTTAAATAAAGAGCATATATTTAATAGTTTAAGGGAGAGATGTAGTAGTAGGAGGTCACGGGGTGAGAGGTTACATGATCTAGTTGATAGGAAACAACGAGAAGGGGAGAATATTACTATGTTTATAGATGCTATATTAAAATTAGGGTTAAGTTTGAAAGAGGATGTAGATGGGTGGGAGGGGCTAATGACAGATTCATTCAAAACAAATGTATTTGACTGCGAATTACGGCGATATTTATTAATATCAGGGAAAAAAAAAAGTTTTTCTGAAATACGCTCAATGGCGAGGGAGTTTGAATCTATGAGTAATGTGAAGGAGGGTGGTATATGCTATAAGATAGAAACTAATAAAGTAATAGGTGAAGTAACTAATAGAGGGAATGATGGTAGTAGGTTGGAGGAACGTATACAAATATTAGAGAGGAGGAATACTGAGTTGGAAGGTAGATTAAGAGGTAACTGGACAGACAGAGTTAGATGTTTTACATGTGGAGGGGAAGGGCATACTAGTAAATGGTGTAGGAATAGGAATTTAAACCGCCAACCTTTCCAGTAGATCAGGCAACTAGGAAAGGGGCGAATGCCTGGAAAATAAAGGGGGGTACAAGGGAAATAGGTAATAATAATAGGTTAATAGGAAGATGTCCTAGGGAAAAGGTAGTAATAAATCGGATGGTAGTTGAATGTTTAATAGATACAGGTAGTCAGGTTTCAGTGATATCAGAGGGGATGGTAAGGTCATTAGACTTGAAAGTAATACCTGTAAACCCAAAAGTTGATTTAAAAACAGCAAATGGCACTAAATTAGAATATAGGGGACAAGTAATAACGGATATTATATTATGGGGTAAGAAGAGTGAGAAGGTAGGTTTCATAGTAACTAATATTAAGGGATTGTTTATAATAGGTATGAATATTTTACAGACTTATGGGGTTATATCGATTACTGGAGTGAGTAGGGGAATTCATATAAGAAGTAGGGTATCAAATGGAATAAGTAGTGTTAGTATTAATAATGAGGAGATAGTAAAAGTTTATATAGGGTGTAAAAATAGAATTTTTAAGGAGAGCATAGAAAAATTAACTTATAAATATAGAAAAATATTTTTTTTAAATAATGATAGATTAGCTTCTGCTAAAGTAGGATTACACAGTATTAGAACAATAGACAAAATACCGGTCGCTCAACCTTATAGACGAATAATACCTTCCCAGGTAGAGGCAGTGAAGAATCAGATTGTTAAGTGGGAAATGGGAGGGGTAATAGTTAAGTCCAATAGTGAATATGCAAGTCCACTAGTGGTAGTAAAAAAGGGTACAGGAGAAATTAGATTATGTGTAGACTATAGGCAGCTGAATAATAAGACTTAAGGATGCATATCCAATTCCTAGGATAGATGATTCATTAGAGGCACTAGGGGGAGCTAAAGTATTTTCGTCTTTCGATTTAAAGTCAGCATATCACCAGATAAAAATAGTAAAAGAGGATCAATTTAAAACAGCATTCAGTTCCCCGTGGGGACTCTACGAGTTTACTAGAATGCCATTTGGTTTAACCAATGCTCCAGCTATATTTCAGAGAGTAATATCAAACTTATTTAGATCAGAGATGTATAAATTTGTAGTATGTTATTTAGATGATATATTATTTTATTCTAAGACATGGAAGGAACATTTAGGACATATTGAAGTTGTAATGATGAGGTTGGAAGAAGCTGGATTTCAGTTAAATACAGGGAAATGTAGATTATTTATAAATGAAATACATTTTCTAGGCTTTAAGATATCAGATAAAGGGATAGGAACGATACCGGATAAGATTAAGACGATAATAGAGTGGAAAAGGCCAAAGAACTTGAAGGAGTTAAGGTCATTCTTGGGTGTAGGATCATATTATCGTAGGTTTATAGAAGGATATACTAAGATTGTACATCCATTATTAAAATTAACGAAATCTGAGGCAGGGGTAGGTAGTATAAGTAAGAGAATGAGTAGACGGGTAAATATTAAGTGGGATGATGACTGTGAAAGAGCGATGCAGAAGATAAAAGATAAGTTAAGTAGTGCACCAATATTAGCATTACCTAGATTCGAGGAAGCATTCATATTAGAGACAGATGCATCACATATTGGTTTAGGTGCTGTTCTTAGCCAGGTGATAGATGGGGAGAGGAAGGTAATTGCATATGCTAGTAGATCATTAAAGGCAGGAGAAGAAAATCAAGCTAATTACTCGGCTAAGAAACTAGAGTTTCTTGCCGTAGTATGGGCGGTAACTGATAAATTTAAACATTACTTAATGGGGGCTAAACAGTGTACAATATTTACAGATAATAGCGCTGTAGCGTGTATAGAAAATAAGAAACAGTTAACAGCTTTAGAGCAGAGGTGGGTATCAAGACTAGCGCCATTTCCAATACGTTTTAAATATAGAACAGGTAGTACAAATATAGTAGCAGATGCGTTATCTAGGAGATGTGAGGAGAATAATGAGGTAGAAGGGGATGATTTCAAAAGATTATATGAGGATGATCTAGAGATCAATGATATTAGTATAATAGCAGGCATAGAGGAAGGGAAGATAAGGGAGATACAAATGGAGGAGCATAGGTTAAAAGAGATAATAAAACATTTAGAAAGTGGGTCAATAAATAATGATAACTACATAATAGAAGAAGGAGTTCTATATAAGAATAGGAAAAATGGTGATAAGGTATTGGTAGTTCCACGTGAGTTAATTAGGGAGATCTTACAAGGGGTACACGATGCCAATGGTCACCAGGGTATAGATAGAACGGTAGCGAGAATCAGTCTAAAGTATACCTGGGTAGGTAGATATAGAGATATTAAGGAGTATATAGATAAGTGCGAAATATGTCAAGTATCTAAGGGAGGGGGTAGAAATCCTAAAATAGATATGGGATATTTAGGTGCAACTAGACCATTGGAGTTAGTGTTTCTAGACTTCGTTAATATTGATAAATCCTCAGATGGAAGAGAGAGTATATTAGTAATGACCGATTCATATACTAAGTTTACTAGAGCTATTCCTACTAGAAATCAGTTAGCAATTACGGTAGCTAAGATATTAATGAATGAGTGGATCTATTGTTATGGGACTCCGGAGAGAATACATACCGACCAAGGACGTAATTTTCAAGCGGAAGTAGTTAGGGAAATATGTAAGTTATTTAATATTAACCAAAGTAGGACTAGTCCTTATCATCCAGAAGGTAATGGACAATGCGAACGCATGAATAGATCTATTATTAATTTATAAAGAGTTTTGTGTACGGAAGAAAAGTCCAAATGGCCGATTCATTTACCCAAAATGATTCATGCGTATAATATTATGCCTCATGCGACAACAGGGTTTTCTCCATTTTTTTTAATGTTTGGACGTGAAGAAAAATTACCAGTGGATTTAAGATTAGAGAGGTATGGGAGAGGCACGGACAGTGATTGGTTATGGGAGACGAAGCAGAAAATGGGAGAAATCGGCAGTAAAGTAAAACATAGAATAGAATTAACTAGAAAAAAAATAAATGACAAAAAGAAAGAAGACGAATTAGAGGCTGGGACTATAGTTAGAATAAAAAAACGTAAATTAGGTAGACGGAAATTAGAAAATATTTGGGGTGAGGAAAAATGGGAAGTTGAAGGTAGAGTTAAAGGTACTTCTGCCTATAAAATTAAATTTGGCCAGACATGTAGGGTGGAAAATAGGATCAATTTAAGAGTAACCAAGGATTAAGGTTTAGTTTTAGTTATAGTTTAGGGTTGTGTAGGTTATACTTTTAGGTAATGGCATATATATTATGGGTAGTAATTTTGTTAAAAAAAAAAAAAAAAAAAATATATATATAATGTTTTTTATAAACAAATAGTGTGGTCACTATTTTTCTTAGGTAGTGGGTGGATGTTGTAAGGTATATTATTAGTATTATACAAGTGTGTGCACTGTAGCGTATCATATGCATTCCTGTTTCCATTGTTGATATGCATGAATGATTTGATAAAAGTCATATCCTAAATTCAACAAGTCACTTCTAGAAATACAGTCAGTACTTAAACATCTATATTAGATATATAAAACAATCGTAGCGCATATAACATATATATATATATATGTTATATTATAATATATTATATAACTATTAGTCTATCTATATATTTATATTGTTGCATACATTTTTATATATAAATAAATACAGTATAGCCTCTCTATAAGAAACCTCTTTATAAGAACATTTTTCACACATTTGGTTGGAAATTTTTCACATTAAAAACCTCTTTATAAGAAAAATATGAGAAAAACCTCTTTATAAGAAACTAATTGTATAAAAAATAATTATATATCAATAGAAGTATTGTATATTGATAAAAATTAAAGAAATTAATTATTATATAAGATATTTTTTTTTAAATATTATATTATAGCTCAAAATGAATTAAAATTAATTAATAATTGTTATTGTATATCCATAAATTTATTAAAATTAATTAATAAATGTTATTTTTATCCTTGAATTTATTAATATTAATTAATAAATGTTATTGTATATCCATAAATTTATTAAAATTAATTAATAAATGTTATTATATCCTTAATGTATTGATGATACAATTTATTATATTATGCAATTAATTGTTAAATAATAGATTATTATAATATTCATTATATTATATTCATCAATGATGATTCATAATTTATAATTTCTAATGTAAATCTAATAAAATTTCATTATGTATTAACATGTCTAAGCACAAACATTACAGTATACATTTATAACAGTATACAAAATAAATATACTATATATATATATATATAACCTATAGGGTATACAAAGATTTTCCAAAGGAAAGATATTGCACTTGTGTATATTTGTGTCACCTAATAATTCGATATTGCCATCTAGCGGTATTATTCAGATAATAAGACATTTCTATATTTATTGTAATAGTAAATAATAAATTATATACAATATACATGTATATTGTATTATAATATGTATTTACATGATTTTAAAATGATAATATAATTATATAACAATAGAATACACTGATTAGTTATATTTAATATAAACAAATAAAATAAATGATAAATATATTGTTATAAATCTAATATTGTAATGATTTTAAATGTATGTATATAATTAGAAAACAAGAAATTTAAATAAAAATATCACATGATTTAACATTTCATATACTATTTCGCCATCTAGTGTTAATATTGTTTTTTCATTTTATATTTACATTTCGAGGTACTAGAGATAGATAGGGAGTGCAATATCTTTCCTTTGGAAAATCTTTGGGGTATATAATGCATTTTCAATTATAAATTAATTCTTAAAATAATTGGAAAAGTAAAAACCTCTTTATAAGAATACCTCTCTATAAGAAAAAAAGTACTGAAAAAAAATAGTTTCTTATAGAGAGGTTTTACTGTATATTATTATAATATTTGGTTTTAAAAAAAATTATTTTTAGGACATTTTAAACTAAGCATCTAGTTTTAAAATAATATTATTTATATTATTGTATGTTTAATAGGTTCTAATATAATAATTTATGAAATTATTTACTATATTCACATAACCTATAATCTTCATATATTATATATATAAATGTCACTAAATAATAAATGATTATTTTAAAATCATTTAGTTTAGTAAAAAGGTTTCGTATACGTCAATATAGATTATTTATAAAGTGCACTTTACAACACATGTTTCGTCAATAGGTTATCCTCTTCAACGTGTATATTACATCACCGTAACAGCAGTATATTACATCATCACATCGCGTATATTACATCACCATAGCCGCAATATATTACATCATTATATTACATCGCCATCACATCCTCGCGCAGATGTCCACTAAAGCCGCGCTGAAGAACAAGAAGAGGCACGCCGCGAAGAAAGCGGCCGTCACCGGGGGCAGCACCGGAGCGGGGGCGCCACCCGCTCGCTCTCGAACCCAGATAGCCGAACAAACGCTGGACGTCGTCAACGCTAAACTCGCCGAAGCGAAACGTCGCAAAGATCACGCAGCCGCCGTCACGCTGCGCGAACAGCTCTGGGTGTTGACCGACATGCTGAACGGCGTTAGGACCGCGCTGCCCGATCAACAACTGCAGGAGATCATGGACTCCATCGCGGAGATCACCCCGGGCGGGCTGGGCGACGACGACGGGGCGATGGTAACTGACCCGTCGCCGGCACCCCCTCCGGCGATACGAGCCGACGATAGACGGCTGTTGAACCTGCGTAAGAAGTACGCTACGATCGTGGCGTTGGAACGGAAGGTGGACGAGGGCTTGAAGCCGGAGAAGAATCAACTTGTTAAGCTGGCCACCAAGACGCAGGTAGCCGAGGATATCAAAGAGCTCGAGGTTCTGCAGTATAACCTCACTACTAACGGCAAGTAGGGGAGGTTGATATCTCGCTCGTAACGGAGGTCCGTCGCGCGTTCTCGATTAGTATCGGCTGTTATTTTTATATTTAGTGACTTCTCGTTTCGTAATTTATATTCACTTATATAGTAGATTGATTTGCGTATACGCTTTATTAAATTTTTTTTATATTTATTTATTTATACGCGTATATTTATTTATATATATATATATATATATACACTAATTAGAACGTAATTTACAATATATAATACGTATTGACGTATTGTATAATATCTCATGTAAATAAATGTTTTTAGTATATATTTGTGTTCTCTCTCTCTTCATTGGACCTATTTACTAGTTAAATAACTACATTAATTTATATCAGAAGTAATGGTTATTAGATAACAATAATGCATTTAAAAATCTACAAAATATTCGTATAAATTTAATCTTTTAGAAGTAGTCTAACATTATATAACCATTCAAGGTGATTCACTATCCCTATTTTATTTATAGACAAAATATTTAATTTTATCATAATTATATCTAAAGTATCTTATGAAAGCATTAAAATAGTAGTTTATTATAATGACATTTTTAGAAATTAAAATTAATTAAACAAATATGATATAATTAGATTAGGAAATAAAAAACATATTTTATAACATGAAAATATATATATATATAAAGTAGACAAAATATAATATAATAGCTGGGTATATTAATAATTAACGTTAAAGTTTTAAATTACAAACATAAGTTAAAAACTAATAATGCATTTAATTCAATTATAACATAAGTTAGTTATTATATGCACAGTTATATACTATTATATTCCTATATATATATATGTATAATTTATTATAGTCAATATACATTTATTTGTTGTAATTATCATTATATCAATATTTATAAATTTCTCTATATATAATTATTATAAACTTCTTATAATTCATGCAAAGAGTTTAATATTTAATAGAAAAATATTTATAGAGGTTAATTATTAATAAACAGTGAATATTAAATATATTTAATACATTATATATTAATACATAGCTAATATAAAAAAGATAACAAATAGTTTCCGTAATTAAATATAGTATTACAATTTATGAATAATTTAAATACAACATATATCGCCACTGTATACTTTATATTAACGGAACTAACCTATTCACCTTCCACTATCTATAACTATTATAAATCATAATATTAAATAACAAATTAATTGAATTTCACATTTGTTTAAATTGATTATTATCAATTTAACATACAAATAAATCTAGTAGTGTATTAATCAAATATTAATTAAATATCATTTTACAATAATTTTTAAAATTTAAATGTAAAGGAACGTTATTTAAATTTACATGTATCAAGCTTTAATCTAATATAATATAATGGTATAAATTAAGAATATTGTTTACAATGTATAAATATATATATATATATACTTATAAGGCGTTGCATCTAATACGTATTATATACTTATAGGGATATATATTGGTTACTAATCAAATATAACCAATGTTAATATTATATCCTTAAATTAATAGGAATATCAAATACTTAACACCAAATAAATACATATTTAAAAACAAAATATTAGAAAAAAGTTACTTTTTTAATACATTTTTAACATTTAATCATATGATAAAGATGCCAAATCATTTTATATTTATAAATTAATAATAAGTACCATTAACAATTTTTAATATTTTAAATAATTTAAGTTAATATTGTATATTGGATATATATTGTATATTAATATTTGGGAAATATTTTTGTATTAATTAAATATATATTTTCAATATTATTGTATTTCATATAACATCATATATAAATTATTTATTTAAAATCATCGTATATTTATTTTTACTAATATATTAGTTTTATATATAGTAGGTAGTAAAATATCACATATTTAAATAATTTCACAATTATGGTCAATTTGAGGAATTAGTATATATAGATAATATCATAGATTTATAGTTTACAATAAACTATAAATCTATGGATAATATAGACAATTTTATTTTTATTTATTATTATTTGATTTTATCCACAAAACTTAATATTTAAAATAAAATTAGATAGATAGATATAAATATATTTATTTCGTGAAAAGAATTATGGAAAAAACCTTTCATATTTGCTAATGTATATATATATATATATACTCAATGAGGATATTATGTACATAAATATATCTAACTGGTGCTAATAATAATTGATAAATCTATTTGCCATGTAAATATTATCACCTTGTTATAATTAATATTTCTATGGAATATATTTCAAATAATATATACAGGTAGGTAAATAAAATTAATTTCACAATGAGAATAAAAGAGGTAAATTAAAGGTATTTTTACAACTACATATATATATATAATATATAAAATTCGTTAATAATAATATTTCATAATAATTAGTATACGAATTAAAAAATATTCGATCATTAAAATATACGAATAATATCGTATCATATGTACAGCGCGTAAATTCAGATCCGCGTCTCTGCCTAATATCATCCGCCGAGGGTTAACTCACCCCCACCTCCACCACCCTCAGTAGCGGGGGTAGTCAGCCGACAGTAGACTAGTGACGACGTTGTGCTGACCGGAGAATGCCGCCAGGTGGAGGCATGAGAAGCCGTCTCTAGTCGTCAGGCGAGGATCTGCTCCCGAGTACAGAAGCACCTGTACCGAGTGACAGTCGCCCAGTAGACACGCCTGTGAACGGGGGCAACCATTACTGTCACGTTACGCCGTATTCGTATGACTATACACACACATGCGACATACTAGTATTAGTATATATTTCTTTCTACTAATGTCAACAATAGCTCATATTACCAGACTTCTATGATTGCAATCAGAAGCCATGGCTTCTATTTAATAATAGTATTATAATGCCAATATTGCCCTATTACAATAACTATAGCTCATACTTATACAAAACTTCCGCAATCTCACAAGAAAACAGAAACTGCTTTTTCATTAGCTGCCCCTAAACTATGGAATAGCCTACCATATGACATAAGATCAATATCTTCGACCCCCATCTTTAAAAGTAGTTTAAAAACCCATCTATTAAACCTTGCCTATAAAAATTAATTTTGAAAACACGGCCGAAATCTCTACTAAGAAGTTGAATGTCAGTGTCTAAACCATTAGGTTACAAGGTTACTTAATCTCATGGGTAAGTACTCCTACCTACTGAACAGGTCCTACCAGTCCCCCTTTACTCATAAACTCACCAATAATTATATAATAATTCTACCTATATTTTAACCTAGAATATAACCTCGATCATTCGCTAATATAGTAGTGCATGATCATATGTTATGTTATAATATATAATGTATGCAATTATACACGGTATACATAATATATTTTCATTAATTATAATACATAGTTTACAACTTTAGATCGACTGCTAATATCCTATCAAATATCTATACTGTATTATGATATTGTTAGATACTACATCATTAGTACACCATCATATATCCGTCCTCTTCATCATCAGTGATGACTCATCACAATGACTCATCATCATACACCCTCTACTACCCAGCTACTCTTATCTGTATCTAATGAGATAACATCTTATATATTGTATACATTCGATTACATTACATCGGGATAAACATATTAATGTTCCAACTTCATCTATCATTTTAGATCGGTCACCTAAACTATGTATAGAAACAAACACCATCTCATATATCACCGATTAACGATCATAATATATATATACACATATATTTTCAATTAGTATTTATTGTTTATCATATTTAATAGTTCTATGAGGATATTCTATGACCTATTTTGTTTGTTAAAATAAACTAAATAAACTTACGTTCGTTCACTAATACACCACACTCACACACAATAACATACTAAAGAATATAAACTAAAGAAGTATCTCCTTGACCATGATATTTGAACTTGAAATATATTCGTTTTCGACATATTGTACACTTATCTGTACTTATTATTACATTTATTTATTGTTTTTTATATATTATTATCACTCTATAAGAATTTTATAATTGAATTAGTGTTTAAATAAATCATCAGCATCATCATCATACATACATTTATATACAGTGAAACCTCTATAATAAAAACCTATGTATAAGACATTTTTTCACACATTTGGTTGGAATTCTACTTTTTCTACATTAAAAAAACTCCTTATAAGAAAATCTTATTTAAGAAATACCTCTTTATAAGAAAATTATTGTTAGTCTTTTTTGGAAATTGTACCTCTCTATAAGAAAATGTAATGTACTTTTTTATATATAGATTTATATTGGTATTGTATATGGAATAATAATTAATTACAATTATATAAATTATGATAAAGAAATCATCCCCTCACATCGAGAAGTCATAGATATATGTACGAAGATAAAACTATATTTATCGAATAACAATTCATCACAATATTATGACTTTATTAATCTGTTATCTAAACATTGTACAGATACAATTATTTTTACACAAAAAATTATTAAACACTATTTAAAAAAATCATATTTATAAACTATTCTTTTGTTTACTACTTTTAAATAAATAAATATACTATATATATATATATAACCTATAGGTTATATAATTTATTGTCAATTATAAATTAATTCTTAAAATAATTGCAAAAGTAAAAACTTATTTATAAAAAAAGATTGAAAACCTCTATAAGAACAAAAGGATTGAAAAAATGAGTTTCTTATAGATAGGTTTCACAGTATATATATAGTATGTTGAACTAAACCTGATGCAAAGGGGTGAATCCATCTTTATTGTATTCATTGACATCCGTGGTCTTCATGTGATGTTTTGATTGGAGGATGTCTCCAATATGGCTTAGTTCAGGGGTCACCACACTATCATCTTTGTTGTCCTCTATCATCTGAAGGACATAACTTTGTGTTAATCATAATGTATGTAAGCCGGTTATTAATGTTCTTCTAAAATTGATATATATATATAGATAGATAGATAGATAGATAGATCAAAAGTTTATTGAATTACTGGTTATATATAAAGAAAGTTATAATTATATAACATATATAAACAAAATATATAAATGTGATAACAGTAAGACAAAACGACACGATACAAAAAAAACAAGAAATAAACGGAGAAGTAAAATAAAAATAAAACATTGGATTATACGAGGAGCCGCTGTAATATAGTATTACATAGCGGTACCATGATATTTCCGTGAAGGTTGCGCTAAAGGTCGAGTGTTCTAGTAGCTACTATTGCGGACATTATGTATTATAAACAAGTAGGATGTTATATACTGGTATGATGTCATCCGCATTTATAATTAATTTATATATTAAATATGTGTACATACTACCTATTTATTTTAATATAATCTTATAAGGTTAGATATATATATATATATATATATATATATATATCTTTAACTATGATTTAAATATAAATATGAACTTAATATACGAGTAATAAATGTAATTATGCAATACAAGTTGTTTTGTTTAATTTACAATCCTGCAGGATCTTTATTATCTCATATCATTTTATAATCTGAAATATAAAACGCGAATAATTGAATAATGTTAAGATGTTAAAAAATGTCATGTATATTATATATTATAATATAAGTATACAAATATATATTATAAGTTATAATTAATATAATTATAATAAAAGCAATAATTAGATAATTACATGTGTACCTATATTATAATTACTTGCATATTAAGTTTATATTGATATGTATGTAATATATTATCATGTTAGTTTATTGTATACTATATTAAGATGTATTGTATGCAGAGTATGATAGATGCTCCACTACTGAATAATGCACTGCCTACATTCTATACCAGTATTTATATGTCAATAAGTAAATTTAAAAAAAAAGTTAACATATAAATAGGTTAGTTAATAGATGTATTCATCACTCCTATAGGGTCTAGGAGAGCTAATTAGGTTTTTTTATATTCTTATATTATTTTCTTATATTGTGTTTATAAATGATCGACTTATATCTATATTTATAGTATACTATATACTATACAATATTATCAAAACACTTCGATTTTTTTGGGCTTTGTTATTATTATATTATATATAAAAATTAGTTAAAAAATAGATTCTCATTAAAAGATAAACACCATAAATATATACTTACATATATATATATACCCTATATCTCTCACATACATATACACACAACATATATATATATATATATATATATATATATATATGTATATAATTCAAAGTAATTGTGTGGCATATATGATTACATACTTTATAAACTACATATTAATGAGCTATTAATCATGCCTAGCCAGACACAGATACCCACGGCACCGTTTAGTGCGATGTCACTAAATTGTATATACATACTATAGTAGTATTAGTATACTACTACTACTACCGTTAACTCTACGATCCGTTATACCGGACTGCCTATAGACCTATATATAGATCTATGTATCTATTGATGATACATCATCGGCGTGTTTATAACGCATAGGGTTGGAGTTATTCATAGTATTGTCCCTCTAACACTACCCCCTATATAACTATATATATATATATATATATATATATTGGTATGAAAAAGTATTTTTTGTGAACTCATTATTTTATTTAAATTACAGTTGTCAAGTGTAGGTGCAATGTTTTAGTTATTTGTTAGTTTCGTACCTAAAAGTTTATCAAAATGCCTATTATTTGTTGATCATGCCTATATTTGTATCATATTTTCCATTCTCGAATAATTAACCGAGTAGAACTAGATACGCTTTGCTTTTATTTAGATTTTTCTAATCTTACTTCAGAAAATCATATATACTATAATAGAAAATAGTTTGAGAAGCATTTAGCTATTATTATTAATAATAATAATATATTTAAAATTTGTATTAAAAAATACCTTGAAATATTGTATAGATTTCCTACGTATATATGTATCGTATACTATATACAGTGGTTTATGTAATAACGTAATTCTTCTTTGATTTATTAATGAGAAATAATCAATAACAAGTGTTCTATAATAGGAAAATATATGAATATTAATATATAATTGATGTTCCCTAATAGTAAAGGGGAGTACCTATATACGATATATTGCACTATATGTATGAGACCCTGATACGGACGTATATATGCCTTATACACTACAGTGTAGGGGAAAGTCTCCGATTACTGACCCCTAAATGATTATTTGTAATATCTTATTCAATATTAAATATATTTATTTGAAATTTTGTAATTAGGGTAATATCAGGGAGGTACCTCCCTGGTAATATTATGGCAATGGATAATGTAGCTATTTTAAATTGTTGATATAATTATATTTACAAGAATAAACAGGGGTCGGTAATCGGATACATGTTCTTAATACCGACCCCCTTCTCCTATTACCGACCCCCTAAAATAATCGTGATATAAATAGGTAGTATTATAATTTCCAATAAAAATAGTAGATATACATAAATATAATTAGTTATAATATTCACGCAATTTATTTTGTATTGAATTTATGTTTTAATAGTAATATTAAATTTAAAATTTATAGTAATTATATTAAAATAGTGTATATTATTATTTAATATTTATTTATTAATCTGTATGTATATAATCAACTGTAATCATGAATCCTAAATATATATCAATTATACATAAACAAATTACGACATATTTTAAAGTAAAATACGGATCTATTTTTATTGGATATTATAAATCACATGGGGTCGGTATTAGGGTAATTTAGGGGGTCGGTAATAGGAAAATCATATGGATTGCTATAATTAAGATACCTTGGTTAATAGTTATTTAAATTAAATTATGTTTATAATAGTTTTAAACATGTTATTGATCTACAATATCCTCAGTATTAAGTTTTCTTTTAAATAATAAAGTATTTACAATGATTTAAAAAAATGTATAATTCAAATATTTAAAAAGTAAAAACAGAATATTACATTTTATCAAATAACAATTGTAGGATTAAATATTTTTTAAAACAAAATATTGATCATTAAATTACTAACAGTTCGTGTATATATTATTTTTTGATATCTCTTACAGTTACTGAGATACGAGAGGGGTCGGTATTAGGAGGGGTTCGGTTATCGGGGACTTCCCCCTACTTGTAATGACATAATATATGTTTATAATGATCCCAGCAACATATTTGGTGACGTATACGTATATATATAACGTAAATATATACCAGTATATATAAATATATATATATATATGTATAACTCAGGTATAGCGAAATCGAAATAAAAGCAAAGCGTATCTAGTTCTACTCGGTTAATTATTCGAGAATGGAAAATATGATACAAATATAGGCATGATCAACAAATAATAGGCATTTTGATAAACTGTTAGGTACGAAACTAACAAATAACTAAAAAATTGCACCTACACTTGACAACTATAATTTAAATAAAAGAATGAGTTAACAAAACAATACTATTTCATACCAATATATACATATATATATATATATATATATATATATATATATATATATATATATATATACATATATATATATATATATATATACTTCATACGAGGGGAGTGTCATATTAAAACCACGCCCCTATTCACTATGACGCAATACACGAGTACACTTGAATTTCATGGGCGGTAATGAGGTAATTGAAGCGACCTATTACGTAAGAAGGCGGATATCACGTGGTGGTATCACGTGGAGGCGATTACGTCATACACAATACAATCACTTCCGGATACGCGTAAGTATACAGCAGTTGAACCTCTACAGGTACGTATGGGATACGAGGGACATTCGTATATATCGTATATATCGTATACGATGGTGATATATCACATACTTCCCTATATATAGAGACCCCTCGTCGAGGGTTCCTTATTAAGGGTGCACGCTGTATACATTCATGTATACACCGTGTTAATACCCATCAAGTTAATACACTTATGTTAATTATATATATATATATATATGCATATAGGCAAATCGGTTAGTCGGATTCGTAATAGTGACTTTTATAATTATAATCATATATGAATTATTTATAATTTATAATTATATAAAAATATTAAATAATATTATTATAATACTCAGAATACGATATGAATTATTTTTTAATTAAGGATACCCTTATATTCATCGGCTATTCTATATAGGTTATAAGTTATAACAAATAATGTATATATTATATAGTAAATTATAGTGTATACTATATGATATATTGTATTGTATAGAATAGGGTACACTATAGGCCGTATACACTATACGTATACTAGTATAGGGTATATTATAGTACAGTGTAATAATATAATTCATTGTATAACATAAATATATATATATATATATATATATAAATGTTATGCGTTGTATTATATTATTACAGTATATATATACTGATATTAATACCTATAGTTATACGTTTGGGTAATAAAGAGAGCGTGAGATTGTATGACATAACTACCATATATGGTAGCATAACTACCATATATGGTATGTATGTATGCACTCGTATACGAGAATATATACTATCTAGGTAATCCCTGCACGACGGGTTTTATTACAATGATGTTATGGTAGCGTATTGTATACACTAGTGTGCTGTGTACCCATGCGATGTAGGCATTATTATGTAGTCATTTACTAAATAATAACAACGATTTTCCTAATATCGTTGCCTCGCAGAATCTTTGATATATCATTATATCATATATCTTATATATAATTATTTTACCTATGATTTTTGTAACATAAACATGTATGCCGAAACGTAATATTATGTCCATGCAAGATAGAACAATCTAGTGTATACTGGATGTATACTTTTAAAGAAATTGCAGTCTTCAATTATATAATGTTATCAAATTGAAGATATGAAAGCATTAAGGATTGTATTTATAAAAGAGTGAATTTATGACTAATATTAAATTGATATCATATATTTTATAAATTAGGTATTATGTTATATTCCTATATACGATAATTATTATATATAGTAATATTGGTGATGATTATAATAATACACACATTAACCATAAATAAAAATACATATATAACAAAATACAGTCATATATCAATAATATTCATTTAACATTAAATTCATCGATAAAATCCATATTACTAAATTGGTAATGTATAATTAATTATTATATTCGTCATGTATATATATAAATATATATATATTTATATATATTTAATATATCTATATATATATATATATATATATATATATAAAATCTAAAATATAATATAAAACTTCTTCGAGCTATAGCTATTATGTATTTAAATAAATCATAAATGATATATTTCTTTTCTTCGAGTAAACTGTCATAACTTTAACCTGATATACCCAGTTAAAACCCTGGTGTTATCTGCTATATCGATAATACGCACTTATAACGACATCGTGGGAACTCGCGCAGCTACACAGTGAATGCCGCTTATAACGACATTACCTTGCAAGTTCCCACGATATCGCTATAAGCTATAGTTATATATATATATTCTTAATTGTATCAAATTATCTTTAATAATATATTATTTTTATAACAATTATGTATATATTATATATAAGTATATAGTTATTACATATATGTAATTATATATATATATATATATATATATATATATAATATTATATATATATATATATTAAAAAATATAATCATTGTATGAGTTTTTGATTTATAAAAATAAATAAAATTACTATAAATAATATCGTAATGATTGTGTGCATCCAATTGCTGGTATATAATAATGAGGCAGCCTTTTAGTAATACAAATGTAACTAAATTATAATCTCGTATATGTCTTATTAGAAAGTTTCTTATAAAAATATATACAAATATCATTTAAATTATATATATATATATATATATAAAGTTATTCGTATATGTATACAAATATATTTAATATTCCATATTATAATAGATTTCATTTTCTAATGGTTAATTATCTAGAATCTTCCAGAATTAATTACAGATTTATTTGTATATATATTTTATATTTAATAAAAAAATTATTTATTTCTGGAGAACCTTTCTATTTATCAAATATACTATCAGAGAAAAGAACTGGCTATTCTTTACCAATAATACAACTTTAAGAGGGTCCATAATATGGACTCCATATTGACTACAAATCACAAAGATGTGTTTCAGGATTGCTGCTGACTCGATGAGGAACAAACTACCTCTTGTGATAAGAAGTGCTCCTTCCATTTCAATATTTAGCAAAAGACTAAAATATATCTTTTATTATAATATTTGTTTTAATATATTATTTAATTACACTTTGGAGAATTACACATTGGATAATTACAGAATTACACCTACCCCCGCACAGTGTGCGGCGCACATACACCTACCTGGTAGGTACTACCCTCGTACACACACCTACCTCCGCACGCACACACACTCTGATTCATCAATGATTATGTATGATTAATCAGAACATTTGTTATCGCGGTGTTTGTTTGCTTTAGCGCCAGCAGATAACAATATATATATACTACAGTATACTGTATACTATAGTATAGATAACAACCCCGTTATCACACACGTGTGTGTATGTGTGTGTTTATGTGTATGAGTGAGTGGCGCACACACTACAGTATGACTAAAGTATATATATATATATATATATATATATATATATATATATATATATATACTATAATCACTGTTATAGAGGAGGATAATGTAAATGTATTTAATATGTATATAATAATCACCTATAGGTTATACATAACAGTGACTATACTGTATAAGCATATATGCTTATACAGTATACAGTATACAGTATATATATATATATATATATATATTTATAATTGCTAGATTTAAATTAAAAAATGCAAGTGCACTTCAATTATATGCATGGATGTCGATTATTTATTAAGGGGACAATGAAGAGATACCGTAACGGGGTACGAATCACTTGTTATGTAAGTGTTATAGTTGCTATTGTTAAACTATCTCACACCTCAACGTAAACTGTAAACTCTAGTTTCTAACCGACATATAGTTCGTAGCATAGACATCAGAAGTAGGCATTACAATGATAATGTCTATGGGCAGTAGTAACACCAAGCCCCGATGAGGGATGTGGTGACACCACGTATTAATAATGTATTAATAGTGATTGATATTACTAGTGTTCGTGCCGTGCCTATGTGTGTGTGTGTGTGCGCG
Organism: Osedax fenrisi; assembly: GCA_964019155.1. Taxonomy (NCBI): domain Eukaryota; kingdom Metazoa; phylum Annelida; class Polychaeta; order Sabellida; family Siboglinidae; genus Osedax; species Osedax fenrisi. The sequence goes on along the minus strand of OZ025240.1, from coordinate 59,484,816 downwards.
CGTATGCATGTGATGGTTTGTATGCGTTTGTGCGTATATGTGTGTGTGTATGTGTGTGTGTGTGTTGGGGTGTGTACAAATTGCCCGCCTATCTATATATACTATAGTATACATGTGTCCTACATAATGAAATATACATATGAAAACATGTTGTAGCACATCATGATGTTGTAATATGTTGTACATGCCATTTTGTCTATAGAATAACATACGCACGACGCACGACGTACGTATATATATAGGTGCCCTTAATTAGTAGGATTAATTTAAAGTAGTTCATGTATTATATTTAATTCACAATTAATTATTAATCTACTTATTACATTCTATATAAATTAACATTTAACAAAAGTTAAATTAACATTATAAGATCTATATATCTTAATATCTTAATATATTAATCCAATTATTTGATATATTATATATGAATTGATGATTTTATACAATATATATATATATATATATATATATATATCAATATTAATCTCAATACGTAGAACACGTTATACGGATATGGTCAGATATTCACAGATAGTCACGTGACTATAGTAATGAGGGTAACTTAATCTTAATCATCATCATCATGATCATCATGCTACAGTGTGCTGTGTGTCATGTAAATCCGGATGTAACCAGTAAACCAATTCTATAATATAGATCCACCATTACAATATATATATCCATGATTAGTAATATCTATAACACCGTTAAACATTGTTATATAGGTAGTGTTGTATGATGATATCGAGGCTAGGTGTTTCGTAATATCGAGGTAACCATTTAGGAGTTCATATCGAAGTATTACATAGGTTACAAATGTTGACATAGTTTTGGTGTATATATCGAGATGATTGTTGAATATCAATTTAATAGTTAAATGTATTTGTTTCAATTATGTAGACTCTCCTAAACTATTACCTCTAGATTACCACCTACTATTACCACCTACTATTACCACCTACATCGATAACATCAGTTAGTACTATAGTACCTACTACTATAGTACCTACTAACACTATACTGTAGGATATAGTCCTATAGGCTATAACGTTACATAGAGTGTTACATACACTCTATAGAGTGTTCATGACCAGTACATGCATGTACTGACACTAAGGGTAATGGTTCACTTTAGTTTAATTACAACGCCTACAAGCACAGGTGTGCGCGCCTACAAGCACAGGTGTGCGCGCCAGTGAGTGAATTGATCTAGTAACCTAGAGATTAGCGAGACGCTTTTTCGACAATAGAGAATCCTTTCTTCGGCGTCGGACGCGTCTTACTACGACCTATTGTTACTACGACCTATTCATATAACGACGGTCGATGTATCGAGATAATGTGCAGGTGAATGATCCTCTTCGACTAGATAAGCGGATACCTTCGCCTTTCTTCTACCGTCACTACAACCGCTGCTGCTGCTGCTAATACGACTACTACTACTACGTCTACTATTGATACCACTATCGTAGCGGTGTGTGTGTGTGTGCGCGCGCGTGTGAACTATAACTAAGATGGGCGTAACCGATATTAATTAAACACGCCCCGCCCGCCCGCCCGATTTCGGATTCGATCGTGGGAAATGCGCTCCCTCCATCGTCGCCGCCTATCTGGAATTAATAACACGTCGGGGACACCTTCTCCCCCCTTCCTACTCCCGTATCCCACACAGGGGATCGGGGGAAGCGACAACTAGGTACTAGGACTATTGTGTCGGAGCTATACGGCGCTCGGTCATCTCGCACGGTTTTCCCACGACTCGCCTACTATCCCGCCGCTACCGCGGCCGCGATAAGCCACGCCCCTTTATTATAACCTATTTAATGGCGGTGGCGATGATGCAGCTTTCTCACGGGTCGCTAGTTCGTAGCCGAGATTAGTCGACGTAGAGCGGATGAGATAATACCACGATAATCACGTGATATTATAGCACGATAGTCACGTGATATTATAGAACGATAGTCACGTGATACTATACCACGATAGTCACGTGGTCTCGTTCTCGCCCTAACCTAGCGCCGTATACGGCGACAATATATTGCCGCGGTCACCGTGTGAAATCAGCCGCCTCTAAGCGTGCGTAAATAATGAAGAAAATCTTAACTTAACGAATTAATTTAATAATCAGTTAGGTTCCACGTGAAATTAGGCTACATTTCAGTTAGATCACATCACATGTAGGCTAAACTGCAGTTATGTTACACTTTCTCCTATCTTACGACGTATGTTTTACGTATTAGTAATATTATTTTAAATATATATTTAATAATATTATTAGTATTAGTATTATTATTATTAATTATAATATTAGTATTAATAATAATTATTATTATTTTATTATTATTAGTATTATCAGGGAGGTATTCTCCCTGATATTATTAATAATATTATTATTTCTATGTTCTACAATTGTAACTATATAGTTAACTATAATAAACTAAAGTTATTTGTAGCTATAGTTCGTATATGATTATAATCACGATACCGTATACCGTGCCATATAAGCGTACATTGTACGCCGTACAAGTGTATAGCTGTATACAACGTAGCCTATATTAACGTTGTACACAATGTACATAGTTGAGATATCATATTACATCACAGTGAATACATCAACAAGCCAACCACTATAGCGTACAAGAATAGCGGTAGGTTGCATTGGTTTCTTAAATGGGGTTTGCTATTATCATTTTGTTTCGATATATCATAATATTGTGATGTTTAAGGGAAGACGTATCACTCTAATAGACTTCGAGGTGATCATTGTATATGGCGCTTTCGTGTATGTATTGTTATGTAAGCGACTGTTAGCCATTGTTATAACGGAGCTACGGCTCTTTCCGCGCATGCGTTATGTTTTCTAAATACATATCGCATATCGCACAAAGGAGATTTGGAGTTCGACACAACCATTGCAGTACGATACTTTGGCACTGTCGTTATTATCTAATCCGTAGCACCTATTACTATATAGGTGTACTCATAAGTACTATATATAAGCATAAGTATATATAAAGTAATATATACTACTATAGTAGTGATCATTCGTTACTAGGGGCGCTGGAACGATTTTGAATGAAGGGGGGTGGAAACCAACCAATCAAAATAAATGTTGTGGTAAAAGTAGGGGAGGGACCAACACATAGGAGGTCCCCCTTGATTTTAAAGTGGGGTGTACAATATACAATGTACGGTGTACATGTACGGCGTACATGTACAAGGTACATTGTACAATGTACATGTCCCCCCCGTCCCCCTGGTGCAGCGCCCCTATTCGTTACACACGATAATAAATACTATACATAGTGAACTATACATAGTGAACTATAGATAGATAACTATAGTATACGATATACATATGGGTATCTAACTTTATTAGACAACAACAACAACACTTGTAATGTATAAGCCGATGTCATATAATACTTCGTCCCCATCCTAAAAATCGTCCCCGATTGTCACGTGACAACAAAATCGATGATATTTCACTAAATACACATACGAATCGCTTCAAATTTAAACCACATATATCTAGTATGTATATACACACATGTGGAAAAAATCAATGTCTAAGTATGCTTTAAAATAAAGTAATACTCAAATATATAAAGTAGAATGGAGATGAATTTAATAATACCAGATTAAACGATAATAAATTAATATTTTAAAATTCTGAATCGACAGAAGTTATTATTTTTTAATTCTAGGTCTAATACTATAAGATCGTATTCTAAAATTGTCTCTATGTACTATTTTAATTAAAAAACATTATACGCATTTTCAGTTAATTATTGAAATAGTTGTAATTTGAATTTAATGCGGGTGTTGAGCGCGCGACACCCGCATTAAGTTATAAATAGAGTATAGGCAACGCCCTTTGGTAAAGGTTTATATTAACGAATATAAATGCGTATAATGTTTTTTAATTAAAATGGTATATAGAGACAATTTTATAATACGATCTTATAGTATTAGACCTAGAATTAAAAAATAATAACTTCTGTCGATTCAGAATTTTAAAATATTAATTTATTATCGTTTAATCTGGTATTATTAAATTCATCTCCATTCTACTTTATATATTTGAGTATTACTTTATTTTAAAGCATACTTAGACATTGATTTTTTTCCACATGTGTGTATATACATACTAGATATATGTGGTTTAAATTTGAAGCGATTCGTATGTGTATTTAGTGAAATATCATCGATTTTGTTGTCACGTGACAATCGGGGACGATTTTTAGGATGGGGACGAAGTATTATATGACACCGGCGGTCACGTCTCCCTCGTGCGTGTAATAATCTATTTATAGAACAGACATCACGTGTTCGTCACCTTAATAATGACGCATACGGTAGCGATGATCTACGAGTGGGATTATCTATTATGCCGGTACATATACACACGCACACACATATACACACACACATATATATATATATATATATATATATATATATATATATATATATATACCCACTACCTCGTATTCACTATATAAAAAATATAAAAATATTAATAATTAAAAATAAGTAGGTTATGTACGTATTAAATGGTTTTAATAATTATGTATTATTAATAATATTATAATTTTGAACCTAGATGTCAAAAAGAGCTTATAACTAGAGTAGTATAGCACTGGGATGTTCATAGACTGATACTAATAGAACTACGTTACCGCGGTGTATGTGACATAGGTGATACAATCGGACCCTGACTAATTTTAACTGCCTGTGTGGCTCAGTGGCTAAGGCGTCAGACACACAAGCAGTAGGACACGGGTTCGACCCTTGTCCGGACCATTAATTAATTTTATAAAATGGGTCTTAAAATATTATTTAGAAGTGATCTTATATAATTGTGTATAAATTAATGATCGGCTCTCGTTAAAACCATGGATGCCTTAACATGGGAGCGGCTTCGAAGGGACATTAGAGCCATATATGGTTATAAGTGAAAACTTCATCTAAGTTCCTGGATGGGATGAAAGGACTCTACCAAATAAAAATAACAATAACAATAACAATGTACGAAACCTAGAAACTTAAAACTATACCTAACAAATATATCTTCCGAGTTTATTTAACAATATTTAGATTTATTCAAGTACGTACAAAGAACCCAACTTGAAATTTGAAGCGTTTGGATAATAATGCAGTTTTCGTGTTTCAAAAAAGTACTGTTACGAATGCAACGTATGGATTCTCGTTTCGAATCGCTAGACATGAAATTAGCTTATCACTGGATACACCTTAGTAGGAGAGCATACATAATTAAAGATTATAAATTACTTCTCTACCATAGATCAGTAGATAAACTAAATTAGATTAGTTTATCTGACCGTACATTCGAGGATTGAATTACTAAAATGTCAGTAGATATAAAGAGAAGGGTAATAAATATATTCTGAATTCACTCTTTTCTCTATAGATTACCTATATATTCTGAGAATATGTTGAAATATATTTCCCAGCTCTCACATCTACAGTTTATTGTAAGTTATTATGATGACCCTGATCAGGAGTTTCCGTTATAGGCTATAACTTATAGGGCTAATTGTATCCATGGCAAACATGTCAAACGCAATGTATAATTAACATAATTTAACATAACTATATAATTAACATAATTTCTGAATTTTTTGAAAAATAACAACTCTCTTAATTATCATTGGTCGTTGTATGCGTATACGGAGCTCTATGTATGTTAGTATCTTATTCAGGATGTTGTACTTTAGTTAATACATAAAATCAAAACATTTAACAATAGATTTAAAGATTTACTACGAAGATACGATTTCAAAAACTACCAAATAATCCTAAATTTATCTTGGACAAAATTATCAAGTGATACACATGTGTTATTCGGCTTTTATGCGAATATATTAATTCTAACTATAAATATATTCTTATTAAACTGCTGTAAGCTGGTTATCGAAGTAAAATATAATCGCGTGTGATAAAATAATTGAAAGCATATTTTTAATCTCAAGAAAAAATACAAAACATTATTTAAAATAAATGCATGCTAATTTTAAAGAATAATTTGCTTAACGTCCAACTTCAAGGATCGAATACTATTATAATAATGCATTCATTGTTATAGTAGTATGCAAATAAATTACGCAAAATGTGTTTGGTAACATTGTAATATGGAAGAGGGATATAGATACATGTAATATATCTCGATTTCCGATATTAGCAGAGATCATCGATGAAGGTAATATATCAAATTAACTTAATTATAATATTAAAGATTATCTTATTTCCATACACGCCGAATTTAAAAATTATTTTCCTGAAATCAATACACATAATATTCAAATTAAATTAGCAAGGAACCCATTCAGTTTTATTGTGGATGAAATTTGCCGATGCAAAACGAGTTTATAATTGTAATGAATAATACCGAGCTGTGAAAGATCGATAGATATAAAAAGTAAGAAAACAATATTTTAAATTTCTTAGGTCAACGATACTACCGTAATATTCACAAATAGTTATAGGAACTTATAGAATACTTATTGAAATGGGTATATTCTCATTAACAATAATGTTACCGTTTTCATTAATCTATTTATGCGAAAAATGGTTTTCGACACTACAATAGTAGTGTTGTAGTATATATTTATTTTTTAATTGATCGCTTTTTCAAATACATATTTCTCCCTATTTAAAGCGATTGCATTGGCTACCAATACAATTTATAATAATATTTAAAGTTATTCTACTAACTCATAACTCTCCTCACCACAACTGACCTGAATATCTATCTTCCTTAATATATATATTCCCACTCATGCTATCTTTCTCCGTTCTACTACTTCTTACCTTCTACATCTACCCTCTAAACTTAATCTCCATACTACTAATGTTTGTGCATGGCACATATCGGCCCATTAACTATGGAATAAACTACCACATAAACTATCAATCCACCAAGTCAATCCACCACTTATTTAAATCTCTATTAAAAACATATCTATTTACTATTGCATTTCCCTGATCACTATTTGTATCACTATTTGTATCACTATTTACAATTTTATGTACTATCTATAGGTTAGATATACGTAGTTACGTACCTACCTATTAATGTTGAGTACTTACTGTATTCATATTGTTCATTATTATTAGTTATATTAATTTCGTTTATGTTCCGTTATATTATTTTTTATTTTCCTACTTTAGACGATTGATATAGCACAAAGAGTCTTTAAAATAAATTTAATTTAATTTAATTTAATTATTAAATAAAAGCTAGGAACAATTTAGAAGTAGAAGATAATATGAGATGTGCATTAAGTAATACTTACTTAGTTACTTAGTCCCGTGACGTAGGTATCATAGAGGGAGAAAATTACAATGTTTTTAATAACTTTTTCTATTTATAACGATCTTTTCCAATAACTAAAAGTTTGTAAGAGGCGGATTAGAGTATTCAAAAATACCATTTAATCAATTTTTCTTTGGTCTTCCTCTTTTTCTATTACCTTCGACATATCCTTAAACAATAGCCTTAAGTAATAAATCACTGAATATTGCACATTTAGTATACGAAAACAAATACACGCATTACATTGGTTACAACCTATTATAATATGTAGGTTACCATTTTAATGTTATAGTACTTAAATATAATTCTAAAAGTGTGCTGAACCTTGGCCCAGTTTGCATGGTTAATATCATCTATAATATATATATATATATATATATATATATATATATATATATATATATATATATATATATGATTATATTACTTAAACTACCTTGAATCTGATAAAGGGTTATATGTACTATAATAGTAAGTATACTTACTATTAAAAGTGTATCTAAAATATATTATTATCATACATTTAAGGTATACCACAAAATCTATGATTAATATGGATATCATATATTCTATCTATATATGTATAATGGCATTATATATAACATACCTTAGTAATACTTCTAATTAATAATAAACAGTTCAATTTTAATAATAATAATAATAATAATAGGGATACAACCGGATTCACGGTAGTATATATATACTATAAATTATAGTTTGGTATCAGTAGTATAATATATAACTAGTATAACAGTACCACTCGGGTATAATTAAGAAAATATGGAAATATGACTGCAAAAATTGTAATCACATTCAATAGGATTAATATCAATACATAATCATTATATTATTATTTTTACTTGGTGCTCCGTTAAAGTTTAGTTTACTTAGTCCTTTCATCCCGTCCAGGTACTTTACAGATTAAGTTTTCACTTATAACAATATAGAGCTAATGTCCATTCGAAACCTCTCGTGTTAAGGCATCCATGGTTTAAATGAGAGCCAATCATTAATGTATAAACAATTATATAAGATCATGATCTTAGAAGTGCACTTCTAAATACTATTTTAAGATCTATTGTAATGGTACGGACGAGGCTCGAACCCACGTCCTATAGGAATACTACCTAGTATACTATATTATATTATAAGGTATAACTTTATGGCTGACGCCTTAGTAGCCTGAACCACACATGCAGTTTGTGCACAAATATATTCATTAATACATTATTTTATGTAAACCAATACAACTTATTTTAGGGAGAATTTTGGAATATTTTCCCAAATAATTAATACAATTAATTCTAAATATATTCAAATATTCGTATATAAATGTTGTTGAAATCTGTAATACTAGAGATAAATCCACATTAGTTCATGGTGGCATTGCTCAATGTTGGTGTATAAATAAATATAAGTATGTAAGAAATTTAAGACAACAATATTTAACTTTGATAACCGTGATACATATGACCTAAAACATGTGCATTGTATGACTTATTAATATATATATATATATATATATATATATATATATATATATATATATATATATATATATATATTATATATATAACAATAATAATAATAATAGTTTATTTAGACACTTACAAAATGTAAAAACAATTCTCTAAAGTGTAATCGTCTGTAAGTTATAATCTTATGATAATGTTAAACATAGTTATAATATAAGTTGTTTCTTCAGTCTTTTACGGAACATTGTTTTTACGGAAGGAGCACATAATATAACCATAAGTAATTTGTTCCGTATATATATATATATACTCTGTAGGAGAGGCAGATAACCCGAAACACTTATTCGTGCACGAAACCCATGGGTTATACACTACATAACAGTAGCTCGTTGATAGCCCGTTATTTACTTCGGTTGTAGCTTTAAGGGGGTATACCCAATACTATATATAGTATCCCACTACCAGTATTTCCGGCAAGCTACCGGAAATATTGTAACTTTACAATTGATTTTATAGCAAGTTAACTACAATTGCAGTGGGATGCCTCATTACTTTCCGGCAACTTGCCTTCAATATAGTAACTTTAAAGGGGATATATCCTATTAGGTAGAACTTTGTAGAAAATCGTTTTTAATTACAATATTTCCGGAAAGTTATCGGAAATAGCTGTTGTGGGATACTCCCTTTATAAATAAGAATGTTCTCAATATTATACTATATATTTTATATCTTATTCTTATACTATATCAATGTATCTTATACTTTTTTAATTAAACATAATAATATGTAATTAATATCCTAATGATTTTATTTCCGTAAGTATATTTACTATAGTAACACGTCAAACATCTGTCAGAATTAATTATTTTAAATATAATATTGATACCTCTCCGAATCGCTCTTTTACTATTTTTTAAATATAAACAGGATACTAATTAGAATTATATTATAGTATAATCATATATGATGTACCTATAGGTGTTATATATATATTGGTATACCATAATCTAATCTAGATAATAATCAAATTTCAATAAGTCGAATAGTTGACTTGATTGACAGATATTTTCGAATTGTTTATATCAATAAATATTTATATTATGTAAATGATTATTTGCTGATTTTCATATAAATGATTTATGAGTGGACAGTGGTAGGTGGTAACATAAATTACATGAAACAAATATTCCAAGGAATTTTATTTTAGATGAAGGTATAATTAGATGATTATAAAATTATTATAAATTATAATATCTGAACAATTAACAACAGAAAGAAAAATATAGAAGAGTATACTTTTACTATTATTAATAAGTACATTATTATATAATAGCCGCTTACGACTATTATTCTAATTTAATATTAATTGATCATAATAATAAGATAAGGCATACATTTGAATTGAATAAGCATATGGTATTTTACATTTGGCATTTATTATAGGATAGGATACATTTAACCTATTTTCAATATTTTTCATATATGAAACACATAGATACTATAATAAATGCCCAATGTAAAATACCATATATATATGCTATATATGTATATATATACAAAATATATATAACGAATAATAAAGTATCTACACAGTTAGAAAAATATTGTACTAGAGGGTATTTGAAAAGTATACAGTCGTTGTCCCCCAGATGCCACATATATGTGGCTTTTTGAGAATGACCTATAGGTACGGGATACGGGACCATAGCTCTGTTCCATTTGAAAACGAGCTAAATTACCATCTGAACAAGGGCTAATGTACCATTTGAAAACAAGCTAAAGTACCATCTGGACAAAGGCTAATGTACCATTTGAAAACTAACTAAAGTACCACCTGAACAAGAGCTAATGTACCATTTGAAAACAATCTAAAGTACCATCTGGAAAAAAGTTAATGTACCATTTGAAAACTAACTAAAGTACCATCTGAACTAGGGTTAATGTTCCATTTTAAAATGAGCTAATATACTTACACAAATAAGCAAGTGTAACATTAGAAAAGAGTTTATTGTAATATTTTATATCTGGAACCAGTTACAATATTTAATATATACTATATAAACAATAATATATAATAGTAATATATATGTATATAATTAAATAATTAGATAATGAATGAAATAAGATATATTAATTTTTTTTTTTTTTATTAAATTTAACAATTTTGTAGTTTTAAATTCAATACAAATTAAATTATTTATAAAATATGTATTATAAATATTAGACGGGTTTATTAAATTACTAAAGGTAATTAGTAAACTATAGTTTGTATCCATGTGGAATACAATATCATAATATTTTCAGATGAAATACAATCACGAATCTTAACCGAATAATAAGTTATAATAATTTCTATTGAATGTAATCTAAAGTTATATATTTGATAAGTATAATCAAGTATTTAATTAGTATTTTAAAAATAAAGCTAGATATTCCTAATCGCGAAATATGCCAAGAGGTATGTAATTTAACAAGGAATGTGATTGAATTAAATGTGTGATTTAAAATACTATAGTATTAATTTAAATTACATATTATATTTTTTTAAATAAATCTGTCATATTAATAATTAATAATACTTAGAAGTACAGTGCAAGACACTCAACATTAAACATCAAGCACACATATGTTACTCCTATGTATCCGAATATTAAGTGCGCTTCTATATACTTTACATGCGATATAGTGTGATTGTAGGATTGTAGGTTGTTTCAGTCATAGTACGGGGTTAATTCAGCATCAGTAGGGGTTAATTCAGCATCAGTAGGGGTTAATTCAGCATCAGTAGGGGTTAATTCAGCATCAGTACGGGTTAATTCAGCATCAGTAGGGGTTAATTCAGCATCAGTAGGGGTTAATTCAGCATCAGTAGGGGTTAATTCAGCATCAGTACGGGTTAATTCAGCATCAGTAGGGGTTAATTCAGCATCAGTAGGGGTTAATTCAGCATCAGTAGGGGTTAATTCAGCATCAGTAGGAGTTAATTCAGCATCAGTAGGGGTTAATTCAGCATCAGTACGGGGTTAATTCAGCATCAGTAGGGGTTAATTCAGCATCAGTACGGGTTAATTCAGCATCAATACGGGGTTAATTCAGCATCAGTAGGGGTTGTTTCAGTCATAGTACGGGGTTAATTCAGCATCAGTACGGGTTAATTCAGCATCAGTAGGGGTTAATTCAGCATCAGTAGGGGTTAATTCAGCATCAGTAGGGGTTAATTCAGCATCAGTACGGGGTTAATTCAGCATCAGTACGGGGTTAATTCAGCATCAGTAGGGGTTAATTCAGCATCAGTACGGGTTAATTCAGTATCAGTAGGGGTTAATTCAGCATCAGTAGGGGTTAATTCAGCATCAGTAGGGGTTGTTTCAGCATCAGTACGGGTTAATTCAGCATCAGTACGGGGTTAATTCAGCATCAGTAGGGGTTGTTTCAGTCATAGTACGGGGTTAATTCAGCATCAGTACGGGTTAATTCAGCATCAGTAGGGGTTAATTCAGCATCAGTAGGGGTTAATTCAGCATCAGTAGGGGTTAATTCAGCATCAGTACGGGGTTAATTCAGCATCAGTACGGGGTTAATTCAGCATCAGTAGGGGTTAATTCAGCATCAGTACGGGTTAATTCAGCATCAGTAGGGGTTAATTCAGCATCAGTAGGGGTTAATTCAGCATCAGTAGGGGTTGTTTCAGCATCAGTACAGGTTAATTCAGCATCAGTACGGGGTTAATTCAGCATCAGTAGGGGTTGTTTCAGTCATAGTACGGGGTTAATTCAGCATCAGTACGGGTTAATTCAGCATCAGTAGGGGTTAATTCAGCATCAGTAGGGGTTAATTCAGCATCAGTAGGGGTTAATTCAGCATCAGTACGGGGTTAATTCAGCATCAGTACGGGGTTAATTCAGCATCAGTAAGGGTTAATTCAGCATCAGTACGGGTTAATTCAGCATCAGTAGGTGTTAATTCAGCATCAGTAGGGGTTAATTCAGCATCAGTAGGGGTTGTTTCAGCATCAGTAGGGGTTAATTTAGCATCAGTACGGGGTTAATTCAGCATCAGTACGGGGTTAATTCAGCATCAGTAGGGGTTGTTTCAGTCATAGTACGGGGTTAATTCAGCATCAGTAGGGGTTAATTCAGCATCAGTAGGGGTTAATTCAGCATCAGTAGGGGTTAATTCAGCATCAGTACGGGGTTAATTCAGCATCAGTACGGGGTTAATTCAACATCAGTAGGGGTTAATTCAACATCAGTACGGGGTTAATTCAGCATCAGTAGGGGTTAATTCAGCATCAGTAGGGGTTAATTCAGCATCAGTAGGGGTTAATTCAGCATCAGTAGGGGTTAATTCAGCATCAGTACGGGTTAATTCAGCATCAGTACGGGGTTAATTCAGTATCAGTAGGGGTTAATTCAGCATCAGTAGGGGTTAATTCAGCATCAGTACGGGGTTAATTCAGCATCAGTAGGGATTAATTCAGCATCAGTAGGGGTTAATTCAGCATCAGTACGGGTTAATTCAGCATCAGTACGGGTTAATTCAGCATCAGTACGGGGTTAATTCAGCATCAGTAGGGGTTAATTCAGCATCAGTACGGGTTAATTCAGCATCAGTAGGGGTTAATTCAGCATCAGTAAGGGTTAATTCAGCATCAGTACGGGTTAATTCAGCATCAGTACGGGTTAATTCAGCATCAGTACGGGTTAATTCAGCATCAGTAGGGGTTGTTTCAGTCATAGTACGGGGTTAATTCAGCATCAGTAGGGGTTAATTCAGCATCAGTAGGGGTTAATTCAGCATCAGTAGGGGTTAATTCAGCATCAGTAGGGGTTAATTCAGCATCAGTAGGGGTTAATTCAGCATTAGTACGGGTTAATTCAGCATCAGTAGGGGTTAATTCAGCATCAGTAAGGGTTAATTCAGCATCAGTACGGGTTAATTCAGCATCAGTACGGGTTAATTCAGCATCAGTACGGGTTAATTCAGCATCAGCAGGGGTTGTTTCAGTCATAGTACGGGGTTAATTCAGCATCAGTAGGGGTTAATTCAGCATCAGTACGGGGTTAATTCAGCATCAGTAGGGGTTTATTCAGCATCAGTAGGGGTTAATTCAGCATCAGTAGGGGTTAATTCAGCATCAGTAGGGGTTAATTCAGCATCAGTAGGGGTTAATTCAGCATCAGTAGGGGTTAATTCAGCATCAGTACGGGTTAATTCAGCATCAGTAGGGGTTAATCAGCATCAGTACGGGTTAATTCAGCATCAGTTGGGGTTAATTCAACATCAGTACGGGTTAATTCAGCATCAATAGGGGTTAATTCAGCATCAGTAGGGGTTAATTCAGCATCAGTAGGGGTTAATTCAGCATCAGTACGGGGTTAATTCAGCATCAGTACGAGGTTAATTCAGCATCAGTAGGGGTTAATTCAGCATCAGTAGGGGTTAATTCAGCATCAGTAGGGGTTAATTCAGCATCAGTAGGGGTTAATTCAGCATCAGTAGGGGTTATTTCAGCATCAGTAGGGGTTAATTCAGCATCAGTATGGGTTAATTCAGCATCAGTAGGGGTTAATTCAGCATCAGTACGGGTTAATTCAGCATCAGTAGGGGTTAATTCAGCATCAAGTTGTTTCAGCTTATGTTCTGTATACATATATACGTATATGGCAATATATACCATATATGGCGTATAGATTATCGCATAGATGCCGCAATGAACAGTTCAGAGTTCAGCCACATGTCGAATACCTCTTGTTTAATATTTACCTAATGAGAATATGATATCGTGATACACTATTAGTCAATTAATCATTCAACTGTAATATATCGTGTTTTAGATGTATTGTTTATTATTACAAAAGAGTAAATAAGTATTTGTTTTACTGTATAAAAATATTACGATGATGGTGATGAATTTGCTATAGGGGAAATTTTCCAATTACCAACCCCCTTCTAATATCGATCCCTCTCGTATCTCAGTAACGTTGAGAGATATAAAAAAAATGATATCTACATAAACTATTAGTAATTTAATAATACATATGAATAAGTATTATGTTTTTCAAAATATTCAATCCTACAATTGTTAATTGATTAAATGTAATATTCTATACAAGAATGTTTACATATTTGAATAATAAATGTATTTAAATCAATATAAATACTTTAATAATTAAAGGAAAACGTAATGATATGAAAAATATTATAATATATATATATATATATATATATATATATATATATATATATATATATATATATCAATTACATTTTTATATTATATATAAACTATAAAAATAATTGTAATAAGTATTAACCAATATATATTAATTATGGGTTATATATTAGGTTAATATATAGCTATATGGTGTTCCTATAGGTAATATATTGCGGACACTCTAAATATCTTAAATACATACCTACCAAATGTGATTTATAATATCCAATCAAAATGAATCCGTATTTTACTTTAAACATTTTCATAATTAGTGTGTATCGTTTTAATATTATTAATAATCTATAAATGCTTATTTAGTATAAGATAACCATTGTATTAACCTTTAGTATATCATAACCATTTAATTTAAAATTTTAATTTTAATTTACTAATAAATAAATTTCGTGTGTTTTGTAATTCATTAAATCTATTTATATCTGCTATTTTGAATGGTTATAATATTATAATTATTTCTACCACCCGTATTTTAGGAAGTCTATAATTTAAGAAGGGTTCTGTATTACGCACATATATTCAATTACCTATTCACCTGTTTAATCTTGTTAATAAAATTATATCAAAAATTTAAAATAACAAATTATTTATTGCCATAATAGGGTACTATAGGGTACTTATATATAAGGTTCATTATAATTACAAAATTTCAAATATATATATATATATATATATTCAATATTGAATAATTAAATACAAATCTGTATTACATTATTAATAGGTTATAGTTCTTTAATTATTCCTAGTCATTTAAACTATTAATAATAATTTAGGGGTCGGTAATTGTAGACTACCCCTATATTATGTATACTTTTCTCTATCATTGTAACATTATTTTTTTTTGTAATTATGTATAATTATGTATATATATATATATATATCAGGGGCGTAGCATGCCTCACAAGCGCCCGGGGCTGTTAGAATGTTGGCGCCCCTTAGTATTTAACTACACACAGTTATATACAACAGTTATATTTGTCATGATTTTACATTAACAAAGTTTTAATTAACATAATTTTATTAAAACAAATTAAAGATTAAAGTGTAATTTTTCAATTTTTTCGTATAGTAAATTCTTCTACTATTTCTTCTATATTAATGTTATTGAATATCTTCCTTTCTATGCTTAATATAGCAAGCTCAGATAGTCTTTCTTGACTCAATGTTGATCTGATATATGTCTTGATTAGTTTCAATTTGCTAAATGAACGTTCACACGAAGCTATTGAACAGCCAATTGATAATAGCAAATGCAAAGCGATCTGAAGATTTGGAAAAACATCTTCCACATAAGAAATAATAAATTCATAGAATTTAATTTGATTATTTATTATGTTTCTATTCTTTGTTAATATTCTGCAATCTGAAATATTTATAAATATTGAATTAGATGACATAGGTATATATATATATATATGTGTTTGAATTAATTATATTAAAATAATTTTAAATTATTAATTTATATATTACCAATAATTTCTTCACATAATTTCTTGCTGGAGATGTCATTCGGATATTCTTTTTCAAGTAAATCGCAATTTTCATAAGTATGCAATCTGTTAAGGCTACCCATGAATATGCCGAATCTATCATTTAATGAGTCCAATATTAAAAATCGATTATTATATTCAGAAATAATTCTGTCAATGATAGAAAACATAGCTCTTGATAACTCTTGAGTATATGACACTACTTCCACATTTCTACTTTCACCATCCATATGTTTTCGTACTCTAATTCTTCGTTCTGTTGATATTTGTAATTCTATACAGGATTTAGTTGATTTAGTAATAGTGTCTTTAATTATTTTCTATCTTTCTTCACTAAAAATATTTTCAAATTATTAATATCTTTGGATGCTTCACAAAATATCATACTTTTATCCTGTAATCGTTTTTGTACTCTATTTATTTTAGCCAAAATAATTTCCCAGAAATATAATAAAGATATAAATTCAAATCATGAAATTAAATTAATTATACTATACGCTTTACTGCGTGTCTCCTGATTATCAGCTTGTTCTGATAGTTCCTCTAGTACATCCAATACTGCAGCAAAGTTTTCGCTTAATATATTAACTTCATCGTGTCTTGAGCTCCATCTCGTTTCGCATGATCTCTTTAAAGTTATTTTTAGTTTGCTTGTTAATATTTCCCAGGGCAGTATATATTTAGCAAA
Organism: Osedax fenrisi; assembly: GCA_964019155.1. Taxonomy (NCBI): domain Eukaryota; kingdom Metazoa; phylum Annelida; class Polychaeta; order Sabellida; family Siboglinidae; genus Osedax; species Osedax fenrisi. The sequence goes on along the minus strand of OZ025240.1, from coordinate 59,467,592 downwards.
GAAATTATAAACAAATTCGATATTATCAAAAAATGATATTGATATGATATCTTGTTTTGAAGCATTGACCCCTACTAAATTCAGACTGTGATTGTCACAATTTACAAAAACAATTTGCGGATTAATTTTCTTTATTCTAGTTTTAACTCCTGATATTTTACCAGACATCACTGTAGCATTATCATAGCATTGTTATCGGCAATTCTGTATGTCTAAGCCATTATCTTCCAGAGATTTTAGAATGGAATTTGTTATATCTTCACTTTTTTTTCCATGTATTTCAATAAAGTTAATAAATCTTTCTTTTACTTCAATTGTTTTCGTCTCGTTGTCTTTTTCTACATATCGAATAATTTGTGATAACTGTTCTCTGTGTGAAACATCAGGTGTTGAATCATATAGTATACCATAATATTTTGATTTTTTAATTTTCTTGAGTATTGTATTTCTCACATTCTCCGATAATAATCCAATTAGTTCATTTTTTATTTGTGGTAAAAGATAAGATGTCAATATTCTCTTAGAATTTTTAATCTTTTCTATATGATCATTAAGAACTATATCAAATGTAGATACAAATGTAATCAATTCGAAGAAGTTTCCATTATTTATATCCTCGTTTATAATATCTTCATTATGCCCTCGTAGTGGAATATTTTGTATGATTAAAAATCGTAAGCATTCTATTTCCCTTTCAATTATCAGTTTCCATTTTTTCTTTTCAATAAAAATGTTTGCATTATTTAATACCAAAATATTAGTGTTCCTATTTGTATATTCTTTCCAGTCTATGAAAGCTAATCTATGTATTTTGGAAGATTCATGTTCAGCAACTTTTTCTTTTTTTCTCCAATTGTTAAATCATCCTTTCTTGATAAATGCTGATTTATTTGATTTATCTGTGAAAATAAGACAACAGAAACAATATAATTAGTTTGATGCTGGTGAATAGAGTAACCAATATCGTTTAGACTTATTTTCTTTTCCTACATTTTCATAAAACCATGTAGAATGTACTGCTCTTCCTAGAATGTTTCCTTCATTTCTAAAAGGTCCATCAATATTTTGTAAAATTCCAATATCTTTTCTAAGTAGATTTTCTTTTAAAGAAGGATTAATAATTTCTGATCCATCTATATCAAACTTTATTTCAGAAATATCAGTAATACCATGTGTAAGCTATGTAAACATTTATATTAGATTTATAAATATATTAAATTTATAATTATATTACATATATAATAATTATAATAATTTAAATTTAATTATTACATTATTTAATTAATATTATGGTGTAATAATTACGCAGGTATACCTCCATATCAATAGAAACGTCAACTTCATTTTGTGCATGTATATCTAGTACATATATTCGTTCTACAGGTTCTTCATATATTTCATTAACTATTTTTACAGATTTAATAACAAATTTATCCATTATTTTGAGTGATACTTTGTTAATTTATCAATTTCTTCTAGTTTTCTCTTTTTAAATTGACTACCACTCATTTTTTTTCGTATACAAATTCACACAAATTATAGAAGTAAAGTTCAAATTCGTCAGCCATTATGAATAATGGATATAAGATATTTAGTACCTATTCATAACGTAACGTTTACACTTATATATAAATAAGTATTTATAATAATTATAAACTATAGTTTTTTATAAAACCCAAACCGAAACCGGTTGTATTATTTGATTAATATATTATTAAATAAGTATTCTATAGTTACTGGGTTTATTTTTTGCTATTATAAATAATTATTCTATATTTTTTTGGCGCCCCTAAAATGTTGGCGCCCGGGGCACGTGCCCCCCCCTAGCCCCCCCCCCTTGCTACGCCCCTGATATATATATATATTAATACATAATTATTATTTATATATTATTGTAATGACATCGTGATAATCATAAGATCAAGTGATACTGAATGGATCTCGTATATATAGGAATAAAGTATACTTTAAAATAAAGTGTTTATTTTTAAATTACGATAATTGAGTAATTCAGATATTTATTATTTCACATTATTAAATTATAAAGATATTTATGGATTTTATATTTTGATAACTATATATACATATATATATGTGTGAATGAATGAATGGATTAATTTATTTAAAAACACCGAATATACCGGAAGCCATCACTGGTATATAATGTAGGAATAACGAACAAACATATATAAATAAACGAATAGATATTAAAAAGTATACTATATATAGTCAATAAAAATAAGTTATAATATTTAAATAAATCATATATGAACAAAAAGGTATTATAATACCTTTTTATATAGTTTATACCTACATAGTTTAAGTAATTTTTTAATTTAATTTAAAAACAATACGATGATTGGTTATTGCATAGATCATATGGTAGGGTATTCCATGTACGTCGTACAGTGTACGAGGAACAACGGAGGATAAGGCACGATAATGAATACATTTCTAGTATTATATAATTAGACGGAGGTATACCTCCGTCTAATAGAATAACTTCCGATTTTCTGATTTGCTTCAATATCACTCGACGTTTCAGAAGATTGTTGAGGTATCCAGGCTTACCTATGAGAAAGTTAATATACCTAATACGGACACATTAAAAATAAATTGTGTAACATTATATGACTCAATATTTTTATTCAAAAATTACAATATATTAATATTTTATGATTATAGATATTATTGTGATTTTAAAATTTTATTTAATCTTTTTATTCAATAGATAACAGGGGTGTCTGACGTATTCGGTAACCATGTCCTAATAGTTAACACGCTGGTCTGTTATAGGGTTTCCGACGGACACCCTATAGGGTATATATATATATATATATATATATATATATATATATATATATATAACCAATAAGCGTGTGAACTATTCTGATGTTCAAGACTACGAACAGTGTCCGACAGTGTCCGTATTAAGTCATCTAGAATGTACCACGTATACGGTACGTGATTTATCTGACCTCTATAGATCATCTATAGATATATGCTTATAACTTAATTAATATTTGATAACAAATTTAGAAATTATGTATATATTGTTTAGAATTCTTTAGTTTTTAATAATATATTATTTATATTGATACATTTGTATATTACCGAGAAGGTATTTAGTTGACATTTTTTTGATAAAATTAAAACGTAATAAAAAAATCAGTTTATTGGATATATCATCACTATTTTGAATAATGAAAAAATTAAAGATACTTATTTAAACTATTTATATAAGTATGAATATTTTATTCATTAAACATTTTGTTGTAGGATTTATGGTTTTTAGATACCGAGAGTGTCCGTATTCGGTTACATTATTATTCATAAATATATAAATAGTCTAAAAAAAGTATTTTTTATTTTTTAATTAATCAAAATATTGCTGATATATCCAATAAACTGATTTTTTATTACGTTTTTAAATTTATATAAAACAATTTATACTTAAAACCTTCTCAAGAATATACAAATGTATCGATATAAAATATAACACTATATTATTAAATAAATAAATCATTCTAAAATTATATATATAATTTTTATATTTGTATAATATTTGTTTTAAAATATTCATTAAGTTATAAGTATATATCTAGAGGTCATATAAATCCCTAATACGGACACTCTATAGAGTCTATCTATAGATGTCTTAATACGGAAACCCTATAACCAATCAGCGTACAGCGTATGAACTATTCTGATTTTCATAAAAATCGCGTGCGTTATAATATTAATACCACCAATAAAGCTAAATCTAAAAATTGTATTATTTAGATACTTAAAGTGTATTATTAATTAAAAAATAATAAAAATAAATAAATTATTAACTTATTAAATTAGAATAAATTGTTCATAAAATTAATTATAAATGATGTAATTGTAATTTGTATGATTGATTCATCAATAACATATAGTTTATCTAGTGGTATATAGGTTATCCGTATTATTACACAGGGTATCCGTATTCGGACATGGGTACCGAATACGGACACCCCAGTTATCTATGGAATTAAAAGATTTAATAAAATTTTAAAATCACAATAATATCTATAATCATATAATATTAATATATTGTAATTTTTGAATACAAATAATGAGTCATAAAATGTTAAGACCATTTATTGTTAAAGTGTCCGTATTAGGTTACTTTCCCCTATCAATTTACAATATTCAATAATCAAAGATGGGTACATTTCTGGTATTCGAGATACAGTATATTTCAGTTTTCGATGTATTCACTAATGTGAATGTTCGTGCTATGGCGTATCTTATATAGGAGATAGTTTCTAAGAGGTCAATTCATAATATCTGAAGTACACCAAAGGAGTTACAAATTAGAGGTAGGCGAATTAATGGGAAGTTTCATGATACGCCGAATATCAACAGTAGGTATTGTATACAATACCTATATATATATATATATATATGGTAACTAATGGTAGATAACGTGTTAATCATATATGATTTATCATATCTAATATATTAGATAGAAAATAATAAAGGCGCGAGAACCGAACCTTGGGTAACCCCTCCCTATGTATTGTTAGGGGAGAACAACAATATTTGATTTTAACAGATGAAGTACGATCAGTGACAAATGAAATTAACCACCTGATAGTAGATCCTTCGATGCCTGTAATTATATATATATATTAAATTGTCTGGAAATTTAAACTAATTTAAATCATTATTCAATGAGTTGATAATGTTTGAATGAGTGAAATTGGTAAAAAAAATAACTATTTTGAGTAAATTGTGTCTGACAATACAATTATGAAAATGTATTAAATATATAAACAGTCGATCACTTATCACATTATATTATTATGAATAAAGATACACAGGTTAATACTGGTTATTTAAATATATATAATATTATTTATTCGTGATTTTTAAATTCTAAAAATATAATATATTCATTAAATTATGACGATTAATAAATTAAATGAATTTTTTTTAAATTATTATTATAATTTATTTAACTGATATATTTTTAATTGGTTTTTTATAGTTATATTTTACGTAAACAAATTATATTTATATCATTTTAAAGATAATATTGGTATTTTAATAATATCGTGTAAACAAAAATTAAAACACAATTTTTTTTCTTAATTTCAGTCGTCGCACCTATAGGGTATACCATTAATTATTATTGTGTTTGTATATTTATTGTTTTTGTTCTGTGTTCTAATTACAGTAATAAAATATATCATATATATATATATATATATATATATATATATATATTATAGCATACGACGTATTCCAAGGTATCGGAACACAGTAGACGATGTAGAGTTTGTAGATCATTCCCCTCGATGATCCAAATGAACTCTCGATACGAGAACCACAAGAATTGCGTTTGGACAATCAAAGTTAATGCTACGACGTGTGTGTCAGGATTCCGCGCTACTTTGGCCTACTTTACGTCGCTTACGTAATGCTATAGTAATGTTGACCTGATGTTTACTTACTTACTAAGGATGCGATTTTATAGAAGGGAGGTTGGTCAGATTGAAAGGTAGTTGATACAGAGATAGCATTTCTATTTGACTGTCCGTTCTACGAAAAGTATACCTTACTATACGACGTAGGTCGTTGTACAATGTACGTCAGCGTGTGTTTACAACTCTTATAATTTTGTATATATATATACGTTATTATATGTTATATTAAACATTATAATAAGTACTTATTAACTACTTTATTAACCATACTTAAATATCGTATTAAATAATTGAAATATATGTTTGCATATAATTCATATCATTATTTAATACTATTTCAATATAATATTTATATATTTATACATATATATATATATATATATATATATATATATATATATATATATATATATATATATATATATATATGTTAAGTTACGTATGTTAAGTTACTTACTATTTGTTATTATAAGTTATCTAGTATTTTACAATTTATATTTATGTTTTATACATGATGAGAGAGATTACGAGAAATATTATTTAATATTATTTTAAAATTATTGTAGTGTACTATTAATTATTTTCTTTTTTTTAATTTCTAATTTAATTTATATAATTTTTATATTTATCATTATAATGTATAATTTTTGTTTTTTTGTTTTATCATATATTAGTATATATTAGTGTATGTGGGTGTGTTTGGGTACATGATTGGATATGCTTGAGTCATTGGGTGTATTAGGGATGTATAGTATGCATCGGGGAATAAGGATATCAGCGTTTACACCTCTGGCAATGGTGTAATCCCTAATGATATAGGATTTGGAGCACCCTTACCTGAAAGTTGATGTTCTACGCATCCTGGGTATACTCGGTGGCAATGGTATTATCCTTTGTTGTACTTAATAGCAGCCTTATATCTAATATTGTTTTAATTTTTTTTTAATTTGTGTTTATTTTAAAAAAAATTATGTTTATTTCATTTATATTTAATTTAATAGTATTATAGATTGATTGTTTGTAATATTTTATATTATATACACTTTATGTAATACATTTTTAATAAAATATTATTTTTATATATTTTTATATATATATTTTATTTATATATTATCGTTTACTAATATACTTCTCGTAATTTCGTAAATAGGTGAATGACCAGACAAGCTTTTGCTTTTTCATTCATCTAGGCTTTTAAGCCAACTCTGAGTATTATTATTATTATTATTATATACACTCAAGTCCCGATATGTCGGACTCGCAAGGGACCGGGGTGTCCGACTTATCGAGATGTCCGACGGACATTGTCCGTCTTACCCGAGTGTACGATTATCATGCTAATAAGACATGCTTGAGTTAATGGGTTACAGAAATGTGGAATTATCCAACAATCAACAACATAACATGTTGTATTCAATAATTTTACTATATTATGTTATTAGAATCTGTCAATAAATTAATTAATTAATTTACAAAATAAAATAGTCTATTCAATGATATTAATTTATTATATGTAATGTTAATACCTATACGTATACGTACCCTATAGGGTATACCCAGTAAATATATTTATATATGTATACATATATAAAGGTATACCTAAATATTGTTCATTAATAGAAATAAAAGTGGGTTTTCTTTTAGACATTATCTTATTCTCGTGTTTATAATTATATTTTAAAATAAATGATGATACAATTAATATCGATTGTATATATGTAAAATAACTTGTTTTATTGGTTTACAATTTAGTTTGAAACTAGTTTACAATTCAAATCATGGCGTAGAATACGCGCATTCACTGTATATGAATAGATATCATAATTATACACACTTAAGAATAATACATATGTATATTGCAATATTAAGCCTAATATATTAACTATTGTATAAATAGATATTTTAATTATATGAATTAAAATTTGATACTACCTATTGTATTAACATTATAATGATATTCATAACTATAATATACATTATTCAAAGTAAGTATTTCTAACAATTTATAAAAATTCCGACTTATCCAGTATAAAAATCATAAAAGTAACTATAATATGTGTCCGACTTATAGAAAAGTCCGACTTAGCTAATCCAACTTATCCGACTATCAGATTAATTTAACATAGAAATAGATTAAAATCCAACCAAACCAAGTAAATGTGTCCGACTTATCGAGAAGTCAAACTTACCGAGAGTTGACTGTATATTGACTGTATATATTAACATTTGTTATATTTTAACAATTTTTATTATTTAAAAAAAATTAATTTGGTACAAATAATGATAGTTTTATAAAGAATAGTATACTTTATATAGTTTACATCAAAGATTTTGTGGAGTAAGTTTAGAAAAATATTTAGTTAACATGTTATTAAATGTATTGTTGGATACAGTATACATTCATAAGTACATTGTACGTTTGTATTATAGAATAAGCCAGTTAAGTATAGTTTTAATTTATGATAAGATATTGTTGTAGTCTATATTCTCACGTATCTGAATGAGACAGTTACCATGCATGGTAACTGTGTTATATTATTAGTAAACATGGTTAGGATTATGCTTTTCAGGATCCGAGTATATAGGGTAGATTTCAAAGTCAACCCAGTGAGAGTTGATTCACGGTACTATATTATATTTAAATAATTAATATGTATATATATTTTTTAATTGTATACAACTTGTTTACACACACATTTACACACACACGTATATATATATAACCTGATACGTTCTTAGTTTAAATATGTATAAGTGGAAAGATATAATATAATATTAAATATAAAATAAAACATACATTATTCTACAATATAAATTGCAGCATATATATGAATAGCATATAGGTTATTACTTGTATATAAGTCTATATATGGATGTAATGATATATATATATATAAAATATAAGGACATATATGTCCTACCTGATTTATTTAAGGAAGACACTTTAAAGGTATTAATTGTAGTATCCTATATGGTTATTTAGAATATTGTGTGTACATATATTTAAGGGTTTATATTTAACAATTTATTTAATGTATTTAAGAGTAATTGCTTTATTAGTTAAGCTGGTATGGAGTACATACCGTACTATGGAAAAATAAGCAGTATACGTATACTATACATGTACATTATGCATAATTATACATCATTTGCATAATCATGATTTCCATAATAAAATACCACAATAATACAAGGAAAACATATTAATATGTACATAAATAACCAAGACAATTGAATATACACTGTCTATATTATAGAGTGTGTAATAGACTTTATGATAATACACATTTATTTTACACCTAACTAAATTCAAACCAAACACAAATACAAAAAGTATCCTGTATCCATGGATTTTCCCTGTAGGTTTTATATTGTGCAGTGCACATATCCAAATATTAAGGTGGATTTATGTTCAGCTCACAGTCTAATTCTATAATAACATTAGTCACACTTAATCATTATAATTATAATTATAGGATGAATATATTTATTATATATACAGACTCTGAATTTCACTCACTCTTCATGGCAGAGTGTGTTGTATTTAATATTTAAATCGTGGATACTAATTTCAATGTATTTTCTATAAATATCATATATGTATACCTAGGTAAGGATGTATATATAAGTGTGTAGTACACATGTGGTATATGTATTTAAATATATATATATATATATATATATATATATATATATATATATATATATATATATATATATATATATATAGTCATAGTATAATAATTTTGTAGATATTTTTTTTTAAATATAGCCATGCAGCTGAAAATGTAGATATTAATTAATTATGATATAGGGGAAAGAAACCTAATACGGACACTTTAACAATAAATGGTCTTAACTTTTTATGACTCGTTATTTTTATTTAAAAATTATAAAATATTAATAGTATATGATTATAGATATTATTGTGATTTTAAAATTTTATTTAATCTTTTAATTCCATAGATAATGGGGGTGTCCGTATTCGGTACCCATGTCCGAATATGGACACCATGTGTTATAATACGGACACCCACTAGATATACCACTAGATTTACCACAGATAAATTATATAGTATTGATGAATCAATCAGACAAATTACAATTACATTATTTATAATTAATTTGATGAAAAATATATTCTAAATTAATTAGTTAATAATTTATTTATTTTTATTATTTTTAATTAATTATAATATTTAAGTATCTAAATAATAACAATTTTAGATTTAGCTTAATTGGTCGTATTAATATAATAACGCACGCGATTTTTATGATTTATATGAATATCAGAATAGTGCATACGCTGCGCGCTGATTGGTTATATGGTATCCGTAAGACATTTAGAGTGTTTCATTTAGACATTTTTTTATAAATTTAAAAACGTAATAAAAAAATCAGTTTATTGGATATATCAGCAATATTTTGAATAAATAAAAAATAAAAAAATACTTTTTAGACTATTTATATAATTATGGATATGTTATTCATTACAATGCTTTTTGTAAGATTTATGGTTTCTGAGATACCGAGAGTGTCATTATTCGGGCACTGTCCGACGGAGTCCTGTGTCCGTATTCGGTACTTTCCCCTATAGTATACTCTTTGAATATATTTAATTATTTTTTCAAAATAATGAATAATAAAAAACATATACAAATAATGTCTACCAAATATATATAGCAAATATATATTATATATATAATTTATGGTTTTGTAGACAATATTAAAATTTATTTGTTATGGATATTTTTCATAAAGCCTTTACTCTAACTTTACTATTTTCTGAGATATATTCTATTTTTAATGTTAAAAATAAATTACGCGCATGTCCAATTATTTTTAAACTTATAAATAAATAAATTAATTAATTCATTAATTAATTAAAATAATAGGTATATAATAGGTATATTTTATATATATATAATATATATAAAATAATATATATTGATTATGATATTTTATATATGATTATATATGATTATTTGTCGACTACATACATATATGGTATCATTATAATGTCTTCTTTTTAAATTTATTATTATTTGCGTAACTATTTATTTGTTTTATTATTTCAACTTGACGCACATAAACGTCCATCGTTTTCTGAGTCAATAAACCTTTCTATTATATGAATGTACAATTTTATTTTTGTATGTAATATATATGATCCATGAGTAATATAACATCGAAATGTAAATGAAATCAATACCCTATGAACATATATCCAATAATACTATATATTTCATTTAAAAGTGTGTGTCTACCAAATAGTTATATTTATCGATCCAATGTATATATAAAGTGCAATTCAATAATTATTTAAACTAATTTATTCTCATATTTTAATATTATTAATAAATAATATATAAATATAGTTCATAATATTAATGATATAATTTTATTATAAGTCAAATTTATACCAAAAGTGATAAATTATAGCCCTAACTATTTGGTGGACACGAAATTGTCCTCCAAATAATCATATATACCAAATGGTTAATATTATGTTAGAAATGTCTACCAAATCTGGTATAGTTAAATATATCTATAGATATATACAGTGAACTCTCGGTAACTACGGATAAGTCGGGATTCTCGATAAGTCGGACACATTTGTTGGTTTGGTTGGATTTGTATCTAGTTCCATGTTAAATTAATCGGATAAGTCGGATAATTTGGATTGGATAAGTCGGCTAAGTTGGCTTAGATAAGTCGTACTTTTTTTATAAGTCGGACACATTATAGTCAATTTTATGATTTTATACTGGATAAGTTGGACTTTTTAAAATTGTCATTAACAATATTTAGCTAATAAAAGAATTAAAAATGGAGAAAATAATCACATTATTATTAATGAATATAATATTAGACGTTCGCCGTAATATGGATGGATAAAAACTAAAGATGAGTTATACATGCTAATTAGTATTCACTACAATACATAATTTTATTAATTCATTTATTTATTTATGTATTGACAGATACAATTATACTATTATACTAATAACATAATAAAGTAATATCATTGAATACAACATGTTATGTTGTTGAGTGTTGCATAATTCCACATTTCGGTAACCCTTTAACTCAAGCATGTCTTATTAGCATGCTATTCGTACACTCGGATAAGATGGACATATCGCTTTTTTTCGGACAATTTTCCCTGTCCCTTGCGAGTCCGACTTATCGGGAGTTGAATGTATATACATATGTAAATCTAACTTATAGGTTTTAAAAAACCTATAATTTTAATATATATATATATAGGGGTAGATTAATGATGTAAAATATATATGTGTTATATACACTAGTATTATATATTATTATAGTTATAAGTTTACTTTTAATTCGTATATATATTATTAATTTTTATATAAAATATATTATTAGTAAACTTATTGATAATATTTCGCATTTAAGTTGGTTCAAAAGTATGCTAATAGTTAATTTAATAATATTGTAAAGTTTGATATGGAGTATAATTAATGGTGCAAGCGCGGGTTAAAATATGCTAATATTTTTATTTTTTATTTTTTTTATTACGTATTATCCATGATCAGTATCTTATTTATCACATTGTAAAATATTTTAAATTATAGTGGAGTATTTCTATCAATATAAAGTGTTTTACGAGTTCAATCGAATTAAAAATCATATGAAATTGACAAGACTACTACATATTTTAATCGTAAAAGCCTACTAATATTTTAATTATTAATATTATTATCTAAAAATGTTACTGTATATAAATAACATGTAATACTATATTAATATTGACAAGATATTGTATTATAATTTATATTTTTAAAATAAATTATGATAAACTTCAAATTTTTTATAAAAAATATAAAATATATTTCAACTATTCTATTTTTTTTACATAATTTTAAATAAATTTTATTTATAAAAAGTCAATACTTTTATGCAGTAGAATAATATCTATTAAATAACAGAAAAAAATACTTCATTATCTTTATTAGTTTAGTATCCTTAGAATTGTAGCTAGAGCTATACTTAACATGGTAAGCCCGAACCCGCGCTTGCACCCTAAGCAATACATTTGAAAGGTAGTCAAATCTAGAAATAAAAAATAAAAGAATTTGCATGTAAATAGATAGTTTTAAATATATGGTGTATTTTTCTTATTTTAAATAGCTTTAGGAGAAATGTGAGCTCACATTTACTAGTAATACTGGCCGGCTTATAATAATGGCTACTACTATATCTCTGTAACTATTGTTAAAATCAAACAAAATATATACAAGATTTATTCAGTATCTTATTTCTATTAATAATACGTATTTTTAATTGGTCATTTCATTCATAATATTCATAATATTGGTCATTATATCAAAATTTACGAATGAAAATTTATTAAATAATACTTTATTTACCCACCATATTTAATAATGCAAACATTAATTAAATATTTAAAAATACCGTTGGAAATATTATATAATTACGGTGTTATATAAATGTCTAAAATCGACTTTATATTCAATATTAAATGCGCGATGGCTTAATTAACAGTTGTATTACAAGTTTGAAATACGGGCATACTAAAGTTCGTCACATGGGTCACATGACTGATGAACATTCTGAGAACATATAGCTCTGTATATATATATATATATATATATAAATGTAAAGTACTAACCGCGGTTAAATGTACGATAACATACAATAATCGTAACTAGAAATAGAGTAAAGACAACGTCGTACACGGGTAGTCCATTGTGTCCACACACACATCTATCTATATAATATGCCGATATGTTCACTAAAAGTTGCGATCGCGTTCAACGCGCATGACTAATACGTGTAGCCTAGGTTAGTTCTAGATAAACACCGCGCGCACCGGTCAACCGGTCGCCACACCCCCGTGGTCAAGCATCGCTCGGTCAAGTGGCTACAAAGTGATCGGTTATCGTAATATTTTTACAACCGCGATTTTTACAACCGCTCCGCCCGATTATCGCCGTAGAGGTCATTTCACACCGCGTCGATGACCTCTACCAGCGTTACCGACTACCACTGACCACTACTGACCGTTACTGACCACTACTCGCTCGTTGACCACCCCGCTAGACTAAGTTTACGACCGACCCAATGTGAATTATATGGCATTGTTCTATATCAGCCTATACGTTCCCGGCGTGTAATAAACCGCAGATATAGCCGTCTACGTTGTGTATATAGGCATAGCGTGATTTTAATAAGTTTATATATTGATATAGATATTGATAATTAATATTATTAACGGTATCGATAGTATTAACTTGATTCATAGTTAATAGAATACATATAATTAATAGGTAATACACTCAACACCATGATGTGTTGGTTCACACCTGATAGCGAAACACTTTCTTACATTAATAGGCACATACTCCATTAATAGGAACACCCCATTAATAATTACATCCCCAATCAAATAGTAGATCCTCCATCAATAGGTACACCCCCCATTGATACTTTGCACCGATAACCCCACACCATTACACCCTCAGTAGTTCACTAATTTAGACTACGGAGGGTGTAATGGTGTACGGGTGTAAGGGTGTAATGGTGTGCATATAAATAGCGGAGATATGCATAGCTCCGGTATCAACAACATAACAGTGACCATCAACTCCTCACTATTTTCCCCCAGATATCAAACATAACCCATATGCACATAGACTATAGGAGGTATTATTGCTAAACAACTAACTACTTATATTCCCGGCACCGTATCCTAATTATTTTCTGAAGTACATGCCTTCTATGAAAATTCATATAAAATATATGTACCACCATTACAAATAAACGCGCGCGTACATATTACTGATTCTAACTTAGTATTCCTAAGCATGCGTGGCACCCTTCTATTCCTACTCGATCTATTATATTCTACGCTGTATTCAATACGTATTTTATGATACCATCATTCTCGCCCACCTCTAACCCAAATTAAATAACTATGTCGGCACATCACTAGCTTTATTCTTTTATCTCTAGACGTATATCATTCGTCAACATTCTTCGAACCCCATCCAATTTCACATAGTTTGTCCCTCTATCCCTCCATTACCAATACTATGTAATATATACTGTATATAAGGTATATATACATATAGGGTATATACCTCACATATAATGATGATCCTTAATCCACATCACTCATTATATCATCAACTATCACCAGTGGTGATTCACCACTAGTATACGTTTTCCATGACTAAATGTTTAATACACTCGATATAGCTATACTATAGTATATCATTCTATATAGTTAGCTATATATATTATTCAGTAGACTTATATATTGCTGTTCATTATTATGTAATTTACCTGTTAACCTTAAGCGTATTCAACGTATTGATATATGTGTATTATATAAACTAAAGTATTCTTTATTAGTTTCCATATCTGCTTTAGTGAGATCATTAGTCTGGCTTAAGTTTAGATATATTTGTAAACATATGCTATTGTGCATTACGCATAAATATATACACTTTGGATTACCTGAATATCTAGCTCAATCTATTATTATTCAGAGTTCTAACATATCTAGACTAGCTAGTCGGAAGTGCCACGTCATGAAATTGGTATAACACTCAACATATTTGGTCTACTCTTAATCATATTTATCGGTTATTTCTCCGAAAAACAGGACTTCATTGCCATATGATATTCGTTGTACAACATCATTTTCATTGTTTAAACATAAACTGTATGTCCATTTTAAATCATTGTAATTCGTTCTATTTTGTTATTCTTTTTCTATTTATTTTTGTTTTTTCTTAATTGACTATTATCACCAGATATTTATATTACAACTCTCGTTATAATACCAACTCCACTCTATAAATGACCGAGCTATCAACCTCGAAATTATATTTATAAAATATATTAATATAATTAAGAATATATATATATAAATATATATATATATATAAAAATATAGTATGCTTAGCACACAAAAAACATTATTAATAGGTAAGACTGGATATCTCAAAAATATTCTGAAACGTCGAGTGATATTGACACATATCAGAAAATCGGATGCTATTCTGTTAGAAGGAGGTACTACTCGAAATGCTTTTAATTATCGTTCCTTCTCCTCCGTTGTTCCTCGTATATGTAATATTCTACCATACAATCTACGCAAGATCCAATATTGGTATTATTTTAATATTAAATTAAAGAATCACTTTAACTCTTTAAACTATTAACTCTTAAATCCTGCAGTCCATAAACCAAAAAAAAAGTAAAAGTAACTCTATATAATACTTTATATTCAGATATGATTTATTTATATATTATTAACTACTAATCTTAAAATCAACTCGGTTATTTTTATTTGTTTTTCGTTAAATAATGTTATACACACGTTATGTTAGACTATGCTATACACCAGTGATTGCTTTCGCTATATTCGGTGTTTTAAATAAACCAATTCATTCATTCATTCATTCATTCATATATATATATATATATATATATATATATATATATATATATATATATATATATATATATAGGTATTCATAATGTCACAATTCCTATGTATTCATAATTTGTATTAAATTTGTACATTAGAATAAAACTTAATTATATTATACATATTTATTACAAACATAAATCTCTTTATATAGAGGTTAAATTATATATAATAAACCCCCCTACTATTACTCTCCTTAATTCCCCCTCGCCCTACCCAACACATCCCTCTCACTCCTTTCCCTCATTTCACATCACTCACACTCTTCCCCCTCCCCTCCCTACAATAAACAACCCCACCCCGCCTTACTTCCCTCAACGATGATCTTATCAACGCACAGCGTACTCTTTTCGCAATAAAACCCTTCTGTAATTTCCATCATGACTGACCATGACCTCGACATCCTATTAATCACCGAAACCTTGCTATCTCTTCTGAATTCTCCTCACATTTCTGCTCTTAACACTACTCCGTACTGTTCTATTTACAACCCTCGTGACACTCCCCATCCCAGTTGCGGCATCGTACTATTTTACAAATATTATCTAATTAACTCCAATATTTCTTATATAGTGATATCACTCGTTCTCCCACTATGAAGCCCTCAGCTCACATTTCTATCGTTCCTTCAACATTTCCATTTTCTACTGTCCTACCTCTCCCACCATCAATTCCTTCCTTGATGAATTTAGCCTATTTCTAACCACTATCACCCCATGTCTATGGTAACACTTTAGACCTAATAATTTCCCCCAAAACTAATAAAATTGTCACTGACCATTCCATAGGACTACTATTTTCCGACCACTTGCTCATATTATTAACCCTTAGTCACACCAAACCTACCAGACCCCTCACTACCATAATTTCACGCAAACTCCAAAACCTCCCCATTCTGGCTTTTATCTCAGATATTTCTTCCCTTCCAACCTCAATGTCTGCTGCACTCCATACATCTCTCTCCTCCACCATAGATAAATACGCCCACTTATTTACTAAAACCTCCATCATACGACCTAACTTATCCTCTAGATATATCTAGAGAGAAAAATTTCTCTCTAGCTCTATGCCTATAATCCATACAAGTTATAAGAGGTATTGTTTGTATTTTATTTAGTATTTGTATTTAACGATTAGAATTTTCACAATATTTATTGATTTTTATTTTTATTTCACGGTTTTTTCATATGTATCTATTATTATTTGGGAATAATTAAATGTTACAAAAATGCATATCAAGGTAAATATCTAATCTTGTTTATTTCCATGAAATATTGTATTACCAAGATCCAAAATAATAATCCTGACACAAGTTATATATTGTTTATTATAATCATTGATAAATAAAAATATTTTTGAAAATTGTAATATTTTTAATAATTATTTTAAATAACTATTTAATTATTTATTTAATTATTAAAATATATATTTATAATCAATATGACGTACTCTACCAATCCATTCGTCGATAATTTTGTCGATAACATACCTAAAACTCATTTGGAAATTTTAGGTTTATAACAGAATTAATTAATACTAATTTTAAAGTAGTAACTAAATCACTTCGGAAGTTTTACCTCCTAAATTATATTAATTTTGAAAATATATGTAATATATAATATATTTATATAATTCATATATATATATATATAATATATTAACTATAGTAATTTGAATTTGAGACTAATCCTCGTCTTCAGTCAAACGTTATATACGTGTCGCTAAAATTACGGCTTTCCTCTCGGCACCGCATCATTTTTTATTTGTATAATATATCTTGCTACTTCTTATAAGAACTCTTATAATTATTTATATAATTATTATAATAATTTAACAAAGTTATTTAATAATATTTTGTATAATTTAAATATATAAAATTTAAATAAATATGTGACATATTATGTATCATATAAAACCAACATACACCCATTTGTTAACAAAAATAACATACTTAAATTAAATTCAATACATATATTATGCCGATTATAAAGCATATAATTATTATATTTAATATATGTCATATAATTTAATTTTGGAAATAATAATACTTATATGAGTCATACAAGTCATACATGTATGACTAACATAAATTTGTTATTACTCGTATGATTATCATAGGTACTTAAGTATACAATACAATTGTATTATCTAATACTTATTACGATACATTAAATTCATACATATGTTATAAGTTATACATAATATTATAATAAATATATATATATATATATATATATATATATATATTTAAATATGAATAATATACATTACTATTTATACCTAACTAAGTAAGTACATGCGTATCACAGCAGTAGTTTTGGATTTTCCCATATAATGTGCATATTCACAATTATATAACCTCATTGTAATTTTATATTTTGTAATCATTATAACAGATGACGTCTACAAAATACGTCAATTGTAGAATTGTATATATGTACCACGTAGGTATACCATTGGTATATATATCTATATATATATATATATATATATATATATATATATATATAAAGTTACAATTTCTTAATTTATTAGATATAATTAAAAAAAACCATACATGTTATAATATATATATATGAATTTTATAGAGCAGAAACTGCATAAACTACAGCATCCCAGAAAACTGACTGCCACGTGTATGATAAAGTCTATATCTCAGGTTATTATGAACGCAACAATATAACAGGCTTATCAATATAAAGTGATTTCACTATTTAACTGTATTAGTAATAATTTAATTAGTTTTAAAAAGTTTTTTAATATAACATATTTATAATAATAATTATTTATATTATTTAATTAAACTTATAATATTACTCTGTATAGTTATTAATTATGAATATTTAGAATTATTTTGTTTATAAATTGATAAAATATATATTTCTACAATATATCAATAACTAGTATCACTTATCATGTTATAGTGTGCATGTTAAGCTTTTGTTAGCTTATGTCAGATTTTGTTAGCTTTTGTTAGCTTATGTTATCTGTTGTTAGCTTTGGTTAGATTTTGTTAGCTTATGTTAGCTGTTGTTAGCTTTGGTTAGATTTTGTTAGCTTTTGTTAGTATGCTACTGATTGATACTGATTTAGTTAATTGGTTTCTAAAATTACATTTTTTATTTTATAAAACCAAATATTAAACCTATAATATTAGTAATATTATATTACAAAAGAGTCAAAACTGATAACCTCTCTATTATATTAAATTATATTAATAAAATATTGTTACAAATTTGGTTCGAATTTAACAATGTTTTTTTATATTATTATGTTGACATTCAAAATAATATATTAAATTATATTATGAAATATAATCATATTGAAAGTGTTGATTTAAAAGCGAGTTTTTGCATTGTTTTTTTTTGTATAAAATTTAAATGTGTACTCCTGGACAATAATGAAATACGATAAAATTATTAAAACTAAAAATAAAAATTTCACAAAATATTTATTAGCTGACAACCCGTCCTTGCAATAATAAAAAAACATTATTGAACAAATATATTATAAATTTTCTATTTCTATATTAATAAAGATTTTATTATAATATTTTAATAATATATTCATATTATTTCAATACAATTTATTGAACTGTATGAATTTATTGAATAAATTCATATAGTATATTAGTGATTGATATTTTATATATTATTTAATGTTACATAATATTGGTATGCATCATTATTTCCTATTATTAATAAGTACACTAAATGCATAATAAGGTTATTACAGTGTATTAGCTCATAGACAGATCAAAAGACCTACTAATACGTATATAATATATAATATATATATTTATGTATATATATATATATTACTTCTCATACAGTTTTATAAATTAAGTTATTTACTATTAATATATAGAGATATTCTAGATAAGATTTATAAATAAGAAAAATGGACAAAACATTGAACACGAGTAGCCTTAAACATATCAATTACTTCATTCATAATTATATACTGATATCTATATTATCGTGTACAACTTGACATCGATGTAGAGGTCATCTCTTTACACATTAGGGAAGCCTTTAAGTGCTTACATGCTATTATAACCTTCCGAACTATGTCCAATATAATGTGCGTTTTTGTTATAAATAAACACATCTAAGTAAGCTAAAGTACAATATACGTATTAGGTAGCGGCATAATCATTCTCGTAAACATTATTGTAAACTACATACTATTTATAGTAGTACCATATATCCAGATGTAACTCAATGACTCCCTAGTTTGTAAGAAATAAATTAATCAGCCGTTGTATGATGATCATTATCACTTTAATTGCAACCCTCCATTTAGATTGCCTACTTATACCCATTGTTTGCCTATACCATAAACTCTATAGGCTATGCATATGATTCTAGTAGATCTACCTATCATACCAATACCAGCACTATCATATCAGATTTAAGCTACCTCTAGCCTATGGTGTAGGTAATACCATCATACTGTATCTTAGCCTCGCGTCAAACACAAACTTAACCTATTCTACCCTATTCTAACCTCTAGGTAAAAGAATCTCAACTAATCACTGCGCAGGATAATTGTATTTGCGTTGAAGATAAAGTGATCTCTAATAATACATTCTCTCAGGTTATTTAATAAACCTATTATATATATATATATATATATATAAAGATATACCTTTTTAAATATGCAAATTTATACTTTTAGTAGATACCGCATTACTGTTTGATTACTATTTATTTACATCTATTTCCCTCAATCCTTTGGAGAGTAATACATTTATAAAGTTTAAAAAGTTTATAAATATATATATATATATCTAATTTATTCAATATATTTGATTAAATTTGATAAAATTCAGAAATGAATGTGTATATATATAGTTTAATATTATTTATAATATTTAAATGCCCCTAAATATAGATATTAGATACATGTATATGTGAAATTTAAGCATCAATAGTAAAGTAAATAAATTATTAGGGTATGATTTTTGAAGCAGGACCAGTTAGAAACTTGCACACTAATGAATATGTAGTGTTTGTATCGTGAACAATTATCTTATGTATCCATCTGCTTTTATACTTTTAAATGTTTGTATCCTTTGGGTTTGTATATTGTTCAAATAAAGTATTTCGTTAAAATTTGTAACAGAACTTTATAGTGAATACATCGATTGGTCATTTATTATAATCATGATGTACAATATGGGTGTGTGTTGTTATATGGCATGGTGTGTGTGTGTCATTATTCAGTGTAACTGTCCTAGTGCTAGATATACTGTCCACAATACATGCAAGGACAGATGAACATATATTTAATACATTGCTTAGATAAGAGGTAGACTGTCCAACTATACATGCTATCAATATCACACATTATTTCATAACTTAATGATGATGTACTGTAAAAATAAACCATTAGTCTGTGTAAATGTAATCTATCAAATTTATATTAGTATATATATATATATATATATATATATATATATATATATGTATATTATACAATTATATAAATTCTATCTAATAAAAAATAAATATGTCATGTATTTATTCATTATAAATCATAATTATATACACTATATACTACTGTGTATATGTACCTTTATTGTGTTATATAACTTAATAAATTACCGCTTGATTAGATCTTGTTACATAATGCGTCACGTATACACTTACCACACGTCTAATGAACACGTCCTAGTTATACAGAACACTCTATTTAGTAACGAATCTATATTTAGACGCAACACATTACGACGTATTCATCTCGTAAGTTCAATGACTATGTTGTAAATACTTGCGATTTTATCCGCTCTTTTACATTTATATCATGTTCTATATATATATTTTAAATATATATATATATATTATATATACATATATATATTCATATTCACTAGAATTTATGACTATATATAGGGCATCGATATAAAGAAAGTGGATAAGCAATTGACGCACGCAATGCATGTAAAAGATAGATACGTGAATGACACTTTTATCGATAAATTAACAAAATGGTATCAGTGATTTTGATTGGATATTAGTCATATTATATATGTCAAATATTAAAACAGTAAGCTTTTCGTCGAAATAGATTAAAGTGACTTCTATCTATATCAATGGATTTAGATTATAAATATCAATAAAATAGTATATCTTCAATTTAAATAAATAAAATTACGAGGAATGTTGATATGATGTATTTTAAATATATAATTTTATTTTTAGTAGAGTGTACATTAAAATTTGTAGTAATTATCAATATATATATGTATAAATAAATATTACTCTAAATAAAAAGTAGTGGGCCAGATAGTGGGTTTCGACTGCAGCGCCCGTAGCGGATAGTGCCATACACTACATTCAATTGCTTATACACTTTCTTTATATCGATGATATAGGGTTGTGCTATACATTATGTATTAACCCTAGGTCACATATAATCTCAATATCTACTATAGACGACCACTATTACCTCTAGGCATTGAGAAGACTGTACCCAGAGTTACAGGCAGTCACTGAATCGGAGCTGCTTCCCCTTCTTCGAGATGATATCATCAACGCAACCAACGCAGTAAACATTGAACTCTCTCGCACATAACCCACTCTCTTCATCTCAGCACTATCCTAATATCTTCATCTCAGAACTATACTAATATCTTTGTCACTCATAATATTATGGAAACTGCGTAATTATTATTATTGTTACTAATTTTCGAGTATTATTTATACTTTACACTATTAAATAAAATATTATAATTTGAATATATTCTTATAATGGAAATAATAGTTTTAATAGTATCACATTCAGACTATAGCAGTAGATTATTTAGACTAGAACAGTAAGTGCATATATCAATTGTTAGTCTAAAAATATAAATCATATTATTATTTAAAAAAACTTTCTATATGAGGAATAAAATAAAAAAAGAATGTCTCATATTAAGCTAAACCATATAATAATATATATATATATATATTTATATATATATATAATTATATATATATATATATATATATATATATATATAATAACTAGGTAATTCTATATTGGTTTAAATAATTCATTATAAAGAATAAAATATAATTATATTATAACAAATATATTATTAAATATATGTATAATAAAAAATTAATATTTTGTATTATTAACTACTAATTATAGTTGAAATATTAAAAATACAAGTGGCTAGAAATAATATATATTGGTAGTGCATTAAAATAAATCATAAACTTAACCATGTTCATATAGAGTAAATATAATCTATTGCTATTAATATTATTGCTAACAATGTTTAAAATAATTAAATGATATGTTATAATATATATATATATTATATTATAAAGTTAAATGTAATCAAAAATATTAAATCTTATAATAGTATTTTGATAATATCAAAGTTATTATATAAATAAAATTATTTATATTTAAATATATAATAATAATAGATAAACATTATTTATATGATAAAAACTGCTAAAATGTAATAATTTAATATATTATGGATTATACATTAATTATTCATTAATAATATTTCTTAAATTATATATATGGCATGATTATTTTATAATTGTAATGCTATTATTTATTGGGACCATTATTGATATATTATATGTTTACATTTATTTCGTTAAATAACTGAACTCTTATAGACTGCTTTTGATTGGTTGATGAAGATTGATTATCTAGATAATAGATATAATCATTATTAGTGGTTCACCATTATATTCTTTGTTATAATAAACTTTAATTAAAAATATAAGTATTTAATATAGGAACATATAAAACTTCAATATTATAAATAGTTCCATGACTATAAATATATAAATTTCGTTGAAATAATAAAAATCAACTCATAAGTAATATATATATTATACGTTTTATAAGAATATTGTTATATAATAATTAATATATTATATAATCGCGAGCGCGTGATTATGTGATAAGGAAGTTTTATTCAGTGGCATAAGTGAAATATGATATATATATATAATATATATACAATTAGTTAAAACAGATACAAGTATTTACAATAAATAAATATCACAAAATTAATGTGTAGCGGGTGCGCCTACATTTCAGGTAGAAGAGGTAGTTAAGATGGGGAATAACATGGGACACCGGAGGCGCACAAGTTATGTACGCCGAATCACCGAACCGTGACCAGATGAAAACGACAATAAAGTAACGATAGAAATAACGACTCAACGCTCGCAACTACAGCGATTACGCCAGCTTAAGGCATTGTCATGGACAGCATATGAGGAGGAGAGGGGGAGGGGAGGCATGTATCGCTGATAGTGGGAGTAGTAGCCGACTAGAGCTACTACTACTACTACACCTGTTTATCATTGTCCTGGAAGCGCTGAACCATGAACAGTTGGCCGTCCGCAGCGTAATCGAACGCCTCGTAGAATGGAACGTTGGACGCGTTGCACTCGAGCGATACCTTGTAGCAGCCTCGCTCGTGACCCAGTAACGTTAACGCTTCCACTAGTCTGTACGGGAGGGGGGTCAACGGGGTTAGGGGTATCGTAGCGGTCATTGAGGCGCCTTCTCTACTTAGATGTCATGATGATTTATATTTAAATGTTATATTTGTATAAGTGGCCTCATCGTAAATGACTGCGTTTAATTAGACTTGTTTATGTTCTACATTTAGGCTAAGATGTAGATATTACGTAAAGTTATATAATATACGACGTATTCATTTGTGCGCTCGAAACATCAGCCATAACACTAGTTATTACTGATATTGACAACAATGTTTTTTATGTGCTATAATGACCACAATATTACCCAGCCGTACTTTGGTAATGTCTACAGAAACTATCACTCTATGTGACTAGATGTTAGTAGTAAGTTGCTACTAGTATATTCTCATATCGTCACTCTGTGAGATGATGATATTAAATCATTAATAAGTTATATTATAATCTAGATACTATTTCTACAATATGAGATGAAACTTGAATTACTTCAATTTAATTTAGATTAAAATAGTTATAATCTTATTCTATCAGCATAATTATTATAATTGAATGTATATATTATACATACATACACAATATATAATATAATTATTATGAACTATTACCAGCATGCCCTATACAATGCATGACATAGCTATCTTGACATAAATGAATAGTTATATAATGACAATGAAATCATTATGTAAACAACAATCTAAACATAGTTGCCTAAAGGTAATTTATTACGTGTCATTGATTTAGTAGTAAAAGTGAAACTGAGAAATATATGAACACCATATGCGGGTGAAATTTCTTTCTAATTAGTAGAAATTATGAATCTATCTAAATATTCTATTAAATATATTATATTAAAACTAATGATAATTATATTAAATCATATCCCAAAAATAATTTAATATATATATATATATATAACTATATAGATATAGTTATATTTATATGATCTGAATGTTTTCTAGCATAAAATGTAATTTAACTTATTTACAAGTTAAACAATCAGTTATTTAGATGTTATATGATATTTAATATAGAATGATAGCACATTCTATATTGATAATACAATATGTGTAGAGATATACTAACAACTTTCCTAATTGTTTTCCTCTATAGCTGGATAATATCACAACATCTTCTATTCGACCTCTCTAGAAATAAGGACATAGGTATACATATACATGGGAATAGATACAAGGACAGAGATAAATGTATATGAGGACATAAGCTGACATACATGTTATAGATATGAGGACATAATCAGATATTTAGGTGAATAAATACAAGAACATAATTTGACAATTATTTCAATATATACTAGGATATATGTTTATAGATAAGAGGTAGTAATAAGCTGTCGTACATGTAGACAAAAGACAATAGGATATAAACTGACATATATATTGATAAATTTATTTTAAGGGGCGATAAAAACAGAAAATATGCTATATTATTTAGGAGCAAAAAGCATATCTATACTATATTAGCGAAGTTGTCTGTGTGTGTGTCTGTGTGTGTAAGTATTAGGATCTCGCGAACGCGATATCCGTTTTCCGTAAGGAAAACCACAGGTGATAAAGTGGGGCAGCGGGGTTTTAATAGATGATTTACTTTTTTGAATATGTATTCGCGCGATACCAAATATCGTTAAATAGTGTCATTTTTTAGTCGATTTACGTAATCGAAAAATTTAAATTCGAAGCAAATTTTTAATAACAAACTTTATCGTGAATAATTTGATGGTAAATAATTTCGTAAAAATGAATTTCTTTAATTTCGAATACATTACGTAGAATTACGAAATGGTACTTCCGGTTTGAATATCTGAATACAAATTTTTACATCGGAATTAATTTACATGTATTATTGAGGTGAAATTTACTAATATGTAATATCGAGTTAATATTAATTATTTCCTATCTACGCCATGTAAAAATAAATTATTAAACATATGTGATACGATACGGTGATGTGAAAAATCAAAATCTACAATAATTATTCGATTTCAATAATTTTAACTTTATTAAATAGATAATTAAAATAGAATATAATTTTATAAATTGGGACTTATTATGTTTAATATTCTTCGAGCAACGGCTGAAATAGTGAAAAATACATGATTTTAGAGTATTCTATTTGACCGACTTCCGGTCATATTTTCGTATAAATTATGGATTCATCAGATTAGGAGTACGAAAATACATGTAATAAAATGAGAAAAATCATGAAAATATGAATAATAGGGTTTCCATTTCTGTTTTAATATTTCGCCAAATGTCATCATATATGGTCAAAGAAAAAAAATATAGATTTATAAAAAAATATTTTTTCTAAAATCTATTCTATAATTATATATGTATTACATACCGATTGCACCTTTAAAAGTATAGTGATATGTGTGTGTTTGTGTTCATTGATATTGTGAGTGTTAGTTATTTTCAATGTTGTGATTAGGTTGGGTTAATTTTAATATTGGTAAGTTTTTTTTAGCTACATTACTTCCCGAGTGAGACTATAACTGCATATTTATTTATATTGTTATTTTCACAGTTGAGGTTAGGATGGGTTAAGTTTTAATTTTGGTAGGTTTTTTTAGCTACATTACTTCCCGAGTGATCCTATAAAAGCATATTAATTTATATTGTTATTTTAACAGTTGTGGTTAGGTTGGATTAAGTTTTAATTTGTGTAGGTTTTTTTAGCTGCATTACTTCCCGAGTGAGCCTATAAAAGTATATTGTCACGGTTGTGGTTAGGTTGGGTTAAGTTTTAATTTTTGAAGGTTTTTTTTAGTTGCATTACTTCCCATGTGAGCCTATACAAGTATATTTTCACTGTTGTGGTTAGGTTGGGTTAAGTTTTAATTTTGGTAGGTTTTTTTTAGTTGCATTACTTCCCGAGTGAACCTATAAAAGCATATTTATTTATATTGTTATTTTCACAGTTATGGTTAGGTTGGGCTAATTTTAATTTTGGTAGGTTTTTTTTAGCTGCATTACTTCCAGAGTTTGCCTATACAAGTAGCTTTTCACGGTTGTGGTTAGGTTGGGTTAAGTTTTAATTTTGGTAGGTTTTTTTAGCTGCACTACTTCCCGAGTGAGCCTATAAAAGTAGCTTTTCACGGTTGTGGTTAGGTTGGGATAAGTTTTAATTTGTGTAGGTTTTTTTTAGCTACATTACTTCTCGAGTGAGCCTATAAAAGTATATTTATTTATATTGTTATTTTCACAGTTGTGGTAAGGTTGGGTTAAGTTTAAATTTTTGGAGGTTTTTTTTAGCTGCATTACTTCCCGAGTGAGCCTATAAAAGTATATTTATTTATATTGTTATTTTCACAGTTGTGGTTAGGTTGGGTTAAGTTTAAATTTTTGGTGGTTTTTTAAGCTTCATTACTTCCCGAGTGAGCCTATAACAGCATATTTGCACAGTTGTGGTTAGGTTGGATTAAGTTTTAATTTGTGTAGGTTTTTTTAGCTGCATTACTTCCCGAGTGAGCCTATAAAAGCATATTTATTTATATTGTTATTTTCACAGTTATGGTTAGGTTGGGTTAATTTTAATTTTGGTAGGTTTTTTTTAGCTGCATTACTTCCCGAGTGAGCCTATAAAGGTATATTTTCAATGTTGTGGTTAGGTTGGGTTAAGTTTTAATTTTGGAGGTTTTTTTTAGCTGCATTACTTCTCAAGTGAGCCTATAAAAGTATATTGTCACGGTTGTGGTAAGGTTGGGTTAAGTTTTAATTTTTTGAGGTTTTTTTTAGCTGCATTACTTGCCGAGTGAGCCTATAAAGCATATTTATTTATATTGTTATTTTTACAGTTGTGGTTAGGTTGGGTTGATTTTAAATTGTTGGAGGTTTTTTTTAGCTGCATTACTTCCCGAGTCAACCTATAAAAGTATATTTATTTATATTTTTATTTTCACAGTTTTGGTTACGTTGGGTTAAGTTTTAATTTTTGTAGGTATTGTTTAGCTGCATTACTACCTGAGTTTGACTATACAAGTATATTTTCAATGTTGTGGTTAGGTTGGGTTAAGTTTTAATTTTGGTAGGTTTTTTTAGCTGCATTACTTCCCGAGTGAGCCTATAAAAGATTATTTTCAATGTTGTGGTTAGGTTGGGTTAAGTTTTAATTTTGGTAGATTTTTTTTAGCTGCATTACTTCTTGAGTGAACCTATAAAAGCATATTTATTTATATTGTTATTTTCACATTTGTGATTAGGTTGTGTTACGTTTTAATTTTTGTAGGTTTTTTTTAGCTGCATTACTTCTCGAGTGAACCTATAAAAGTATATTGTCACGGTTGTAGTTAGGTTGGGTTAAGTTTTAATTTGTGTAGGTTTTTTTAGCTGAATTACTTCCTGAGTGATTTTATAAAAGTAAATTTTCTCTGTTGTGGTTAGGTTGGGTTAAGTTTTAATTTGTGTAGGTTTTTTTAGCTGCATTTCTTCCCGAGTGAACCTATAAAAGCATATTTATTTATATTTTTATTTTCACAGTTGTGGTTAGGTTGGGTTAAGTTTTAATTTGTGTAGGTTTTTTTTAGCTGCATTACTTCCCGAGTGAGCCTATAGAAGGATATTTTCACAGTTTTGGTTAGATTGGGTTAAGTTTTAATTTGTGTAGGTTTTTTTTAGCTGCATTACTTCCCGAGTGAGCCTATAAAAGCATATTGATATATTTGTTTGTGTGGTCATTGATATTTGGAGTATTAGATATTTTCACAGTTGTGGTTAGGTTGGGTTAAGATTTAATTTGTGTAGGTTTTTTTTAGCTGCATTACTTCTTAAGTGAGCCTATACAAGGATATTTATTTATATTGATATTTTCACAGTTGTGGTTAGGTTTGGTTAAGTTTTTATTTGTTTAGGTTTTTTTAAGCTGCATCACTTCCCGATTAAGCCTATAAAATCATTTTTATTTATATAGTTATATTAACAGTTGTGGTTAGATTGGATTAAGTTTTAATATCGGTGATTTTTTTTAGCTGAATCACTTCCCGAGTACATTACATCACCTCCCGAGTACATTACATCAACAAGTAAACGTTACGCGCGATCACGGGCGAAGCCGGGCCCCGACCGCCTAGTTAATATTATAAACTAGAAAACAAAACAGAAAATGAACAAAATTCTTCTAATAAATATTATTATTATTATAATAGATAAACTGTAATACATCTGAATAGATACAAGGACATAACCTGACATACATACGAATAGATACAAGGACATAACCTGACATACATGTATATAGATACAAGGAAATAACCTGACATACATGTATATAGATACGAGGACATAACCTGACATACATGTAAATAGATACAAGGACATAACCTGACATATATACGAATAGATACAAGGACATAACCTGACATGCATACGAATAGATACGAGGACATAACCTGACATACATACGAATAGATACGAGGACATAACCTGACATACATACGAATAGATACGAGGACATAACCTGCCATACTTACGAATAGATACGAGGACATAACCTGACATACATACGAATAGATACGAGGACATAACCTGACATACATACGAATAGATACAAGGACATACATATAAAGAGATACAAGGACATAACCTGACATACATATGAATATATACAAGGACATAACCTGACATACATATAAAGAGATACAAGGACATAACCTAACATACATACGAATAGATACGAGGACATAACCTGACATACATATGAATATATACAAGGACATAACCTGACATACATATAAATAGATACAAGGACATAACCTGACATATATATGAATATATACAAGGACATAAACTGACATACATATAAATATATACAAGTACATAACCTGAAATACATATAAATAGATGCAATGACGTAACCTGACATACATA
The DNA here is from genome assembly GCA_964019155.1 of Osedax fenrisi. Taxonomy (NCBI): domain Eukaryota; kingdom Metazoa; phylum Annelida; class Polychaeta; order Sabellida; family Siboglinidae; genus Osedax; species Osedax fenrisi. The sequence continues at coordinate 59,437,291 of OZ025240.1, read as the reverse complement.
TAAATAGACACAAGGACGTAACCTGATATACATATAAATAGATACAAGGACATAACCTGACATACATGTAAATAGATACAAGGACATAACCTAACATACATACGAATACGAGGACATAACCTGACATACATACGAATAGATACGAGGACATAATCTGACATACATATAAATAGACACAAGGACATAACCTGACATACATATAAATAGATATAAGGACATAACCTGACATACATGTAAATAGATAAAAGGACATAAACTGACATACATATAAATAAATACAAGTACATAACCTGACATACATATAAATAGATGCAATGACGTAACCTGACATACATACGAATAGATACGAGGACATAACCTGACATACATACGAATACGAGGACATAACCTGACATACATACGAATAGATACGAGGACATAACCTGACATACATACGAGGACGCGCGTAGAACCACTAACTATGCCGGTGGAGTGTATGAACTTGCGCTCGATGAGCAGCGTAGTACAGCCTACCACACGTCTGCCTGTGGATACTGCGCTATCTTCCACTACGGCGATGTAGTACGTGTTACTGGACGTCTGCATGCTGCGGAATTGTTCTGGAGAGGTGGTGATGGTGGTTAGTTAAAGGTGAGCTCTGAAGGCTGGGCAATGAGCCTCGCGGGAGGCAAAAGTTAGGTAAGATGAGATCGATGGAATATTTTAAATGACTGCTGGTATCAGTTGTTCTGAAGGTTAGGTTCAAAAAAAATGCCAGTTGTTCTGAAAAAATAAATTGTCTTAGCACAATCTAAAGGTATATACTTAATATTAAATATTGCCCCCATATAAATATTATATAACTCATTTAACTCATAACTAATATTTTTAATAAATTTATTCCACTATAGGGATAACAGCTATTGGAAAAGATACATATTTAAATAACTACTATATGAAATAGTTAAGGTAACCCATCGGAAAATTATACTATCTATTCTACTACCTATTTGTTAACCCGAAATTAGATAATAAAACAAACTTTTAAATATATTTAGTTTAAGGATTACCGACTATTTAATATATCAATATAATGATGATATTATAGAGAGGTAAGTTAATATATATGATGTGTAAGCGATTAGAATGTAAATATATATTTAATAAATATTATTTATATGTATACATTTAATAAAATAAAATGTATATACAATTTTGAGAGTATATATTAACTAACAATAGAATATTTGTTCGAACTTAGAGTTAATTATAATCACATATATATATATATATATAAAAATATGATTTAAAATAACATTAGTGAATGCCTTCTCACAATTATAAATAATATTGAAATTAAAACTAATGGAATAGGTAATAGTTATGTAATAGTTATATAATAGGTAGTGTGATGATTTAACAAAGAAAACCTTCAAATTGTTCAAAAGAGACATCTCCTACGGTAGTTAGTTCAGATAGCAGTTCATTGAAACCTTTATTAACAATAATCATTTATGAAATTTTAAGTAGCAATTCAATAACATTCTTTAATTTGCAAACTAATTAGTATATTAAATAATTTAAATAAACTATATGTTTTCATTGAATAGATATTGTCGTCATAAATAAATAACTTTATATTATGTAAATGTGATAATATAAACTATTACTATACAGATTAAATGCGTATATATATATAAGAGATACACTCTTATTCTAAAATAACCCTTAATAAAATTATAATAAATGGTTTATATTTCATATAAATTTATACACTATATTATTAAATAATATATTTACTAAATCATACGAAATATAAAAATTAATAAAATACTAAACTATAGACATTATCTACCTCTATAGAAATCATTTAAATGCAGAGGTCTGAGCAATAGGTTCTCTCCGGGGTTCGTGGGGCTGCATCCGTTTTTGTAGGTCGCGTGTTTTCTTGTCCAGTCGATTCCTAGGAGAAGATCCGGCGAAAATAAATAATCTTTGTCCAGGTCCTAATAATGAATATTGAATAGGAATATCTCTAAAATATCATTAAGTAGATATAATATATTATATTTTATTAATATATTAATTTAATAGATATTTATATTGGAACTAAATATTAAAATTATATATAATATATGTATATATATATATATATCTCTTATAAACTATTATATTATATTAAAAGAATATTAAATAGATGAATAGAGTCATGAATTGTTACATTTATTTTATATAAAGTTATTTATCATTCTAAATGGAATAGCTAATAAATCACCTATAACGGTAATGATGATAATTGCTATATATTGCATAATTAACAGTGCTATAATGATTAGTAGATGATAGTGAATACTTAAAAAATAACATAGATGTTATATTGAATAGAATAAATATAGTTTAAATTATATTAGTATAGTAGTAGTATACAAATTTATTTATTCCATAAAATCAAATTTTAAATAATTGTTTCGAAAGTGAGATAAACAGTTATGGCTACATCCATGATAACAAATATAAATAGTTTAAATGTGTATAGTTTATTAAAGTGAGGTTCATAAAGTAGGTTAGTATAGTTAAAGAAATTATCTGTTTAGTTTGTTTTTATATTTGTTTGAAAGTTTTATGTTAGTTATAATCTTGGGAGTTTATTCCAATACGATTAGTAGTTAGTCAATGTATTATGTGTTAGAAAAGGTACTATTTGATGATATCAAGTTGCATCTATCTTTAAATTCAATTGATTATTTGTAGAAAGTTTAGTATGTATTGCAGTATATATAATATTTAGAATTTTTTAAATTGATCTGTGTTTATTGTGTTTAAAGGTGTCAGTTATGTTTTTTGTTATAGGAAAATTGTGATATGTGTTCATTTTGGAAGCTAATATAAGTCAAAAGATTTAGTTTATATTTGTGTTTTGTTGTCTTGTAGTTTAGGTATATCAGTAAGTAGTGAGTTAAAGTAATCAAGTTTAGATATTATATAAGCGGATGTTATTATCTTTAGAGATGTTCGGTTCAGAAGGAGCTTTATTAGTTTTAGTTGATATAGTTTATTGTTTGATTGTTTTATTGTTGATAATATTTGATTTTTAATGTTAAATGTTTATCTAGTGTCATACCTAGAGTTATTATATCAGTTTTTATTTCTATTTCAGTATTTGATATTTTTATATGAGTTATGGCAGGTGGAATTATACATTTGTTATGGAAGATAATACATTCAGTTTTCAGCGTATTAAATTCCAGTAGTTCATTTATTTATTTTAGTTATGGTTTCTAGGAGGTTATTTAAAGTAGTAGATGTATATAATTGGATATCATTGGCATACATATGATAGTTAATAATGTGTGTATTTAAATTAGAGTTATCGGATGTACATATATTGAAAAGTAGACGACCCAATACCACACTACCTAGGTGAATTTCTATTTCAGGATAGTTGTTGGTGATTTTGTTTATTGAATTTTATAGTGAAAGTAGTTCTTGTTAAGTATGATCGTATTAGTGTGACAGTATTATTGTGCGGTGTATCCCGATGTAAAGTATTTTATGATTTATAGTCAAATGTAACTGAGAGGTCGAGTTGTATAAGTCTTATGTAATGATTTTTTTAGATTTAAATATACATTTTTAGTTATGTCAAGTAGTAAAGTCTCAGTATTATTATTTAGTTTTATGCACTTTGTCTTGGATTATCTAATTTATTATTCATATTATTCATATGTTAGGCGATATGGTTTTCAATTATTATTTTTATGATTTTTTGGTTGACAAAATTAAATTCCATAATAAACTGTAGTTATCAAGAAGTGATTTTTCTAGTGATGGTTTTTTTAGTATTGGTATAATGATAGATTGTAAAATACAGCTTAAAACACCCATGTTACCCTATGAAGTCATTATATGTTTTAGAATTGCGCATCTTGATTTGCATAAACTTACAATATCGCATAATGATATATTCATTACTCTGCATATATATATATATATAGATAAATGATCCATTTGTAATAATATATGTTAATTGTTTATTTGTCAATGATGATATATATATATATATATATATATATATATATATATATATAAATAAATAATAAAACATTATTATTCAAGCATCGTGAATTTTAACGTAAATAAAATAAATGTGAAATATGTATTGCATCGATGACAGATATACAATGACGTAGATAATTACAAATGCAGCTGTATATAAACAAGAATACATATATATATATATATGTATGATGTGAGGACAAGTAAACATCACTGTTGCTGCGGCTTCTGTTGTGAGGTGGTTGCCTATCTAGTTCTACGTCATCGATGTCCATTACAAAGTCTACCCCGGCGTATACATTGTATACATCGTACACTACATATCGCCCCCTCTATAGTATGTGGATACATTTTTTACGTTACTGGGCCGCCTCCGCCGCCGATGATGATGTTTGCCGTATTTGATTACGTCGTTTATCACCGGCGAGGTAAACCCGATACATTATACTCACGACGACTGAGACGTAGAGATGTGTACACGCACAAGATAACACGTGTATACATACATTCACATGATTACTAATGTGTATTGTTCATCAACAAATTCTATTGTTTTAAATATAGATACTTAGTAACACTGGCAATGTAAAATTAATGATGATGATGATGATGATGATGATGTTTATTATTATAATTATAATTTATATTTTTATAATTTGTAACCAAGCCTATTTTATTTAATGTTTATAATTAGAGTTAATCATAGTTAATTAGACTATAATACTGATGAATTATCTATGATTAATAACTTTAAGATATGTATAATTTTTAAATGAATATTGAACAATTTGATATATATCATATTATTTGATTGCACAACTAATTTAAATCAAAAGAATATGAATAAATTATGATTTCTAATAAAAGCATATATATTTATATTTTTATTAAATTAATGATAACTTTATCAATAAATACATATATTATACAATTAGTATACAGTTATATTATCTAAGCGCTTTAAATATAAATAAATATAAATGTTTATATATTGACATTATTTCATGTGATTTAACTGATCATTTCAAGGATGATCCCTAATAAGTTGTGTATACACATTCAGTTAAAATTGAATTAGTATTGAATATGGTTGAGTAAATAAGGAATAATTTTCTATATTAGATTGGTGATACAGATTTAGATAAGGTTAAAAATGTACGATTAATTACAGTGTGAAGCAGATAAAATTAAATGTCATTAATTATTGCCAATTCTTACTATTCCAATTGTCAATATAATGAAATAAAAGCTCCTAATCATATTTATTATTAATTATATATTAAGGGCACGGGTAAAAATCATGAACAAAAATAATTTTGTTATTATATTTATGAATTAAGTTTTGAAAATAGTCATTTTTTGTATCTTTTAAATGTAAACGAAAAACCTTTGATGTGTGCCCTTAATACACATATTACACTTTATGTATATATTTACTTATAATTGATTGTTGTGTTTAATTTTAGTTACTTACATTTAACTAATAGTAAACTGTAATGTAATATAAAATAAATATTCAAATAGTAAATACAGATAAATACGATATTATATATATATATATTTTCTTAATATTATATACTTATAATAATTTTCTATTAAAATATATTTATTATACGGCTATATATATTACAGCTATCTCAATATTTAAACTATTTATAAAGGTATTCTCGCTATAGAAATATACTTTATTATATATATTTTTTAATTTTGTAATGTAATATTAAATAACAATTATTATACTATATACAATAATATATATAGCAATATATTTAATTATAAAATAACATTTTTAATAAAATAAAAATATGTAAAAATGAAAAGTACAATAAATATATGTATTAACTTATATGAAAATATAACTATTAAAAAGCTACTTCTAAATTTAAATGAAGATAAAAAGTAAAATATATTATTAACCATTGATAATCATATTAATAGGTCTAATACATATTTATGATTAAAAACATAGTGTTGCATATATTGTATAGCATACCTAGTTTACTGTATTAATTCATTATTAATAATATTGAATATAAAATAAACCTAAATTCGCTATTGAATGAATATTTAATACCTTTATCATAAAGTTTATGTACCCCCATAGGAATGAATCATTCAATGATATACATGTATTATAGAAGAAAGTTTTAGATAAATTCTAAGTTAGTAACTATATATTTATGTAGGTTTGTGTGCATACTGTAAATACACATTTCCTCATGATTTATAACTTAGTAATGTGATGAAATTAAAATTAATTATTATAATACTTATGATACTCATAATGATTATTGATTATAATAATCATTATTATAATCATTATAATAATGAATCCATTTTTAATATAATTATCATAATTATTATGATAATAATTATTATCAATATTTTGATAATATATAATAATTTTATATAATTATTTTATATTATAATATATATTATTTGAGTTATATTTTATTATATATCCACATTACATACTAAGTATATAAATAAAATGTGTGTTGAATTACTTTTTTATTAGACTCTAATTTAGAGTATTTCAAATTTGTACTATTTTAAATATACAATACATTCTATAATGTGTATATATCGTTACTAGAATGATTAATAAATTAATTGATTGGTAGAATTAAAATATATTATATTATTTGTATAATATAACCTCCATGTTCAATATATACATAAATTATATTAAAACAAATCGATTAACTAAAACCTAGGTTAAATAAAATATTTCAAATTAATTATGTGGACATTCGTTGGCAACTAATACAATTAGGATTTTAGAATATTCATACAAAATTAAATTACCCAGAAAATTCGTCTAAAGTTAACTTTTACATTTATTGAAACTGAGGAGAATGTTAAGTTTATGTATAGTTATGTCCTTAGAATACTAATATAGTAAGTATGTATTAATGTTTGATTGTAAATGTAATATATTAATATATAAAACATATAAGTTATATTTAAAAAAAAGGTGAAATAAATTAGTACACAAATAACCTGGATATTTTTCTGAATATCTTTAATCTTTGAATAAAATGTAAGATTTAAATATTAAAATATAAAAATATGAAAAATCTAAAAATATTTTAAATTATTATGAAATTTACAATTTTATGACTTATAAATTTAATATATATAACTATATATATAATAAATAGGTAACCAATTAAAATCATTATAAAATGATATTCATTTTAAATTTGTATTATAGAAGATTTTACATACATTTAATTATGTAATTAATATTCATGAAATATTTCATTATAATTTCAAATTTATACAAATTAAATTTGTATTTGTATGACTATCGTTGTCACCGTGTTCTACATTATCATAATATAAGTATATATTATTATGTTAAATTTATATTTCTATTTTAATATGGGTTGTAACAAGTACATATTTACGTTTAATTAAGTATACATTTATTCATTAAATTAATGTATTGTTAAAATCCTAGGGTTTATAATAAACTTTATATTTTTGATATGCTTTTCATACGATTACAGCTAACTAAATGAAATAATACAAATAGTTCAACTATATAAGTGGATATTCGATATCAAACATAATCATTACTAAAAGCTTAATATTTACTTGATTATATACACTGTGTAACACAGTCTGTGTTACAGTGAGTCACTGTCACTGTAACAGTGTATATAAAATCATTTATCATAATAATATTATAATTATACAATTAATAATTAAATTATTGTAACAATATTATATCGAAATAATATCTGAATATATAGTAAAAGATTATAGTTTAATATAGATTATTTCGATAAAATAAGCTCCCTCAATAAATTATAGTCTATAATTTAATTATCATAATAAATATAAATACTATCATAGTAACTATGTAATTATTATTATGACATAGTATTTTTTACAAATGTTGCCTTCAGTTGAGATACACAATTCATACACATGTCAGTGAATATTTATAATGTTGGTTACAATTTATTATATTTATATTATTAATGCATTTAATAAATAATTGATAATTATTTACATATAATATATAATGATATATAATTTAATATAAATATATGATATATCATATATTATATGTGTATTCTATATTATACAACAAATATTTATATAGTCACAATACTTATGATATTAAGATAATAATTCCAACGTTATTACGTGCATACTAAATTAGTATTACTAATGTTATCTAACTATAATAATTCAGTAATACCATAATATAGGGATAAAACGTAAGCATAATAATGGGAATCTATCGTGAAATATATTTAAAGGTAACAATATTATTATACAAAGATATGACGAAACTAAGCCAGATATATATATATATAATATATATATATTTATTTCCAAACAATCTTGTATGAACTATATAGTTATATATAGTGATTACATGTGATTAGGTATGAGATAATATATTGTTAAAATAAATTATTTTTTATGATATTAATTTAAGGATACCTTTAACTTTTACACTCAATACGTTTATTATTATTATTATATTACATGTAATTAAGTATTATAAATTAATTTGATAACAAATAAATTAAAAAATACGATACTATAATTTAATATAAGTTAATAAAAATTATAAATATGAGTATCCAGTGATTTTACAAATTATCCTAGTTAGAATAAAATATATCTATACGTATAACATAATATATATATATTTATTTTCTTAAATATATCATTTTATATTATAAATATTTTTATATACTTATAACTATTATTATATTATGCTTATATTTTATTAATTACATAGGGTCATTAATTATTCTGATTATTATGTATTTATTAACTTCACATTGTAGTATTATTTCTGATACCATGGACAATGAAGAAGAAACATTAAAGGAAAGACAAGAAAATGAATTACAGGCCTTGAACGCGATATATTGCGATCAAGATATTATACAAGATTTAAGAAGTAAAGACGCGCCATGGGTTAATTCATTTAGTTTTATACGTGTACTTATATTAATATACCTTTTATAATGCTTCAATTATATTCAAATCAATAGGTAAGCATTATATATATTGTTGACAGGAGTTATTTATGATACACTTATATGTATATATTGATAATAAAAAGTATTTTAGTAAATATGAGAGTATATAAAGTTTAAATAAAGTTCTAATGTAAATATAGTTTTAGAAATGGCAAAACAATAAATCATTTTTAATTTAGAGAGTAATTATTTTATTAATTTAAGATATAACTTAAAGTAAATTGCCTTATAAATCAATATTTAAGTTTTCATAGTAATACAATTTAGCAGTATTTATATGAATACAACATTATTTTGAATAATTGAAAAATTTATATAAATTTATAAATTAATATTATAAATATATATATTTGTAAGCTATATATTTTATATTAACAAGCTGATACATTTATATAAATTCAGGCTTACATTGAGTCATTATAAAGAATAATATATTTCACATTTTAATTATTATAAATTAATTATTACATATAAATATTTTATTGAAATATTTTTTTTTGTTTATATATAAATATATCATTAGTTATTCCATTTAAGTGTATTTATATATAGTGCTTACTTGGTATTATTATAATTATTCTCTCCGATGACATTTACTGAAAGAATTCTATTATTACCGCAATACTCGAACAACTTCAAATTACCATAGTCTAATTATTAACTATCGCCGTATACCAAAACTTTCATTACTATACAAAATTATTGTACTTATGTTTATCTGATAATTGTATTAGTTATAATACCAGACGCTAATTGAAAATCTGAGCAAATCTATTGAGGTTGCATTCCAGTAAATACTAAATAATATATATTCCATGATTTCATCATCCATATCTTGCCAGCTTTTCCTCTATAGCTCTCTTTTTCTAATGATTCACCGAGCACCTTTTGCTTATCTCAAGATTTTAGATTACTATCCAAGTGTTACTCCCCTTAAATATAGTTCATCATACATCTTTATTGGTCCATATCTAGTTAGTGTGTACATCTTCTTGCTAGCCTTACTATATAAATTATAGTATATATTAGAGCTTTTACCTTATCCATTATCTATTCTCCATGTGTATCATTCCCTTACATGATAACATTACCAAATTACAGGAGATCTGATATCATATTTTACTGGTGACATATAACTCTATCCCTACCGTTCATCCACTACTAATATTCAACCCGGTAACTTCATGCTATTTACTTGTGCGTCCACTATTCAAATCTGACTTCTTTCAAATTACCTTCTCCTTTCCCCTCCGACAAACCTATTGTCAAAACCTATTAACCCCTTCCCTTTTATTATTATTTATATTGATAGTTACATCATAAGCCCATGTACTTCACTTATACATCTTTATATACCAATTGATTCCAACCTATATATTAAAATGCATATAGTGAATATTACTAAAATTGAAAACTTTTTTTTAAGTTAGCGGTATTAGAAAACTACTTACCCATGCATTAATTATGTATCTTTATTTATATTTACTACTTACCTCTCTGCTCTATCATCTTTTCAATAAATTATCATCATTTTTTAATACTATAATAAGGATGTCTATTCGGACTATTATCTCAATTCATCATCTTAATCTTTCATCGAAGGACTCAAATCAGCTTCCCTCAAATTGGTTCCAGGTAAACAAATAATGTATCGTTGTCCTGTCACACACTAATACATCCAACTCTTCATCATCACATTATATTAAACTGATCTCTCATACTTATGATAAGAATCACTTCCTTCCGATACAATTCTAAAATCCACTTAATATGACACCCCATTAGCATCTTTTAAATACCACAAACCTACATCATTTACTTAATTTTATTTCCCTATCATATTTATTAGTTCACAAAATACACCTATCCTATATAATATCATGGTATATTATTCATTTATTATTATGCTATCCATCGTTTATTTTGTTTTGTTCACATTTCTCTTCATTGTTATACTCAAAACGAAGATTATCCCATGACTATACTAAATGCCTATGAACCAAATTAAATATCTCAACTATCTATGATTATATATATATATATTTTAGGTTGTGTATTTCATATTTTCTTTTATCTTGTTGTTTGTTCTGCGAAATAATCTCTTGGTTCCGTGTAGTGATTATTATCTCTACTCAATCGTAGGTATACGTCGTATACACATATATTAATGTATACATGTATTGAATAGTTGAAAAGAGCTCCCGACATCAGGATAAGTTTACTGCCGGTGTCGAGTATGTACGAAGCTAAGGCTCACGTCTCCGTAGATCTCAGAGTGATCTGTCCACTCGATTATCCGAACTCGTTAGTAGTTTAAAGGTGTAGGCACCGGTTATAGAATGTCGAATATGTTTATTATTTAGAAAAGTATCGCAAATGTTTCACTGTTAATATATTATCACTACATTTTTATAATATATTGATTTAATTATATATTACCATGACGAATTTAAGAACAATCAAATTGTATATATATATATATATATATATATTTATATGTTGTAGGGTACCAGAAATTAAATTAGAAAATGCCAAAGGACTTTCAGATTCTCAATTAACCGATTTAATGAATAAGTTGAACGAACAAGCGAAGAATTTTCTAGGAGAAGTTAGTATTTTAATAATGGTCGTTGATCGTATTTCTATACTAATTAATAATTAGTAAGTATATATGTATCCGATAGATTGTGCTTTAATAACACTTACTTATAAGCTAATAACGCGATAAGCTAAATACAAGGAAATATTATATATTGACGTAATAATCAAGTATATGATTATACATTATGTACATTACGACGTTAACATAATCCTATTCTACATCTTCGTTCATCGCCCCTCCCCATTCTCCGCCCATCTTCGTTCATCGCCCCTCCCCTTTCTCCGGCCAGGTGATGATCTTGAACCTGACGACCTTTGTGCAGACGTGGCTCGGCGACCGTAACCTAGCGCCGATGCCCTCTTTCTACGATCAGATGATGCGTAACCGACGGGAACAGCGCGACGCCTTACACGTGACCGAGACGCGAGAGTACGACCTACGACTGCAGCGGCAACAGGCTAAACAACTGCGAGACTTCAAGCGACAACTGTCGAAGAGAGACGAGGAGCTGCGCGAGCAGAATCGACGCCGTAAAGAGGTCGGTACCATTGCGAGGTATTCGATTGGTCGGAATATATATCTGCGACGTTATTGTTGCCTTGTCAAACCAATGAAAATACCCTAGCTATATAATAATTACAAAACAACATAATAGTAACCGCAATGATTATATGTTGTAGTTATTATCTTGTATTGTCCTGGGCTCCTCATAGTTATTTATAACATGTATACCTGTGTATGACTTCTTGAGGAGTGCATTTGTATCTGCTATTTGTATTGTATTCAATATATATATGAGATTTCAATAAATAAATAGTATTGTGGTACACTGCTTTTCAAGTGGATGGTTATTTAAGATCATATACATCACGCCTCTATAACAACCCGGTTAAATCTCACACTGACCAGATTTTTCAATCCGAGAATATCTGCCAGTCTGAGATTTAACATTGGCAGTATACATGAAAGATTACTTATATGCTATGATATACCCATCCAATTGAAAGTAGTGTACCACAATTACCACATCCTATAAGCATTACGGCTATTATAGTGTAACCTAATTCTATGTTAGTTTTGTTTGGAAATCATTATATAGATACTGCATTAAGCATCAGAATACATGTATTCTGATTGGTCGGAATAAAACGGCACTTTGTGTAGTAACTACAGCTATTACTTTTTATTGGCTAGAGTGTAACTTGATATTTTAATGAATAATATCATAGGAAAGATAGTAATAAAGAAGCATATACCAATTTAAGCATATCTAATTTAGCACAGTATCAATTTAAACTATGTATTTATTATATTGATTGATTGAATGTTTATTTAGACACTTAAATAAATCATAAATGATTTCTCAAAGGTGTATATAATAGAATATAAATAATAAAAGTAGGTAAACAATAAATACCAATAATAATAATACAATAAAATAGAATAAGCCGTACGGAAATTAATTAATAAAATAATAATGACAAACAATATTAATAATTCAGGTTACCACCTGAGATCAATTGTTGTATATATTTCATGAATGTTTTATGCGATTTTATGGATCTAATATAGGGCGGGAGTGAATTCCATAGCTTAGGACCAATATAACTCAGTGCCCGAGTATTCATTTTTGAGGGACGTAGAATAGGGGTAGATAGAAGGTGAGATGCATGGTTTCTAAGTGATGGAAGGGGAGCTCTTTGTACTAGAGAAGTAGAAATATATGAAGGGCAATTTGAAGAGTATATTGAGGAATGAACAATAGATAATATGCGATAAGCAGAGCGTTTGTTAAATGTGAACCATGGAGATATGTGTTGGTATGAGGAAGTAGAGGAATGATCTCGAATACGTAGGTTATATGTTGTACGGATTGATGAACGAATAACTCGATTTAAGGGAGAGATAGATGATAATGGAATATTTATAAGGATTGAGGAACAGTAATCTATGCGTGAGAGTACAAGGGAATTAACTAGAGTTTTAGTAAGAGATACAGTAATTGATTTTCATATTTTTCTAATTCTAAATAGATGATAATTTGCAGATTTAGTGATGGCAGTAATATGAGGAATGAAGGAAAGTGTAGAATCAAAAAGTACACCTAAGTTAGATGCAGTAGGAGAAGGAGATATTACAATATTATCAATAAGAAAAGGAGGGAAGTAAGTTGGTGATGGAGAAAGATTCAACAATGTAGTTTTGGAAGTATTAAAGAGAAGATTATTAGAAATAAGCCATTCTTTAATGTCATTAGCACAATTAGAGAGTTGATTATTGAGACCTGGTGATGAATTAGTTGGAAGAAACATATATAGTTGTATGTCATCTGCATAAAGATGGTAATATATATTTGGATATTTAGATATTATGGATGGTAATGGGTATAAATAAATTGAGAAAAGTGAAGGACCGAGTACTGATCCCTGGGGAACACCATATTTCATAGGAGAAGGGGAAGAAAAAGAATTATATATTTTTACACTGCTACTACGGTCAAATAGATATGAAGTAAACCATGAGAGGGCAAGGTCTCTAACTCCAAGCAGGTGTAGACGGGACAGTAGAATTTTGTGATCAAGCGTATCGAAAGCACTGGATATGTCCAGCATTACTAGTTGACAGCAGTTTTTAGTATTAAGGGTAGAAGTGATTACATCAATTACGTTTAGTAGTGCTGTTTCTGTGGAGTGTCCTCGGCGAAAGCCACTTTGTTGAGGAATATGGAGATTATTGGCGGTTAAATATGAGATTAGTTGACGAGAGACAACTCTTTCCAAAATTTTACTCACCAAAGGTAGCTGAGAAATTGGGCGATAATTGAGAAGTGAATCAGGATCGAGTGAAGGTTTTTTAAGAATGGGAGTGATTATTGCTTGTTTAAAAATTGAAGGGACAGTACCGGAATTTAGGGAATATGAGATGATGTTACAGATAGTTGGACATAGATAATCGGAGTAAAGTTTAAAAATAGATAGTGGAACAGGATCGGAGGGAGATATCGAAGAGGATGCATTTAGTAGTTTAGATATGAGAGATATATGTGGCGGACGAAAAAAACTTAAGAAAACAGATATAGGTGGGTATGATTGAAGGATAATTGGCAGTAAGGGTATGGTTATTGATCTTTATTATGATGGAGTCAATCTTATTAGAAAATGTTTTGGAGAAAAGACAGCTTAATTGTAATGGAGAAATGTTAATTATAGATGGTAGTAATGCTGGTTTTGGGGGAGATAACAACTTATTAGCTATTCTGAAAAGTCGTCGGTTATCAGAAGCAAGATCATTTATAACCTGAGTGTAATAGCTAGATTTGGCATAGGAAATTGCTAACTTGTAGATCTTACGTTGCTCAATGAATGAAGCTCTATAAGATGAAGATCTCAAGGATATGTATGTTCTTTCAGATTTACGAAGTGATCGTTTCAAGGACATGAGGTGGGAAGTAAACCATGGGGTATCAGGATGTAGAGTTACTGATATAGTTTTTGAAGGCGCATGTTTATCGAGAAGATGGGATAGTATGGAATTTAATACAACTGGAGAATAACAGTAGTCACCTAAAGCAGAATGTAAGTCAGCTAAGAATATCATGGAATTAATTTTCTTAATGGGTCTGTATGTAATACGTGTTTTCTGATTAAGAGTGATAGTAAAGTTAGTTTTGAATGAGATAAGGAAGTGATCGGAAAGTAGATCAAGCCTAGAAATATTACTCACCACGAGTTCAGAATGGAGAGAACTGGAGAATACAAGATCAATAATATTGCCATTTATATGAGTTGGGAAATTGACATGTTGTGATAGGGATAATGAATGTGTTAAATTAGTGAACATAATATGTGGATTTGAGGTAGCATTAAAATGATAGTTGAAATCACCAAGTATAATAGGGTGTATATACTATCATATAACTATTTTGTAATGATATGATAATAGAATTTATCTTTCAACTATTGATAGATTTATTTATTTAAGCAAAATATAGTCGAAAGTAAAAAGTATAAATGTTTTATAACGATAAAATATGTTATTGAAATAAACAAAGAATAATACTATTAACTATTATTAACTACTAAAACTATTCAACTATTAACTTTGTTCAGTTTGATTGACTACATTATATCCAATATTAATATACAAAATGAATAGACGATATAATACATTTTCAATATATATTGTAAGTAATGATATATAATTATTATACAATCAAACAACAATTACACAACAAAGCATATATTATTAATAACAATATAATACTATGTATTACTATAGAATGAAATGGACAAGAATGATGTATCAGTGGAATGTGACACCGGTCGATTAGTGTCAATAAAACGATCCGAAAGAAGAAGGTTAATTTTCCCTATCTCTCTCAATTAATCTATCTATCTCTATCTCTCTCACTTAATATCTCTCTCTATCTCTCTCTCAATCACTCTCTATCTCAATATCTCTCTCATTCAATTATTCGCTCTCTATCTCTCACTCTCTATATATATCTCTCTCTATTTCTATATATCTCTATTTCATTATTAAATACTTATTGTAGTGTTCATTTTGTAACTCATACAAGGAGCATTAATTACTCAAGATAATAATAGAGATTATTATCATCATCATCCACTGATATCACCACTGATATCATCACAAATATCACAACTGATATCACCACCGATATTACCATTGATATCACCACTGATATCATCACAAATATCACAACTAATGTCACCATCAATATCATATTTACCATCACCATCATCATCGTCATCATTAACACTATTTCCACTTATTGCCATGAAAGGCATGACAGTTTATTATCCGATGAAATGGAGCATTGTTCACTGCATACGAACTCAAAGACAATAGAGTTCAACATGAGACAACGGGATGTTGTTGTACAAAGAGGCAGATGTCTCGGTCATCGCAATATTTCTAACAATTCTGCCAACTGGTATGTATCTGTCATATAGTATTGTTCTATTATTAGTGATTGTGTTATAATTATTTCTATTCATATAAAATTTAGGAGAACAAAATATATAAACATTTTTTTATTGAATACTATCAAAATATAAAATATTATTGTTAATTTGATACATAAATGATGTTTTCACATCGAAAATAACTCAGAAAAAAAGTTTATTTTTAATATACATAAAGGGGGTATCCCACTACAAGTATTTCCGGCAACTTACCGCAAATATTTTAACTTTAAAACGATTTTCTATCGAGTTAACTACAATTGTAGTGCGAAACTCTCTTATTTTCCGGCAACTTGTCTGTAATATAATAACTTTATAGGGGGTATCCCATTACAACTTGATAGAAAATCGTTTAAAGTTACAGTATTTCCGGCAAGTTGCCGGAATATCTTGTAGTGGATATCCCCTTAAAAAATAATTTATAATAATTTATATTTTGTAGATTATTTTAATTATATTATTATAATTTAATAATAGCAATAATGTACTTAATATAAGATATAGAATTCCATACCATTATTCCATACCATATTGATTATTTGTCTATCTTTATATATATATATATATATATATATATATATATATATATATGTATTTATTTTTCTTATCTATTATTACTTATATACACAGTATTTTACTATTGTTTATATAAAATATGCATTAATGTATGTGTTTATAATTTACATATGTATTCATTTATAAATATATATTTGTATGTGAATTCACTATTTATTAATAATAAATTTCTTTTATATATAAATATATATATATATAAATTTACATATAAATTAACAAATATTATATGAATACAATAAATTTTAATGTAAAATAATACATTAATATCATAATTATATTGTAAATTATTAGAATACAATAGATTTTAATGTAAAATAATAAATTAATGTCATAATAATTATTCACTGATTCTATATTTATATATAATAAATATTATCAATGATGCTCTAAAATAATTCATAATATTCAGTAAAGATTAATAACATAGAATGTGTATTAAATTAATAATATTAACTTATATTGATTAATATTTAATTTTATGGTAGATAATAAAATTGTACATTATTAATCATTATAATATCATACATATTGTAAAGATATGATAAATACATTATGTATAATATAATATATAAATAGATATGCATAAAGTGGGCCTCCATTTTCTGTATAAACACATGTACAATCTATTTTTATCACTACTGTTTCACCTACCCTTAATTATTGTTATAATTATTGTTATTCTTTTTATTTATTATGCTTATTTTACTTATTTCTTATATAGTTATCTGTATAATATATAATATAAATGTATTTATACATAAAAATTGTCTTTAATAATTATAATTTTTATAAATTTTACATCATTAAAATATTATATATTAATTTAATTATTTATACTATAATCATAATTATACATTTTTAGAATTTTAAAATTGTGATATATATATATATATATTATTATATATAACATTTGTATGTAATTTATTATTAAAAACAAAATTAATATAATATTTAAATTAATAAATATACTATAATATATATGTATATCAACATATATAAGTGTATTAATACACGATTAATGTTTATGTTACAAGATTAAACAGATGTTAATGATTACATAACAACTGAGGAAAAGAATCAATAATTTATTCATATACACACTGATAAGTAATGCCAATTCAACATAAATATCATAATAATTTTAGTAATAATAATAATTATAATAATACTAATTGTAATAATAACATTAATAATAATAATATTAATAATAATAATAACATTAATAATAGCAATAATAATACTACTGTAAACAGTACGACATTTGCGGCGATGTGCTTAGAGAGCGGCAGGATGTTGACAGTAACGGAGCTAACATACAAGTCTAAGAGTAAGGATGAACTGAACAATTGCATTAAACAGGTAGGCCCCGATATCACAGGAGTCATCGCTAGTAGCGTAAATATTCATCACCTGAAACCTTTAATACCGAATAGTCAACCGAAACAGATGATATACTTGTTTTAAATATATATATATATTTATATTATATTTATATCTTTAAGGATAATATATTAAATATTATATATAACTATTATATATAAGATCAATACATTCATATATTCGTGTTTGTAAATGTTTAAAGAAAATGAAAATCCAGGTCATCCTATCGCATAACAACAGATGACTCATACTATTGATTACGTAACACGTGTTAAGGTGCAGGCGTCTCGTCAGGAGTTCTTCTCGTTGATCAAGCTAAAGCATCGCCACCTGGTGCAGTATCACGCCATGAAACACGAACAAGTCGACCTCAACCTCTCCATATACGTTCGACACACTTAATTCTATTATCTTTGCTTTATAATTTAGTCAAATTCTAGTGTTATTTTAATGTATTGTTATTAAAATGTAATGAATTAATTCTAGTATTATTGCATTATATGTTTTATATACAACTTTACTATAGAGATTATGAATAATATATGATTATATATGATTACTTTTATATAGTAGATACAAATATTTTCTAAGGAAAGATATAACACTCACGCAAAATCGTGTAATTATATTTTGTATACAAAAAACAACAGCGCCACCTATATAGGGTCAATTTTCGGAACTATGTGTTGTTTATAATATAAATTTGTATCAAACTATGCACTTTTAATATGAAAAATAATATGCTTTAAATTATTATTTTTATTATGAAAACTAAGTGTTCATTACTAATATATAACAAAGCAATACGATATATTGGTTTTAAATTCTATAAAAGCTAATTTATATTGTATGTAATTTAATAGAGAAATGAAAACATTGTAGTATGCAAATCGTGGCAAACCTAAATCGATTTCGATACTGCTGCTAGCACCGGGATGTATGAATACTAATCATGTTGCGTAGATACCCGACAAACAATTGCATGCATAAATTCCGTTTTAATATACTTATTGATCCTTATAACACACTGAACAGTATAAATATACTGTGATACTACTGTAAAGGGTGTCTACAGTAATGTTAAAAATGTAGACCAAATAACTATGCAGAACTTTACTTTTTCTGTCCTTTATATACCCTGCTCAGTAGTATAATATGTTACTGAGCAGGACATCTACAGTAGCATCACAGTAACATCTTTATAACTATAAATATAATGCAGAACTTTACTTTTTGTGTCCTTTATATACCCTGCTCAGTAGTATAATATGTTACTGTTTATTTATCTGTTTATTAATTAAAATAAGTATATATATACTTGTTTTAATATAGAAAGAATAACATATTATACCTTTTAATTATTTTAATATATTGATTTAATTTTTATTTATGCAAATTAATTATTAATTATTATTTTACTTTTATATTTAAGTTAATATACTGCTTTTAATAAATAAAATTGTATTCTAAAAACTAAAATTATTGAAATAATCTTATGTATTTTTCTAAATTATCATAATCTCATTAAATTGACACATTGAACTACAATTTTGATCGTAATTATATTGATAATATAATTGGAAATCATGTTGAACTAATTGCTTAATATTGAATATATAGCAATTGAATATTGATTAAAGTGTACATATTAAAATGTTATTATTATTGAATTTAGAATTTAATTTAGAACTTAAGTTGAACATAAGTTAATTAGTTACCATTGACTTAAGTTGAACTTAAATTTTGAACTTAAGTTTTTGATGTAAGTTGAATTCTGGGTTATTATATATAGGAATAGAAAATACTTTATATGACCCTTATTTATCCTTACCAGTATTCAGAATGTCCATTATTCAGTCCTTATTCGTCCTTACCAGTATACAGAATGTCCGTTATTCAGTCCTTATTCGTCCTTAGCAGGATGCATAAAATTAATTTTTTAGTCCTTATTCGTCCTTAGCAGGATGCAGAAAATTACTTTTTTAGTCCTTATTCGTCCTTAGCAGGATGAAGATAATTCGTTTTGTAGTCCTTATTTGTCCCTGCTTACATGTATAATAGATAGGCCGATTGTTACAAATAAGGACTCCTGCAGGAGTCCTTATAAGGACGCCTGCAGGAGTCCTGTGCAGTAATTATTGTTTGTCGGGTAGTGGGTGTTATATCCTTGCTTCGCAAAATCTTTGGTAGATATATGACTAGTGGATATAGTATTATTAGATATAATATTTAAAACATTTATAATAATACAAAATGAATAATTATATATATGGAGCATTTATATTTTTTAGTATGCAATTTATACAACTACTATTTATTAATATAGGTATTCGAATATAATTCAATATTTACAGATTTTGATTGGTTACATCGGTGGAGGTTCTTTAGCAAGATACATACACTCGGAACAATCTAGATCACATGTAACACTGTCATCGCGATTGGTTTAGTTTATATGATCAAATTAAAATGTTATATTTCTCGATATATTCAAATTTATATATTATATATATTATTATTAGATTTAGTTTATTTGTTTTAACTCGTATAACCAGTTCATATAACCGCTAGGTTTATTCACTCCTTCTAGTTGCGTTGCAGCTACTCAGGCGTGATAATATATATATATATATATATATAATTTTACTCTTGTATATATTTAATTATTAAACAAATATTTTACATAATAATAATAATGTATACCTGATTCCTAATTAATTTGATGCCTTTATTTAAATAATGACTACAAACGTCAATGATTTCAGATAAAGCTGTACATGAGTCAGCTACTAAAAGCCTTGGCTTTCCTACATTCGAAGTCTTTTATTCATCGCGACCTACGTCCTTCTAGTTGTCTGATAGATTATAGGGGAGATTTAAAACTCACTGACTACAGTTATATGAAGAGGTAATAACCATAGTGATTATAATAACAACAATAATAGTAGTAGTAGTAGAAGTAGTAGTAGTAGTAGTAGTAGTAGTAGTAGTAGTAGTAGTAGTAGTAGTAGTAGTAGTAGTAGTAGTAGTAGTAGTAGTAGTAGTAGTAGTAGTAGTAGTAGTAGTAGTATTAATTAAATTAATAATTTAAAAATAATTATATCCATATCATCAAGAGTATAATGCTGTTATATATAATTTCAGATCTATTGTGATATATACCATTACATACTATATACAATTACATAATGTAATGCTTAAACGCCATTAGTTTAGAGTAATTTCTTTATTGCAATGATCATAAAATCTTTATTTTTAGGTATTTTTTTTATTTAGATCGAAAAAGTTTATTACCAATATTAATTATAAATTTTCTTCATAATTCTTTCTTATGATAGTGATTAAAGTATTATATATACAAAATTATCTTATCTTATTTAGTATTTAGGATTATATTATTAAATATACGCCGATATAAATACTCTTATATAGTTAATAATGATTAATAAGAAATATGAAAATGGTGAATTGATATTACATAAAACTAACTAAAAGTTAAATTATATGAAATTATTATTACATGTCTAATTATTATCTAACTAATATATCTATTATATAATATACTAACTATTATATAACTTAAATAATGTAAAAATATAATATTAAATATATAGTTCTTTTTATATTATATATCCATATTTATATATATATATATATATATATATACTGTTATTAGAGTTATACAATTCCTGCTGTATTATATATATATATATATATATATATATATATATATATATATATATATATATATATATATTAATATTATAAAATTAGACTGTATATATAAAATAATATGTAGTTTAGATTATGATTAATTTCCCTTTTATTTAATAAATAAAAAATACGGAGCAATAGCTAATTATATGTTCTCATAGGATTCTAGATATAATCTCAGATGTGAATCAGATATCAGTAAAATCATCGAAGCGGAAAGATCTCGAACATTTTGCAAGAATTATTGTGGCTTTAACGACTGGACAAGAAATAAACAATGCTAAACAAGCAGAAGAAGGTATTTATATAATAGTAATATTAATATCAATATTAATAATATTATATATTATTTTCATTATAAATTAATTTATACTGGTGTATATATAAAGGTGTATATTTTGATTATCAAATATTATTTATTTTTATTACATATATATCACTCTGAATTCACAATTATTATATGATGAACGTTAATCATAATAATATAATTATATGTTTCACAATAAATAAATAAATGTGTTTAATGATAGTCTCTATTTAGAAAATAATATTAATATATAATATAAGAAAAACAGAAAAAAATAAAAATACATTAATAATTAAATTTGTTATAAATTCATATTATATCGTAATTAAATATCTTTAATTATTTCATTTATTTATAAACTTTAAATTCTATACGATCAATATCTACCAGCTCTCTCGGAATGTGGCCTGTCCACTCGATCTCTCTACTTCCACATACTCGATGAGGACACGCCCCCTACAGCTGATTCACTGCTAAGCCACGCCTACTTTGATGAGTCATCGTTATCACCATCACATCACCGCGTCTTAAAGAGGGTGGACTCCCCGCCCGGAGACCTACTTACGGGCTTCCCTCTAGGGCATCACGAGCAGACAAAACGTGAGACTCTCTTATTATCTTTGGGACTGTTATTATCTTTGAGACTGTTATTATTTCTACTAATTATAATCATCTTTATTTACCTAAACTTATTATTTGATTTACTAAGCGATATATACTTTCACTTATTGATTAATTGCATAATTAATTTTATTTATTGATTCAATTTATGTTAATCTTAATACATATTTCAAATATTATGAATATATTATCTCATCATTAAAATTCTTATTATATTATCATATGATTGTTCATACAATTATATTATTTAATTATTATTTTACCGTATTATAACTATTGTAATTGAATGGTAGCATTATATACCTTATTATAATAACATATGTTTAACTATCATAGACGAGGAAGATTCTGCAGATGAGAATATTCCATTCATTTACAGCTCCGGGTCTAGACTACTGAATGAATTTGAGAAAATCTGCTTCATAGGTATTCGCATTCTAGCAGTACTATCGTGTACAACTATTTAAACATATCGTCATGTTCTTCAGTATTAATAATATTGTCCATTTCTTCAATTCTAACAAATATAGATATTTTACTGAGATATATTATATATTATATTAAAATATTATAATTATTCAATTATTTTAATTCATTACCATAGAAAATTAATTATTTAAATTATTACCGCATCAAATACGAATAAGATTATAAACCTACATACGTTCGTATATTTACATACCATTAACATCGGTACCTAACCTAATGGGTCGCCACTAGAAATGGGCGTAATATCGATTACGCCTCCTCGTCCAGGTAAAGGTGGGTTCGGCGACGTGATAAAGGCGCGCAACAAGCTTGACACTCGACTGTACGCCATCAAACGCATCCCCCTGGAGAGCCGCAATAAAGCGCTGACTCGTAAGATCACCCGTGAAGTGAAACTGCTGAGTCAGCTGAATCATGATAACGTCGTCAGGTTAGGGCAGGCGGGCGGGAGGGATTAAGGGCGGGACATACGATTGAGGACGGGATATACTATTAAGAATGGGACATACGATTAAGAATATGACAAACAATTATGGACTTGATATACAATTACGGAAAGTACTTACTATTGAGGACAGGAAATACTATTAAGGACGGGACATACGATTAAGGACGGGACACTATTCACCGCTATTAATTTAGGTGCAAACTTTTAATCCCGTGGTCAATTAATTTATTATCATTATTATCATTGCATGCGAGCTTGAAATACATTTTTACATTTTTACGAATCAGTAGGTGTAACTGACTGCTTTCTAATCTATCGGTTATATGAGTGCAAACTTTAGAATGTATCTGATTCATAGTTAGTGTAGCTATATACAGTGCCATATCCTTTTTGAGAGATATATATATATATATATATATCAGTCACGGTATGTTATGAATACAGGATGCTATATCACATTGGTATTGAAAAATTGTAAAACAATATTTCAATTTTAATTATCAATTTATTTAATAATATACATTATAAAGTATTACATTATTTTGATTATCTCGTAGACTGTATAGACTGTATACATACACTGATATCATTTTAATAAATTAATTTCTAATTTAAAAAGTTAATGACAATAATAATTAATATACATTTACATCTTTGTTATAATGGAATTAATTTATAATTATTTATTTTATGTAAATATGATATATTAATTATTGTAGGATTATATAAATTAAAAAAAAAATATTAATTCATATTAATTAATTTCATTCATATCATGTATTATTTTTAAATTAAATTAAAAATATAATAAGGATTAAATTAAATTAATATTTTAATAAATAGTATGCTTAGAATTTTGATTGATGTAAAACTTAATGTAAATATCTAAAAACGTATGATTTGTAATACAAATGTAATGACATCACCACACTATACCGTATTACATCACTTCTAGGTACATAAACTCGTGGATAGAAACCAGTAGTGAAATAGTGCACAAACCTCTAGCATCCGATACATCTTTTACCGCTCCTACAACCGCTCCTACTACTGATGCTTCATCTCATGATGTTGTGCTACCTGCAGATAGTCTAGGTATCTATAGCTAGCATAGTTCTCTCTCTATTGTATATAATAGATATATATATCAAATAAACTCATCTTACGGTTACTTTAAATATATATATATTTAATACATATATATATGATCATATGTACACATAAAAGTTTTATTTTAAATACCATAATTCTATTAACGTTTCAATTTAAACGTGAAAGTTTTGATCAAACTATCATGTTATTTATAAACAAAATAGAAAAACAAAAACTACCTATAATCGAACATGGGCTATCTCACTTCCAGCTATTTACTAATCCACTGTGCTAAAGAATCCCCCTGATATATCACGAAATCTACCAATTGTATCAATGATTACGTCATCTCTATACTTGTCACTCTACATGATCTATCTCATGATACACCTTCTGTAGTTGGTTTCCAGGCAGACTTTGGTGCGATGCCCGCGGGAGATCTGAACGCTAGTTGGTCTACTTCGAATCTGTCGTCTTGCAAACATTCCACGTCGTCTTCCAACAGCGACGATGGCTTCGGAAAGGTCAGAAACTCGTGACCTTTGAACTTGTACAGTTGAATTCACTGTTGGGGATCGTTACTCCTATAGCGTAATTATTCTAATAATTTATTATATTCAAAGAAATAGAATTCGATGTGTAATACTAATGGTTACTACCATACTATCATAAGTATTCGTATACATTACATTTTACATCTATTATAAAATTATATTATTCTTTCTATAGTAACTATAATACAATCATTGAATAGATCATTATATAATTTAAGGTTTGGGATCATTTATATTCAGTTAATCATATATATATACATTTAATAATACATATTTATTTATGAAGTCGTATTAATACTACTATCGTTGATATCCTAATGACCTCCATGACCACCAGGTGTCGAGTACTGCTAACATGCACGACGTATTCGGGGGTTCATTCGTCCGCCAGCAGTATGCAGATGATGAAGAGGAGGAGTCAGATGATGAGGAGGAGGAGGAGGAGAGCTCTACTACATCTTCTTCTTCAGACGATGACGGTATTGATTTCCTCGCCTCAGAAGTCACCACGGAACCAGCTCAAGTTGACGTAGGGCATACGACGGAGGTGGATCATGCCGGTGATAAACAAGTTACAGCTCTACCCCTTGTTGTAGCTCTACTCCTGCATTCGCTCTACCCTAGCATTAGCTCCACTCTAGTTCTAAACTGAGACTAGATATAGCTCAACACTTGTCTAATCCTAGACGTAGCTTCCTTATATAGCCCGCAAGCTTTTCTAATGACAGGATTATTAACCTTCCTAAATGCAGACTATTTTATCAGTACTATTATTATTATTGTTAAATTAATTAATTATCATCGGTGATATATTAATTACCACCTAAATGTAGTTGATAATTTATCTTTATTACGTACATTATCAATGCCATAATATAGCTCTCTACCCATAGGTCATAATAATCATGTTTAGAGATGCAAATTTAACCTAGTAATGTATGTATCGTGGAGTATGTCTCGATTTATTCAAATAGATATCATCAACATAACTCTTTCATTATGAATACACACACAGTTAATACAAGTTGGTGGCAGCTAGTACCATTCCTATACCCATAATTAACCCGAATTATCTACCTCTCTACAAATAATATTATTATTTTTCTCTTACAGATTGCGACTCCATCCGAAACACCCGTAAAGCTGCAATACTTGTATATCCAGGTTAACTAGTTATATCACTCCACTGATCCCCCCCCCCCCCGATTATCTCTCAACTTCTAATATTACCACTTCTTCCCCCGTATAACCTAATTCCTATCTTAATAACCTTGCCAATCTGCTTGATTCCCCTTTCGAAAAACCATACCTGTTCACGCCCTTTCTTCTAATGCCCCATTATTTGTCAATATTTAACCTAGCCACACCCCTATCTCTCATCTCCTAACCTAACCCACCCGTATCTCTCATCTCCTAACTTAGCCCCACCCCTATCTCTCATCTCCTAACCTAGCCCCACCCACCCTCCCCCAGATGGAGTTCTGTGAGGGTAACACACTACGAGCCTGCATAGACTCGGGTCTGTACCGAGATCAGCTGCGTATCTGGAGACTGTTCCGTGAGCTCGTAGAGGGCATAGGTCACGTACACGCTCAAGGTCAGTTCACAACCACTAGCTCTCTTGCGGTATCTACTATCTCTCTTATCCTACGCAAAATATATATTATTTATTCATATATATTTATATATATATATAAATATATTTATAAAATATATGTCTATATACATATTTATTTGATTTAAATCTTAAATTATTTCATCATTATTAGCTATAAATAGCATGTTGTACGCGAACACGCCTGCCTTCCCTTAAATGTATACTTAACAATACACAGGAATAATACATCGAGACTTAAAGCCTTTGAATATATTTCTGGATTCAAACGACCAGATAAAGATAGGTGACCTTGGATTGGCTACGGCTCAGAATCTTGTTCTGAAGAGAAAACTCACGAGTTCTGTAAGAATAAATATATATATATACATATATATTACATTAAATATTAATATATTTTTTATTATATATCATTCATGTATAATTCATTTTTAGTTATTTATTGATTTTTGTTTATTTTACTAATTATTAAATGATTTATCATTTTTATTAAAAATATTCTGTATACATCATATTTTATAAATTTAATTAATAAATTAATTTAATATACATTATTGTTATTTGTTAATGTTATTTTGGTGGAGTCCTTTAATCACATCCATGAACTTAGATGAAGTTTTCACTTATAACCACTATATGACTTTAATTATATAAAATTAATTAGCCGTCAATTGTTGTATTAATCACCCGCCAGCACCTCGATGTTCAGTCGACCAGTGACTCTGCTACGGGCGATGGTTTCCTGACCGGTAAGGTGGGAACACTGTTGTACGTCAGTCCTGAGATGCTGACCGCCCACAAGGCTCATTACGATCAGGTTAGTCTCAGGACTTACAGCAGCAATTATCTCATTATATCTCATTATGAACCGGTCGCGATATGAGATCATTTTCTCTACGATCATTTCGATTCTAAATCGTGATTTATTTATCTTATCTACCGATATAACAACTCCTTAGACTTTGTCGCTCACGTATGAATTGTATTAAAATCTTCAGTACTACTATGAAGAAAACTAATAGTATCATAAAAAATAAGAATCAATTTTTGTTAAATCAAATACAATTATAAAACTACATATCATTGCAAATTTATTTCACCGTATTAATTAAACGATTTTCACGATTCACAAAGAAAGTAGACATGTACAGTCTGGGCGTGATCCTGTTTGAGATGTGCACACGTCCCCTTGTGACAGGCATGGAGAGGGTTCAAGTTCTGTCGGCGCTTCGCTCCAAAGAGATTGTATTCCCCGCTTACGCGAACCTAGACGATATGAGCGACCAGGTACGCATTAGTTGTATTCGTGTTCAACTCGTGTTTGTTAACTATTGAACTCGTGTTCTACTCTTATTCATTAACTATTGAACTCGTGTTTAACTCATGTTCATTAACTATTGAACTCATGTTCTACTCGTGTTCATTAACTATTGAACTGGTGTTCTACACGTGTTCATTAACTATTGAACTGGTGTTTAACTCGTGTTCATTAACTATTGAACTCATGTTTAACTCGTGTTCATTAACTATTGAAATCGTGTTTAACTCGTGTTCATTAACTATTTAACTCGTGTTCTACTCGTGTTTAACTCATGTTCATTACCGTATATCGCGTTAGTGTGTTATCGCTATAGTAAAACTAAAGTAACTAAATATTTAATTACTTTAATACACGAAATAATAGTTATTAATTCGTTAATCGTTTCTATATAATTTGAATATATACACAGATATAGGAAACATGTTTGTTATATAAAAGTAAGTATATAAACGTGCAATGTACGCTTCGTTACTTATAGATCTAACCCCTTATTTACACGCGTTCGATGTTTAATTAACATTTAATATTCATTATAAATTATAATTTATCGAAATAATGTACACGCACACCGTCACTCATTCACTCGTATACTAATATATATTTAATAAATACTATTTATATATAAAATACACTGTTAATATACTGGCCCTCGATATACCTTCCCTTGATGTACGCCATCTTGATATAATGATAATTAAAGCTGGAACAGATTTCCAGCCAATCTATAACATGTTATATTTGTATCTGTATTTGTTATATAGCCATACTTGATAGCCATACCTCCCAAAGAGGCTTATCCTGAACCTATTTGTATATCGAGAGTTTACTATATATATATATATATATAGAATATAAGATTATCGCCATATTACCACACCAGGCGGAGTTATTGAAGTGGTTACTGCAGCACGACCCCATCAACAGACCCACCTCCCTGGAGCTCCTCTGTTCTCCCCTATTACCGATCACTCCTCTGCCAGAATCTGAACTCAACGACGTTAGTGAATCATCGGGGTACGAGAGGGTTTGCCACCCCACCTCGTACGTTATTATTTATTTGCGGCCTACGCGATGATCTACGTTATTTTCTTGTATATTGTAAATTAAATAATCACTTTCTCATTAATAATTGTGAAGCTATTTGTACACTAAACAGGCGAATTTAAAATAGCTTTTAAATTGGTTAATATTCATAATAATAATAGTATTATCATTCATTATTATTTATATTGTACTTATAAATAACATCCTTATTTAGTTATATACATTTAAAACTATTATCAAATAATTATAAAATTAAACTATTACATTATTACATAACTATTACATTATACATAACTTAATAATCCATGTGATATATAATTTACAATAATTAAATAATTAAATGTAATGTACTGACACTTATTATTAAAATATATATATATATATATGTAATTATATATATTAATAATTAAATATTGTATTTATAAATAATGATTTAACAATAAATCTAAACCAGTGCCGCCATAGTATTACATGATGTTCCCGACCTCGTACAGGTGCTAAGGTCTACAATCTCTAACCCAGAGTCGAAGGCCTACAAACATATGGTCTCCGCGATGCTTAATCAGGCTCCCAACATCAGTAGGGATTACATCTACGATAATGAGTTGTATAAGGTAACCGAGTCCACCCTGTCTCTCACTGTATCCACCGTTTACTTACTGTGTATTATGCGTGTAGATTGAATTTATGTTCGTATAGAATATATATATATGTATATTAAATATTTGAAATTATATACATATAAATATTCATTAATATAAATACTAGTGATAGTATAATAAGTCAACGATAATTAAGTTAATATTTGATATTTGTATAATCAATATAAAATTGTTATTAAATCGATGTACAATCTCCATTATATCAACGTGCACTTTTAGTCAACTCAATGTACAATCTCCATTATATCAACGATTAATCGTGTTAACTCGACGTACACTCTTTGGTACAGTCAGCGATACACTCCATGGACACATTGAGCGGAGAGAAGATAATGGAACGCATCACCGCAGTATTCAGGAGGCACGGGGCCATAAGATGTTCGTGCGGCCCTCTATTTACGCCCAAACAACCTACGAGCCCGTCAGATGTCGGCAGTAGAGTGACCACGATGACCCGCGACGGAACCCTAGTCTACTTACCGTTTGACCTTCAGGTTCGATACTAATCTCCACTACACGCTTGCAATTTGCATTTAACTCGTCCACTAATAGATGATAGATAGAATTTTATGTGTACATTATTCAAGCAAATTTAGTTGAATTACATTATACTTAATTAATAAATGTTCTTAATAATGTGTTGTCAGCTTAGTACATTTATAATAGGGGGTTCACATCAATTCCATTTTAAAAAACGTACGTGTAACTTCAACTTCAAATGATTCATTCACAGCAAATTTGAAGTAACAGATTTTTAAGTGTTCACATCAATTCCGTGTTTTTTAGTCTGTCGTAAGGGTAGACATATATCGCCACCTATATTTAAATTCCGTATTTTTTAGTTTGTCATAATGGTAAACATATATCGCCACCTATATTTAATTTTGAACTGTCAATAATATTGAAACTATATTTACTATTTTTAAATTAATAGTATTATAATAATTATAATATAATATATTGTAACAGTTAATACAAGTGCTGTAAAATTTCAAATCTCAAATATCAAATCTCAAATCTTTTTTTTTCGGTTCGGTTCAAATCTTTAATTTTCGGGTATTTGGAAAGATTTGATGGTCTCAAATCTTTATTTTAAATTTAGTTTCGGTTCGGGTATCATGTCGGGTAATTGTTCGGGTAACGATCGATTAACATAATTATGTAATAAGTTTCTTTCAACTATTTTAAAATATCCATTAAAATGTGTATTAAATTATATATATATATATATATATATATATATATATATAATACTAGATATATCTACTAGATATATAGTCTAAATATAATATTTATATTTAGCATTTAATATATATGCTATAGCATATATGCCATATATAGTGTATATAGTATATAGAATTCCTCTTACACCTTTACTAAATACTATAATCTAATATATATATGATTATTAGAATAGTAACGTATTCAATAATTCAAGTAATTAATAATTATTTATTGTTAATTATTCAATTATAATTTATTAATTAATAATTATTAATTAATAATAATTATTTATTAATTATTATAATTATTTTTAATTATTATAATTATTTATTAATTATTATAATTATTTATTAATTATTATAATTATTTATTAATTATTATAATTATTTATTAATTAATAATTATTTATAAATTAATTATTATTATTATTAATTAATAATTAATTTATTATTATTAATAATAATTAATTAATTAATATCTTATTTTTTTCTTTGCTAACTTATTTTAAAATATTATTAAAAGATTTGAAGTTCTCGAGAACATACCTAAATATGAGAGATTTGAAGTTCTCGAGAACTTGATATTTTTTTTAAAGATTTGAAGTTCTCGAGAACAACATTTTAAGATTTGAAGTTCTCGAGAACAACCAAGTATTTGAAATTTTACAGCACTAGTTAATACCCAAGCGCTGTCATATATATTCCAATGTAAACTTGTAAAATATATACAAATAAAATCAATTGTAACAAATCTCATTGTGGGATATAGCTAAATTCAATGTATAAATAGTAATATTATATATTTCTTTAAATACACAAATACATAAATACTACATACATTATATTTATTAATTTAATATTTTTAACTAATATAACAAATACTATATTATTATATAATACATAAATCCTTATAATTATATCTAAACTTATGAAATATATATAATTTAAATAAATATTTAATAAATTATTGAAATATATATTATATATTACTAATAGTTGATATATATTATTAAAATATATATATAGTTGTATACCATCTTATATAACCTTTTTATAATATATATATATATATTTAATAAATAGTTATTCGATAAGTTATATGTAATAATAAACATTTGTTAATATACTTTATATATATATCAATTTGAATCAAGTGAAATAGTGGAATTCTAGCTGTTCTCTCTAATTCTGTGTGTTGTTACGTACAGAAAAATAGGATTAATCCTATTTCAGAAAACGTTCAGAAATCCTAACTTCAAAATAGGAATGTGACTCATAACTTCAAATTTTCCTGTGAATGAATCATTTGAAGTTGAAGTTACCCGTACGTTTTTAAAAACGGAATTGATGTGAACCCCCTATAAGCTTTATTTTTATATTTTAAACTTCTAGAATATAAATTTTAAATGAATTTATAGTTACATATATACAAACATTATTTCTGACTTGACTAACTGAGACTTCACAAATGCTATATTGAATACACGATAAGTCTAGTAACCGAGTAATCAGTCTACTATTATGATGATACATGAGATTAATTTCTCTTGCGATATGTATATAGATAATGTATTGGTCGTAACTTTAAATATTTTTTTAAAATCAAAATCAAATTATATTACACAACTAAATTTATAAATTGTATTTTTATTGAGATTATTAAAATCGCATTCTTTATCATCATAAAACAATTTATATCATCATTATTTAGGTTAATTAACCCACACATTATACTAATAATGTAATATATATATATTTATTAATTATGAGATATATTTATTAAAATTACTAATGGAATAAATATATAATAATATTACTCAAACGATAACGATATTTGTATGTATTATATTATTTATTCATTAATTTAATATTATTTATTCCGTATATATTTTTATAATTTAAGAAATTTAATTTAAGAAAATAACATATTTATTAATTGAAATATATCTAATTAAATAACAATTGACATACGAAACAAAGAGAACACGGAACACATAATGCTCACTTCGTTTACCACCACCCCGCCTCCCCCCGCAGATGAACATGGCGCGGTACATCGCCCGTACGACCTTTGAACCGTGCGCCAAGATGTACCAGGTGGCAGCGCACGTCTATAGGGAACACGAGATATCGACTTCGCATCCGAGACAACTGAGAGCGTGTTCCTTCGATGTGATCACCTCGTCCTCGTCAGGGAGCTCGGGGGATAATGACCTTATCCCCGACGCAGAGGTCATCTCGGTTAGACCCCGTCGTCGTTATGTAATCGTTATTATGTCACGCTTTTAAGCCGGTAAATTTATAGTTTCTATTTATTTTAACTTTATTTATAAATCACTTGATTGATATTAATTTGAACAAATATGTTATTTTAATATTTATGTTATTATGGCGTATAAAAAATAATATATTATTATTACCTATTTAAAGTAACGAATACGTTTCGTTTAATATTTGTTGTGATTTTACTGAATATTATTAAAGCATTATAATAGATGTGAAAATCTATGCATATCTAATGTATATTATGACTTAGTAGTAGTAGTAGTAGTAGTAGTTACATTTATTTAGATAAAATTCAATCCAAATTAATTTAGTGAGAAATAAAGTTATGACAAAGTCCATACTAAGAAATAAAATAAAATTAAATACTTACCTTACCTATGGACATCAGGTGATAGGAGAACTAATAGAGGAGTTCAGCGCAGTGTCCAGTAAGCACTACTACCTTCGTATCAACCACACCGTACTTCTGCGGTCTATGTTGTTGTTCTGCGGCATCGACCTTGAACTGCAGCACGACGTCTGCGCCATCCTGTCCGATAATAAGGTCAGATCAATGATTATAGAGGTGGTGTTCGTGAAGTTATTCATAATGTTCTAATTATAATTAATGTTATTCTCAAAAATATATATATATATATATATATATATTTTAATATAGTTAACTTCCAATATGTCGGATTTCCAGATAACTCAGACAATCTAATTAGTTTGTTTGCCATATATATATATGTATATTGTCCCATGTTAACTAAATCAAATAGTCTTGAACTTCTCTCCAATTCATTGAGTCTCTGATGTATTTGAAGTTAACTGTATATATATATACGTATATTGTCTGGGGTCTATGGCTCAGTGGGACAAACAAAAACTAGTGAGCCAGAGGTCCCGAGTACGACTCTAGGCAGTTCTTGTTTTTCTCTTGTGTTTATCAAGAACTTAATATACGATAAATCAAAACACAAGAAAAAAAATGTTACTATTTGTATTGTATTGTCCGGGCCCCTCACAGTTATTTATAACATGTATAAGTCTATGACTTCTTGAGGAGTCCATTTGTATCCGCTATTTGTATTGTATTCAATATATATATATGAGATTTCAATAAATATTATTATTATTATTAGATATAAGTTATATCTAATAATAATAATAATATTTATTTATTTATTTATATATCATATAACATACATGTATAATGTGTATCATAATGATAACGAAATACTACCTATCAATTATGCCAAGATAGTTTACAATGTAATTAACCCTATGTAAGTGTAATAGTTTTAAATAAGTGACACCACTTTATCATAGTTGACCACGTTATTATCGAATATGCCTTCTTTACATGATATGTGTTCTAACTGAATTTATTTAACAACTAATTTTCCCTACACAATAATAAATATGAACTTATATATATATATATATATATATATATAATCTTTTGACTATATATAAATACTATATATTAAATGACTTTAAAAAATGTAAATATTAAATTTATTTTAATATATAAAGATAACATATAAAATGTTATTTTTTAGTAATCTTAAATTCTCTTATATTAATTTCATATTTTTTATACTATTATATTTCATTTTAATATTCATATATAGTGTTTATAATATTTCATAATTTGATATTACATGATTATTTTATATATTTTATTTATTTTTTGTAGATATTTAAACAGGATTTCATATTATTTTAATTTATATTGAAACTTAGCATAATAATACAAGGTTAATTGTCTTGATAGGCAAAAATGCTCATATAATTATCATATAAATACCTAAATCATATAATAATAATAACTAATATAATAATGTTGTTAATAAAAACGTAACATAATAATAGTATACCTAACATCGTGATACCTAACACTCTAAACTAACCCTAACCTCTCATACATGCGTACCCTATAGATGGAGAAAGCTGAACAGATAAGAACTAGACTACATGGTCTCTCCCTCAGTGTCAAGAGTGTGGACATGTTGTACAGATACATTCAGTCTGAGTCCACCTATAAAGTTTGTATCCACCTTATTGTTATTATTGTTATTACGTTATTACATTTAGTAATGTAACTAATAAGTATTACATAACTAAAATTAAATGCGTCTCATATTTTACATATATATATTTAAATTTTATAGCATACTTATTATTTAAACGATTTTACTTATTTAGTTATGTAAAATAATTATCATTTTGTTAATTTGAAAACTAATTATAATTATTTATTTATTCTTATATTAATTATATAATGAAAAATATACTTTACTCAACTATTATGTATACCATTATGTGAATTATTTATATAACCATTAAATACATGATAGAATAAATCAAATGATTTATTATAATGATTTATTAATAACACCCCATCTTTACCCCTTCCCATCCAAGGACAACTTCAGTTCCCTAAAGCCGATCTGTACCCCATTACCCCCTCCTAACCCCATTAACCCCCCCCCCAGAACACCTTCATTTCCCTAAATCCTATCTGTAGAGAGTACCCCACTACCCCTCCTAACCCCCATTAACCCACCCCCAGAACACCTTCAGTTCCCTAAATCCTATCTGTAGAGAGTACCCCACTACCCCTCCTAACCCCATTAACCCACCCCCAGAACACCTTCAGTTCCCTAAAGCCTATCTGTAGAGCGTACCCCATTACCCCCCACCTAACCCCCATTAATACCCACCCCCAGAACACCTTCAGTTCCCTAAAGCCTATCTGTAGAGCGTACCCCATTACCCCCCACCTAACCCCCATTAATACCCACCCCCAGAACACCTTCAGTTCCCTAAAGCCTATCTGTAGAGCATACCCCATTACCCCTCCTAACCCCCATTAACCCACCCCCAGAACACCTTCAGTTCCCTAAAGCCTATCTGTAGAGCATACCCCATTACCCCCCTCCTAACCCCCATTACCCCACCCCTAGAACACCTTCAGTTCCCTAAAGCCTATCTGTAGAGCGTACCCCATTACCCCCTCCTAACCCCCATTAACACCCACTCCCAGAACACCTTCAGTTCCCTAAAGCCTATCTGTAGAGCATACCCCGAGGCTCGTGCTGCTTGCACCGAGATAAACCGTGTGATCGCTCACCTGACACACCTAAAGTTTAAGTGGTCAGTGGTCCTTGCCCCGGGTCTAGTGAACAACTGTCATCAATACTCTGCAGTGTTCTATCAGGTAGGGGCATGGGGCAACACTATGTACTACCACGGGTGCTAGTTAATTAATATATGAATATATCAAATATTTATTTTAGAAATTTATTTATTTTATAAAAGCATATTAATTATTTATATTAATTTTACAGTAATATTAGATATTTTAATTCAGGAAACAAAAAATATATATATATTAATTAAAATTGATTGAATAATAAATTAAATATTTTAATAAATTTATAAATTAATAATATTTTAGTTGGTAAGTCATTATTGTTAATGTTAAATGTTTATTCTCTAAACTAATGAATACGACAATATAGCTAGTATCTTCAGTGAAACATAAGAATAAATTCATAAATGAAATATTTGCTGCTGGAGGAAGATACGACGAAATGGTAACAATTATAGTTTTAATCTATATTAATTATATATCTTTGTATTTAAAATTTATAAAGTATCATTATTGTAAAAATAGTTATTTAAAAATATTTAACATTTCAATTATATCGCGGCATTATTTTCCTTTTAAACACCACTATCGAATGCGTAATAAATACTATAGTAGTATTATTGACAATATTGCGACTATAACTATAATCTGTACCTCCTACTTAGAATGTATGTTCTTTGTATGTATTATTTATCACCTTTACATTCTCCTCTAATTCTAGTATTATATGCTAGTATGCTTTGTTGTATCGGCCCGTCTAAATAAATTGTTTTTTTTATTATGATTTTTTATATTATTTATTTTCGTGTAATTTCGTTTCATAACTAAAACTCGATATCTATCTATCTAACTATACACACTACTGTTTCGCTATCAGATTGAGAAGTTTCGAAGACCTGTCCTGTGTTCCCATCGCACGAGGCACTCTAGTACGGGTACCGACATCTCAGCCAATCAGCATCAAGCGTGCGGTATGTCCATCTCTTTCGATCGACTCGCCTCCATTATCTACAACGACCAGCGCACCTTCAACGAAACCGACCACCCGGTATCTATAACCAACGATCGTAGATAGCATACACCGATCGTGGAGTATTCATCTCTCTCGGCGATATCGTCAATGAAATACGATTATTTTGTAGATTTTAAAAGCTAATTTAAAACGTATTCGATATTTAGATGTAATTCATGATATACTTCATAGATATAATTCATGATTTGCATTTTCTATAATTTTATATTGTTTATTAAAAACATATTTATTTTTAATAATGAAGATAATATATATATATATATATATATATATAAAATTATACATTATTTTAGTGCAAACATTATTTAATAATAAAATTCTTATATAAATTATTACCGTTTACTAATTTTATTAATATATGCCAAATAAATGTAAATATTGATTGTTGACAGGCCTCTCCGATAGAAGTAATTCTATGTTCTTTGGGAAACAGTTCGGCTAATTCCATAAAGTTATCCCTAGCGCGACAACTATGGCACGTAGGAATAGCAGCTGATATAGAACATGACTCAATGAAGGTTTCTTTGATTACACTCTATTTCCATAATCATATCATATCATTTTCTCATTTATTTATTTGTCACTTTTCAAACCATTTTTAATAAACAATTATTTTCTAAATTGTTTTTCTTTAAAACTTATAATTAATAAATATTATAAATTTTATAAAATAAAATATTATATATATATTTATTTATGTATTTAAACATATAAAAACATGACGTAGAGTATAGAAGAGATTCAATTGGAATGCAAAGACAAAGGAATCCAGTACATCGTCATGATTAAAGAGGAAGACACTTCCAATATAAGGGTTTACATACGACATATGTGTAGGACATACGACATATGTGTGGGACATACGACATATGTGTAGGACATACGACATATATGTAAGACATACGACATATGTGTAGGACATACGACATATGTGTAGGACATACGACATATGTATAGGATATACAACATATGTGTAGGACATACGACATATGTGTATGTCAGCGGTAACAGAGAGTGACATTGTACTGCAATCTCAGCACAACTATCAATACAGATATTATACTAGTATTCATAGGCTCGGTGTTTGCGGGCAATATTCTTATTTAATATCATGTACTCGCTGAGATATATTCTTATGAAATGTGCCCGACATATGTAGCGATACCGCATTGCCGATACATTTAACATCGCACGTAGGCATTATATTTAGTGCGTGTATAATTCACACTATGTATTACATTTATAATAACATCAAATGTGTATATTAAACACACATACACACACACGCACACACATATACGCAGTATATATACACATATTCACACACATGAATAACATTCAACACATTATCATACCTATAAACGTGCACAATGCTTTGCTCGTATATCGCATTATATAACATACGTACATACACACTCAACCACTCACCTACCCGCCTATGATTCACCTCTAGGTACGTTGTATGGACAAGGACAGATACACGGAGCGTCGTCTGAATGGAGGGGAGCTCGTAGATTTCCTCCATCAGAGACTCATCGTCAAGGGGTTTCATAGAACATGCTTTACCACGATAATAAACTAATAAACTCATAATAATCGTATATAGTGTCATTCTTATGTAATTAAATAAAATGTGCACAATTTTAATTATTTAATTTTGTGCACTATTCAATTTTGTTAATTTTTGTTAAATTATGTTACATTTTAGGTTACGATAAATTAATTCATTTTTAAATGATTCCCGTTAAAATGGTTTATTTATACCAAATTAAAACCGATTAAATATCCTATGCTCCCTAGAACGTCGACTACGCAAACCGGCGCCGACAAAACGGAGCCTAGTCACGGTCCATCGCACACCGGCTCCTCCCTCTGGAACATCGTGTTCCTGTCGCTCAGCACTCACAAACTGTCGAAGAGTGCCCGCAGATCTTACGAGCAACAGGTTTGTAGTACACACTGTGTACCGCTCTCACATCGTGTTCGTTAAGCCGGGACATAATATGTGATTTGTCTCAGAATATAACTCTTAATTCATAAAATAATATTTAGAGTATACTAAAAATAATTGTGACAAAATTTAAAAAAAAATAACGTACTACAAAATATAAAATACTACTTGGAAATAATAAAATACATCTACTTACATTCTGTTCTTATAAAAAATTTCCATTTTTTTAAATCCTATTATATCCAGTACGAATTATTGTCCAGGTGTCGCTATTTTTTCACTGTTTATTTTCAAATTTATTTTATATCGTTTTAATTAAATTGTAAATATACTAATATAAAATGAAACTCAAAAAGAAATCTAAAATAATTAAATACTTTACATCGAATATATGAAAGAGGATATTTTACCTACATATATACAAGTTGATATACATTTTTATGCTATTTCTGAATTACTACATTGTACATGTTACTCGCGTTACATTTCATTAGAATACGTATTACGTCATAGAATTACATAACTGAAGTGTAGCCTAATAAGGGTGTTCACGCGATCCGTAAAATTCTCGCTGTCTCAAAGTTTGTCTTGCGAAAGTTTTCACATAAAAAGTGAAGAATTATTAGATTTTACATTACTACGATAAAAATAGAATATATTCTATTTTTGTTGTGCGAAACCAGTATTTGAAACGCAAGCATTTTACGGATCATGCTAATACCATATTAGTTCATTTAATTTTTTAAATTTAACTATTAATATATTATTATAATGTACAACATTTATATAATATATTACATATTTTTTGTAAATATTAATAATATTAATATATATTTGTTGTATTTTAATAATATTAATATATATTTGATGTATTTTAATATTTATTTCACTATTTAAAAAAATTATACTAAGATTAAATTAAAACCTACAGTATATCTTCATTGAAAATAAATACGAGATTAACAAATATTTGACATAATACTAGTTTTAATTTAACATTCAATTAATAATCAACAAATCAATTAAAATATATTGTATCTATAAAATGTGTATATTTACAATTAACCATACCAGTTATAGCTGTATTCTCACCAGTATATCAGCATCATAATATCAAGCTATGTACATTACTACATTACCGATGCATTAATACCTACACCATACCACACAGATCTACGTAACAGTTGAGTCGAGCCTGGTGTACATATCGAACAAGTGCATCGTGGAGATACTAGTGCTCGACCTGGACATTAGCACCATGAAGACCATATTCTCGTTGCTAGAGGTTAGGCGACTACCGGGCCTGGCTTCTCCATTATCGGGGCGTAAACCGGCTAATTTCTATAGACAAATATAGCATACGAAAGCGTGCTCGTCATTATAGTATCGAAACCGTACATTCTAAGTCACAAGACTTGTATTCTAGTAGAGTAAACTAAGGGGAGGAAGCTTGCGGATAGCATCTCGAATAATGTATTTACGAATATTTGGCGAATGTTCGCGAATAGTGGCGAATATTTGCAAGTGGTCCTCAGCTTTATAACTAAATGTCACGTCCGTTCTCTGTGAGCCACGTACAGGTGACTTCACCCCACTCCTGTCTGTATTCGATAGTTATTATGAGCGAACTTTCAGTTTACATCGACTGCCTGGAGTTAATCTTTACTGGAAACTTAAACAATAGAATGTTTAGCTTTCTAGTAGTATGATGATGATTAGTATTTCATTAATTACATGATATGATTTATATCACTTTTCAGGGTTGGGTTATTGGCACCCTTCGTTATAAAAATAATTATTTTATTAAAATATTAAATTTATTTCATTTCTTTAAAATGATGTGTACATCATACACAATAACTAAGCATCCAAAATATGCATATTAATAGATACATAGCTATAGCCATTACAAAAAATAAGCCATTAATACTGTCCGAATCACGAATGATTTAAGTTACAACAACTCATCATGGTAATTTCTATAATTATATAATCATTAAATTATTCTAATCTGATCTAATCTAATCTTATGTAATATATTATGTATTCTAATGTTGAACAGATGAATGAAGACATCACAAGCTTCGAGAGCAGCACACGTCTCATTATAGAGGAGTTTGTATTCACCTAGTAGTAGTAGTAGTAGTAGTAGTAGTAGTGGTAGTAGTAGTAGTAGTAGTAGTAGTAGTAGTAGTAGTAGTAGTAGTAGTAGTAGTAGTAGTAGTAGTGGTAGTAGTAGTAGTAGTAGTAGTAGTAGTAGTAGTAGTAGTAGTAGTAGTAGTAGTAGTAGTAGTAGTAGAAGTAGTAGTAGTAGTAGTAGTAGTAGTAGTAGTAGTAGTAGTAGTAGTAGTAGTAGTAGTAGTAGTAGTAGTAGTAGTAGTAGTAGTAGTAGTAGTAGTAGTAGTAGTAGTAGTAGTAGTAGTAGTAGTAGTAGTAGTAGTAGTAGTAGTAGTAGTAGTAGTAGTAGTAGTAGTAGTAGTAGTAGTAGTAGTAGTAGTAGTAGTAGTAGTAGTAGTAGTAGTAGTAGTAGTAGTAGTAGTAGTAGTAGTAGTAGTAGTAGTAGTAGTAGTAGTAGTAGTAGTAGTAGTAGTAGTAGTAGTAGTAGTAGTAGTAGTAGTAGTAGTAGTAGTAGTAGTAGTAGTAGTAGTAGTAATAGTAGTAATGGTAACCAGTGATCTCGTGAGAAGTGATTTCATGGAGAGTGACCTCGTGCGGATTAGAAATTTGTTGTGTTGTGTAAATTCTACTATTTTAAAATAATTATTTACATTAATATGTATTATCACACTGTGCACGACATCACCAATCTGCAAGAGATAGTACTGGTATTCGTAGTAACTCTCTACTATCACCAATGTCGCTTATT
The DNA here is from genome assembly GCA_964019155.1 of Osedax fenrisi. Classification (NCBI taxonomy): domain Eukaryota; kingdom Metazoa; phylum Annelida; class Polychaeta; order Sabellida; family Siboglinidae; genus Osedax; species Osedax fenrisi. The sequence continues at coordinate 59,394,330 of OZ025240.1, read as the reverse complement.
CTGCCCTTACACTATCACATATCCTGTATATTGTCTCCCTTATTTATTTTAACTCGCCTCCACCACGCGACTAGGCACCAAAGACACCGCAAGTACCTCACGAAGATATTCAACTATATCGCCGAGGATAAATATGAGAAAGGGTTTGTTACACATTAGTTATCCACACACATAGATGTGTATGATTTTATGAACATTTATTTCTATTTAGTTATGTATATGTTAATAAATCGCTATTATTGTAATATTTCACTAAATGTAAAATTGTATATTACTTAATACCTGCCTCACCTGAACCTTTATTTATAAATTACTAGGCAAATTAATCACAATCGATTAGATATATAATTGTATAGCTAATTTAATTAGACATGAATTATTAATTAAACTATATTCAGAATTCTTCATTTTTGTATGTCACTCTTACATTTATATTTCTTTAAATGATAATACCAACGTTAAATAAATATTAATTATTGAATATATATAATTAATATTATATGAGATATTTTGTAAATTAGTTTTAATCTAAATTCAATATCTGCAATATATCATAGTATTTTTAATTAAATTTCAATCAAATATATCTGAAGTTTTTTTAATAATTAAAATAGTGTTCATGTTTATATAATGTTCATATAACATACATAATGTGTATAATTTCAAATATATTTTATTTATCAATTACATTATATTGTTAATATTTAAGTTTCATTTTAATAATAGTTGTATAAATGTATAAAAATGAGTAAATATTAATTTATTTATGATATATAAAATATCAATATTAACATAAAATTATTTAAAATGATTCTAATACATATTTAATAATTTCACAGGATTAATGTATTTGTGATTTTCAGTTTGCCAGATAACAAGTTTAAAATACTGCTATGAGACCTATTATTAATAATCGTATATTTACATATATATATATATATATATATATCAATATCAATATAATTATTATATTTTTTTATGAATTTTATTTTTTGCATTTACAATTGTATTCGGTATAATGATATTAGAACGATATTATCTTTGTTTTGTGGTTTTATGTTTATAATTGTCATTGTTGCATGTGGATATCATGACTCGTAAGTCTGTAATTAATGTTTCATCGTAAGGCGTATTCATTTTATTTTACTCATATTCATTATTTTTATTGTGATAAATAATAAATAATTTTTATAATAATTTTAATACAATTTATTAATGAAATATTAATGTATGTAAATATATATTAAAAATATCTTTTTCATTAAAATATGAGAGCATATGCTCTTATATATAAGATATCTAATAAGGGTCTTACATTTTTAGTAAAAACTTCATCTGAGTTCCTGGATGAGATGAAAGTCATTTCACTCAAAACAAAATTGAAGCCACCATAATAAATATTTGTGAACAATTACTAGTTGAAGTGCATTAATATTCTAAATACTTTCATACATATTCAAAATAATACCCTCATATTATATAATTAGTATTTCTTTGCGAGTCTTTCACTTTACATATAATCTTCTAACTGAAATCTAGTATCCAATACTTACTGGGAAGAATATTTAAATCAGACGCAGTGACTTACTATACCATTAGTACACCACACTCACGAATGATATAGAGGTGAGAGTTACCAAGGTCATGGTGATCCGTTCTTTATCCTCTACAATTATAACTTTCTTCTGTTGCATTCTGGGTATTTAGGCTGAATATATACTTTTCACTTTATTTTGTTCTTTATATAACTCCAGGTATATTATTCAATTGTTTATCAATCAATGTCTCCTATCCCAATAAATACATTATACAAAAATCACTCACATGTAATATACAATGTTCCGTTAAGGGATGGAGAAGCTTTATTCTTCATTTTGTCATCAATTAATTTATTTTATTATATTAAAAATAATTCATTATCTTTTAAATGATGTATATATTAATCAAAATAACTAAGTGTCTTATTTATGAATTATAAACATACATCTGTATAAAATATAATATATTAATAACACGTACAATTTGAACCACATATTATAAATTATTTTAAAGATAATGAATTATATTTTAATATTTGAAAATAAAATAATAGAATAAAAATTAAAACAAACTCTACTCCCCCCTTAAGCTTAATAAATAGACTTCTTGGCTATGTTTGTTATTTCCCATTGTATCATCCACCTTTATAACTGAGTCTATATCGATCGTATGTATACAATATATAATCTGTAATAGAACGTGAAACTTTGTTCCTTCACCATATATCACGATAGTTAACATACATTGCTAATATTCATTGTTTGATTTATGTTGAATAATAAAAATCTAAATATTACAATTATGAATACATCTCTCAACATTATTTATTATTATTAACATAGAAAATATCATAAAATTGGTGAATTAATTCCGAGAAATTTAAAATTTTCTCTACATGGTTTATACTTTTATTAAAATGGGGTTTCAAATAATGTATTATAGTTTAAAGCCATTCTTTTATTTAATACAAAATTAATGAATTATTCTTATTTCAAATAATAAATAATATTTATCTAAACATCAGTATACAAATTATCTATTAAATTCGTCAAACATGTATATGAATAATATTTTTTTATAAAATGAATTAAAATTAAAATTAATTATATAATTTACTATACGATAATTATATTGTAAAAAGCCTAGCAAACATACCAAACATTACCTAGGATATGAATAAATGATATTGATGATATTAATCTAGAAATTTAAACAACAAAATAATTTGTAATAAATATTAAAGTAGTATTTATATTGTTTATTATATGGTAAATAAAAACCATGTTTACAATTTTAATTATTTATATATATTTTTAAATCATATATAAACTAATATACGTAGATATAAATATTTGTAATTTGTTCTTATATGTCAATGAGAGAATAGAACCGAGGGTTAATATATAACTTGTTGTTTATATTACTATCGTATATATATCATCGATGATATCACATGTATTTAGAAACATTTCGAAATAGAATCCTATATGATATCGTCGACGATAAGATAGCTGCAATATCAAGTGTAATATCCTCTGTAAAATGTACTGCGGCACAGGCTAACTAACAGAAATCAACTATATAATGTAATGTATAGAATTTATTAATAGCATTATCTGTTTACAATAAAAACTAAACATGATATTCCAATATAATAATTATTGTTATATCATTCCTACGCACGCTAGAAAATATACTTGTAAAGTTATTTAGAATATTTATTCATCGATCTCTCAGAATATATATATAACTATTTATCTATATATTAAATAATCAATATTTGAATAAATTATTATATAATATGTATAATGAACAGATATATACATAGCGTTTAACAAAATAAAAGATATATTATAATATGATAGCATATATATAAATAAATATTAAAAATATTAACTATATGGATAAATAATATATTAAACACAAATATTAAAAATGATGTAATTATATTTATTCAACTATGGGAAATTTAAACGATAGCAGTACATGTCAACCTCCATCAATTAATGGATTTAAGTCAACATACTTATATTATGGTTGTTTTAAATGATTAGAAATGTTTGAATAATACTTTACTATAAAATATATATAATAATATATATATATATATATATACAATGAATAATTACATATGTTATATACGTAATTAAAATTATAAAAATATGTATATTACGAGATACAAAATAATAGAATTGAGATAATTTAAATAAATAACAATGTAAATATATTAGCACGAGCGAATGGCTCTAAAAGCAAAGTTTAGTGCAAATAAACCTTTCATCACCATCATCATATTAATTAAAGATATTCACAATTAAATAATTTATTAAAAAAACAACGATTAATATATAAGATAACAATTATAAAATAATTAAAAACGATGATATTCAAACTTCCTCCTCTTTCAAAAGCATGTTCGGTATTCCGTTCTTTATTGGGAAAGAGCGACCGGTTTCAGGACAAATCAACTCTCCTTCAATAACGCAAACCTTTAGGGAGGAGGAGTTAGATTAGGCTGCAGCGGATTACATATTAACAACATGGATAAGCTTATCGATGGTCGATCAATACATTCTTATTAAACACACAAATACTAGTGTGTATTTCATACCCATGTATATCTTATATGTATCTTATAACCTACTTAAATCGACTTCCTTATATAATAGATTAATTTCTAGTAAATTATTCGGGTAAGTGTGTAATCACAAACACTAGAATATCCGTATATCTATTATTAGTGGTTCACACGGTACACATTAACCTCAAGGATATAAACATGCGCTCATAACTCTACAATTACGTCGATTATATTGCATCGATGATGATGACATCTAGAGGTATAGAGTTCAAACGGATACAAGATATCTCGTGATCAATTCTAATTTAAATAATTATTTATAAATAGTAGAATTTACATTGCATGCGAAATCACCAAACAAAATTAAATCACTAGTTACAGTTTAAAGGTTACGACCTCTAATAGAAGGTGATGGGCTTTCTTCAGGAAGTCCTCGTCGTTTTCGTAATCCTCGACCACAGTCTTGGAGACATCACCGAGTTCTCCGATCTATCGACGATGTGATTGTTTGAATGTTGCGCAATACTTATTATAATTTATAACTACAAACTAGTATTCAACTATATAAATATTGACCCATATACTCCATAATTGAATGTGTGAAAATTATAATTTGAAAGTGAGGCTACCCAGCAAACAATATATTCGACACTTTTGGACGCCATGCGCCTAAAAGTTCCGGAATTAATTCGTCGCTTTGATGACAATTTGGCCCAAAAGCGTCGAATTTGCGACGAATTCAATAAGATACGGAACTGAAGCGCCCAAAAGCGTCGAAAAAGCGACGAATATATCGATTCGGAATCAAAGCGTCGAAAAGCGCCCATAAATTCTCAAAAGTGTCCAAAAGCGTCGATAAATTGTTTGCTGGGTAATTTGATACTAATTGTAAAGTAGATTTGTTTATGTTATTATACATCTCGTTATATTATTTGCATATAGGGGATAGAAGGGAGTAGCGGACGAGAAGGAAGTAGTGGTAATTTACATTTATGCGAAAATGGTCATAGATATAAAAAAAAGATATATACAAAATATTTAGACAATTGCAATATCTACAACAACGAGTAATTTTTTTTCAAAAATAATTAATCAATATATTAAATTAATTACATAATATTTTTTTTTCAAAATTCCATAAAAACCAGTTTTGGAAATGTACTGTACTGCATTGATTATTAATTATAAATACATATTTTCTTATATATTAATAAAATATAATTTGTTATCTATTAAGTTATGTTTATAGTATATGAAAATATTGTATTAGTAAAAAGATATAGGTATTCTAAAGTACCATATTCAAATGGGTATAGTGGACGAACTGAGAAGGATATAGTGGATGAAAATAAACCAATCAAAATCGAGTAATATAGGTCTAATTTTTTTCATTAATTTTTGTTCACAATTTTAAAAATCTAAATCTTAAATAAAATGCGTGCGTCGGCATGAATATATATTATATGAATATATATATATACAATATATATTATTAAAATAATAAAAACTGAAAAAATGAATCGAATCTATAGCGAGACACCTATTGATTTATTTTGGTACTAAAATCCACTACTCCCTTCTTGCGCTATTTTTTCGTTATTTTGTGAGTGTAACTAAACTCATATTAATACTAGAAATATATGAGTTAAAGTAAAAATTAAAATAGCTATAATATATAACGATACATATTCTATTACATTTGAAAATATGAAATTATAACATCAACTATTCATCGATATATTACAATTCTACAAAGTCATACAAAATATCCTCCACTACTCCCTTCTATCCCCTATGCTTTATTGAAGTTATATTTAGCATTATAATATAAAAGTTGTTTGGCAAATGCAAATATCGCTATGGATAAAAGTTGATCAAAAATAATGTATTACACTATGTATTACTTAGTAATTTACTAAACATCCATAGTCTTATCAAGGACAGGACATATGCTCGCTATCCCTGCAATGGTTACTTTATGCATAACGTACATGTACATGTACTCTCAGCTACATACTTTTCAGTGGTATATTTAATTATATTTTAATAATTCAATCAAAGATATCAATTATAATTATTTATCTGTTAAATACAATGCATTCTTATTTACATATATGCATTTATTTATAAATTAGGTTCGAATTGAATGATGTTTTTATATTATATGTTAACATTCCAAATAATATAATCATTATATTATATTATAAATAATGTGTATTGAATTATTATAATTATTATATTATGAATTAAATATAATCATTGATATCAATGATTTAATCATTGATTTAAAAACGAGTTTTTGTATTAAATTCAAATTTGTACAATAATTGTTACAATAATAATTATTAATAATTATTATAATTGTATTATTTAATATGATATTTAATATAATGCAATTAATACAATAAATCTCCAACACGAAAATAATTTTTTTCAAACAATATTTATTACCAGACGTCATTGATATTACACTTTAAATATGTAAAATTATTCAAATTATTTCATAAAATATAGTGAATGAATCATTCACTGAATCATTCAGTGAATGATATTCATTATAATAATGTCATTTGACTCATTATCAATGTTTTAATAATTTCTGGATATATTATAATAATTTTATATATATAAATATTAATTATATATAACTAAATACCTATTAGTAAATTAAAATTGTATTGATATATTTAATTTGTGTATGAATATATTATAAATATACATACATATATGTATATATATATATATTAAATACAATGATAAATATATAAAGTGGTTTTGTAGTGTAGTGGTTATCACGTTCGCCTCACACGCGAAAGGTCCCGGGTTCGAACCCCGGCGAAACCTGTTTTTTCATTTATGCTTGTCAAACAAAGTTATGTATGTGTGAAATTCATTTTGATATTAAAATGTAAACTCAATCAATTTATTATTATATATATATTATTATTTATATTAAACTTATATTTACAAATTATTTTTACCATTTCTAAAAATGTACATAACATAATACATAAAATAATGAATATATAAATTTATAAAAATCTGACAAATATCATGATAAGTGCCATAACCAATCATGTTGCACAACTAACTGCTTCAGCTGCATCACATACGACAGACCAATGAAGCTTCGGCATCATGCGCACAATGAACTCGGGGTTGAAATCTACGTCAACCATTTCTTTCTTTGTGTACTACATGAGAAAATGAGAAATGTAATCATCTATCAAGGATGTAATTTAATTCACTATAGTATATTTATAACTAAATTGTAACAAATTGTTATTTACATGATACAAATATATTATTCAACTTTCAAAAATTATATTTTGATACTTGAATTACATTGAATTAACTTATTTTGAATGTTCTATTACTTATTATATTAGTCTAGTAAATATCCTATATGGCCCATATAATATGGGTAAATATATTAAATATATTAAGGGGATTTCAGTATTTATATATAAACACATTTATAATACATTATAAAATGTTGTATTATATAATATTACTCGATTACATGTTTTTGGTATCTGTCAACAAATTAGAAATGGATTAATCTATAAATAACATAAAAAGCATATTTTATAAGTTATAACACACCATTATAAAATTAATTAGGCATTGTGTATATATATATATATATATATATAATATACCATCTTATATATAACTGGTATATATTTATGTATACTGTATAATATATATTTTTTTTAAAGTCTTTATAAAAAGATACTATTATCAAATTCATTAATTAAATTTTATATTTGTAACTCAGGAATAATTATTAACCTATATACATGTAATTGTAAAAAGTAATAAAAGAAAACTCTTATAGGAATCTTACTAATTTTGTTTATCATATATATATATATATTATATATTAATAAAAGTATGTTAGAATAAGTATGAGAAATAGTTGATAAAAAAAACAATATCAATATAAATAATTAATGTGAATTTTTATGTATATATGTATATGTAATTTTGATATATGAAATATACTCTAATTTATTAAAATCTAGCGCCAATTTATATCTATATAAATTGGCAAAAAAAGTATTAAATGGCAACACATATAAAAAAGGCATGCCTATGCATATAGTTAATACAAATAATACAAACAAAATAGTTCAATACATTTAACATGAAATGGTGTATGCACACAGCAATATGCCCTTCATCTAGATATATAAAATTAATTTAAATTAACTTAAACTAATAATCATAATAAGTAAATAATTAAATACTAGTAAAAAGTTGTATATACTAATTATTATAATATATATATATATATATTGTTCTTCTGATTTATAACAGAAATATTTAATATAAACATAGAATTATTTGCACTCAATTTAAATAGAATTTCTTAGGATTTAACTTAATATGTTAATATAATTATGTTGATTTCCTGTAAACATATATTAAGGATACCAAATTAAAAATCACATTCTTAAGGGGGTTTCACAGTAACTCGAACGCATATATTAACTCATATTGGATCGAAATGTTAGCTCTATTATTTTGTGTTACATTTTTTTTTTTTTTCGCATTTATGCATGAATTTTATTTATTATGAACCCATTTGTAAAAATATGGAAAAATCAAATTTAATAAATTAGTATCCGATTATATATTAATATTTAATATAAAATAATATGAAATATCAATATTTATTATTTGAATTAATATTAATATTGAGTTATCAGAGATATAGCCTCAGATATTTAAAAAATGAATCGCATGAGACCTATATATAACGAAATAAGTAATCTAAATAAATCTCAAAATTGACTTTCAAATTTTTATACATTAAAGTATAAACATATATATTTTAGTTTCATTTATATCGTTATCTTATTTGATATTTTTTATAGTAAATAATAAAGTATACAATATAAAATACAAATTTCTAGATTATATAAATCAGTGTTGTTTTTTGGTGTTTTGGGTTTTATCGGTTTTTTCAGTTTAATTATAAATAAATATATTTTCATAACAATAATTAATATTTTTATATTAAATTGTTACTTATATAATTTTATTTACATAAATAATTTGCAAAATTAATCAAGAATTATTTCAAAATCCTTGTTAAAATAAGAAAATCTTATAATTATATTAATATATGTATATAAAAATACTATATAAAAATAATAATCTTTTAAAAAGAGTTTTTATAAATATATATTTATATATATTTTCTTTTATATTATATAACTCTGTTTGAAGATAAAAGATTATCTGATAAATAATATTTATCATAATAGAACATATATTTTTTTATTATTAATTATATGATAATATTATCAATAAGCTATTATTAATAATTAATAATTTATTATAATAGTTTCTCTTTGATGATTGTAATTTTTTTCAATAAGCTATTATTAATAATTAATAATTTATTATAATAGTTTCTCTTTGATGATTGTAATTTTTAAAAAAATAATCTTATATTTTTATTTATCACACCGAAAAATTTGGCCGATTTATCATCGATATCGAACCGATCTTTCACAGATTTTCTCTCTTTGTGCGTAACCCCTACCGATATATCACAGATATCGTGACAATGTCGCTATTCATCATTTTGAGATATCTCTATTATTTAACGATTTCTAGACGATTTCGTTACTGCACATATGATAAATCGGCCGATGTTGTCGGTGTGAATGGTGCTTTATATATGTAATTTTAAAAATTATATATTTTTATATTATTATTATATCTTAAAATTAAAATAAAATTAAAATAAAAATTACTTTCATTCATTATTTTATTAATATATTTAAATATTATTCAATTCAATAGTAAATAGTGACATTTATTTTGTACCTTAAAGTATAAGTTTACAGATATAAAAATCATATCTCAATCAAATCTATTATAACAAAGTTTTTCTCAATATTATTAAATTCACCATATATATTCTAAAATTGTAATCTAATATACAATCAAACTAAACATGTGTACATCATACTAAAAATAATTTTTTTTTAATTCCTATATCTTTTTATGCAATAATATATTAATGAAAAAAAATATAATAATTCATTGAAATATTATATATTTGAAAAAACCGGATAAAAACCGAAAAAAATTGGGTAAAATGGTTTTAACGAAAAAACCGCCAACCTTGATATAAATCATATTATAAGTTTGATATATAATATTTAGTAATTATTCGTAAACAAATATATAAAGTGTATACGCAATTTTAGAATCCATATATTAATTTTTGAGCCCTCATATGATTATATTTTTTAATATATCCGGTTACAACAGTGATTCCCAAATATTTATATTTTTATTATAACAAATGTCCAACGGGAAGGACATGACACTTGAAAATGATGCATGTTAAAATCAAGTAACGTGCATAAAACTTCTTTATATTCAGTGATTTGTTACACCCATATGAGTCATTAGGATAATGAATTATCAGCGTTACATTAATATATATATATATCATATTATAATCCTATAAATTAATATTCATGTATATTTAATATATAGTTAAATAACTTAATACATACATATTTATAGATACACATTGAAAGTGATTAGGACGGATTATATTATTTTATATTATAGGCAATACAAAATTATATAATATAAATTACTTTTAAATTATTTAGATTACTTTTAGTAACTACTTTTATTCTATATAATTAGTAAATACTCAAAAATTAAAATGAGATCGAAATATTAGTGCTACTTTTTCGAGCTGATGTGTAACGGATCTCTAAATATTAGATCTATTAGATTTAATAGATCATCTAACATTTCGAGTTCAAGTTGGTGTGTCAACCACCTTTAGTATTTACATGAAGGATGTCGAATTCTAAATCGATTTCATTGGTATATTTAATATATATTATATATGAAGGATATAAAATAAAAATCTAGATATTTCTGAAATTTCGGACGGATTCCTATAGTAAACTTGTACACATAATCCGCATTGTAACATTTAAAAAAATTAAATATTTAATATTATATTAGGATTATCAACTTAATTATTTTGTCGATCATTCAGAGTATTATTATGTTTATTAAGTATTTGATGTAATATATATTATATTAATGGTAACAAAGTATTTATAAATAACATTTTAGTATCGTAAATATATATATATAAACATATATTATAAACATGCTTATTAAAAAAAATTCAAATATTAAATGTGTATTTTATCGCTCATGTAAATTTGCTTTAATAAACCTTCAGAATTAAAGGAAATCCAGTTTTTACACCTTTGATCATATTAGAAGTTAACATATTATGAGTTAATAATTTCATTTTGGAAAGACAAGGTATATTAATAATAAAATATCAATGAAAACTATTATTTTATTAAAAATAGAATACTCTGCAATTACAATAATTTTTCAAATTTTTAATCAAAGATTATAGATTTTAAAAAGTAAATTATATAAATAAATACTTTAAATTTATTTAAATATGTATATTAATATGTACTTATTTTAAGCATATTATTAACCATTATGAATTTAAATTACATTAATATGTTATTGAAATATTGATATATATGTATCTGGTACCAGATTCATGAAAATAAAATTTTTAAATGGAGCAATAAATTAGAAATGTCGTATTGAAGGTAATCATTATCATAATAATTTTCAAGAAGAATAGTTATTAAATATTATATTCTAAGATTAAAAACTTTATTCAAGATCAGAATTCAATATAAAATAAATTAAAAGTTCATATTTATAAGTTAATGTTTTAAATGTTATAATTAAATGTTTATATTGCACTAGACATATATATTCTTCAATTATTAGTAAATTTAAAATTATTTTATTTAAAAAATAAAGTTCAATATCATATCATTATGATAATGATTACGAACTGGTAATATTAAACATTAGTTTATAATGATATGGATTAGCATGCAAATCATCCCACGGAATACAACTAATGTCCTATTGTAGAATGTTATCTGCATAGCTAAACATGAGTGCGTTAAACGAAGATGATGACGTTAATAGGTGTGTAGTTATGATCGTAGGAGATCATAAATTTCAGACACTTATAAATGATGTGGAAACTGCATGTGAAACGTTAGTTTTTAATTATTGAATTGTTTATATTATAAAGTTTGCATTATAAATTAATTCTTAATAATACCATCATGTTATTGGCATGTTTCATGTATATTTCATGTTATACAGTAAAATATATAACTAAATAAATTTGAAAATCATAATATCAGTTCATCTATATATCTATATAATATAGATATAATATACCAATTATATGCAAATTACTATTTGTATAATTCAATATTAAATCCAACTTACAAGTTAATATTCAATTTATATTTCACCAATCATTATAAAAATGAACATAATATTTAAATATACATATAAATATTAATAATATTTATTTTGTATTGTATATATATAGGATAATCAGTGATCTCGTGTTAAGTAATTTGGTACGAAGTCATATCGTGCGGATTATTGACTTCATTCTCAGTGTAACTTCTACTATATATCATAATTATTTATATTAGTATGTTTTATCATCATGCATGAGTTCACCAATCCACACGAGATCCCTCCACACGAAATGACTTCACGTGATATCACTTGTTTACAATATATATATATATATTGGATTCCAATATATATATATATAATATATATTATATATATATATATATATATATATATATATATATATATATATTTATTAATATTTTGTATTATATATATAATAATAATAATAATAATAATAATATTTATTTGAAGAATTTTAATAATCATTTTTTTTTCTTTTGAATTATAATAATATTTATATAATGTTTTCTTCTAAAGGGCTTCAAAATAATACGCCTATTTTCTGTTGTTGTTGTTGCCCGTAATAATACATTAATCATACCCTACGGAAATATACAGAATATCGATGCCCCTGGTTCAGCTTCCTTTCGACAAGCTAGACTTCGGGGAGTGTACGGTGCTCGACAAGTTCTACAACGCCGAGATAGTCATTGTGGATATGTCGTCTCACGTTCAACAGGTTCGCATTGCTACCCACCTCACACCCCTCACACCCCTCACTCTGCTAATCGGGGAACTAGATAGTTAAATACTAAGTACTATATATTGGTTAGGTACTAAGTATAATACTAACGCTAGAAACTTTTGCTAGAAACTTCGCTATAAACTTCCGCTATAAATTTCTGCTAATAAATTCGCTATGAACTTTAGTTAGAACCTATAAATAGTAACTTCCAATAACAAACTAAGCTAGAAATATCCCTTCAGATTTTCCGCTAGAAACTTCCTCTAAATATCCGCTAGAAACTTCCACTAAATATCCGCTTAAAACTTCTGGACACACATATTTTCTTAATTCTACTAAACTAATTACCAGTATAAAACAGTATAAAACAATTATAAACCATCGTAGATGGTGCAGCAGCAGTAGAAGCTTTACAACTGCGATTCTAAAGTTGTGTAAACACCGCTAGCATCAAGCACGGCGATATTTTACTGTATTTGTTACTGTATTTGTTACTGCACTTGATGCTAGGTATAAATTATTATTGGTGTTCAGATAGCGAGCAACAAGTACCGCGAGTGTGGCGACTTGTTACTAGAGGCCGGCGACTTGTTACTGGGTATATTATTCAAATTGGAACGTGTTGAATATCAAGGCGACTTGTTACTAGACGCCAGCGACTTGTTACCAGAGCTCGGCGACGTGTTACTGCGCTTGTTACAGATCTAATTAGCTGTTCATATAGCGAGCATCAAGCACGGGGACTTGTTACTAGAAAATAGAACTTTTCATAGATTTTAGGCGGTGACTTGGTACTTCGCTTGATGCTGTACTTGATGCTAGCGGTGTGTACACGGCTTTACACCTGATCCTTAGATTAAAACCTATCAGTTCCGTATCATTTTCAGATTAAATATAATTCCTCTACGAATTAGTAGCATTCACTTATGTCAGAAGTAATATATCGATATTGTAATTATCAGTTTTATTTTGATGTGTTTCATCTAGAAACATGTAGTTTTCACTTTAACGTAGTTTTCACTTATAACTAAATTTCTCTAATATCCCTTCGAAATAGATCTCATGTTTGAGCATTCATTTTTCGACGAGAGCCGATCATATCGTATACGTAATTATATTAGATAACTTCTAAATATTATTGATGACCTATTTACGGGTACGGGCGAAGTTTAAACCAGCATCCTACCGTCTGATGACACTCAACCTTCAGATATACGTGTGTATAGATGTAGGTAGTACCTAGTAACTATGCTTGCTTTGCTTATTTCGGAATTCTTTTTATTGATGGACAGCTATTGACTTCCATACATCACGATTCATCATAGCCGCTCGTAGATCGATTTCTCGTAGACCTGTATCACGCTCCAGAGTCTTTATATACGAATCAGGTGGTCTTCCTCACCTTCTAGTTCTATGGGTTGGCTGCCACAGAACTAGTAACTATGCTTGCACTCTATTCGTTACTCGTGGTTGTAGTAACTTTCTATAGTAGTTCTTTTCAAACACCACTCTACATGTATTATGTATAGTAGTCGTTGTCGTTGATTTACGACTCCCTTTATCGCTGCATTATCCTTGATTTAGTGGCATTATCACATGTAAGAAATGTCATTAGGTGAATATAACATAGCTATCTATACTATTATATATATATAGATATAAATAGGATATTATGCATGATCCTAATTTTTATTAGAGTTTGTATTTAATTCTGTAATGTGTATAGGTATTATTAATTGTAAAAAGAGAAAACACTAATTCTATATTTAACACGCATTCTACTTTTATAACACACCATCTCTCGCTAATATATTCATAATTATAATAATATATCTAATAATAATAATATATCTAATAATAATATATATATACATATACATAAATATTTATATCTATATTTTTTATCTATATCTTTTAACTTTTATCTATATGTTATTTATTTATTCTAATAAATCAGAACCTATATGTATATACCGCATTAGAATGTGTTGGTGTTTACATCGATATCTCCTCGTCTATATATAGCGACGCAATATCATATATTTATATGACGTCGTCGTCGGTGGTTTTTTCTACCTAGCGCGCTAACACACTCTAGTATACAACTATTGACTTGCACACGCGCTCACACATACATGCGCACACACACATGCTCACACACACACACACACACACGCTCACACATACGCTTATACACATACACGCTCACACACACCCACACGCTCACACACATGCTTACACACACATGCTCACACACACGCTCACATACGCGCTCACCCGCACATGCTCACACACACACACACACATGCTCACACACACATGCTCACACACACTCACACACACACACCCACACGCTCACACACATGCTTACACACACATGCTCACACACACGCTCACATACACGCTCACCCGCACATGCTCACACACACACACACACACATGCTCACACACACATGCTCACACACACGCTCACACACACACTCACGCATTCATCAATAAACCATAGCGGCGGCGGTGATACTACTACCACCCCTAAGAGGAGGGGGTGATTAACATCAATAGATCAATGTCATGCTAATTGCGTAGGTGTCGCGCAGTTTCGCACACCGCCCCTTAAGACGTAACACCTTTGTTCCGTAACTCGTTCCAACGACTGTAATGACCGTATCATTACGTTCGTAGAGAGATAGCGTGTGTGATATTCGAGTGACTGTATAAGCGCATCGTAAGTTTGATACTGATGTGCAATTTGAACTTCGCGACTAATTTAGAATGCGCGCTTGTGCGATACACATTTTTTATATTTACTACGTACATTATTGTTTACTCTAGTTTATTATTATTATTATTATTATTATTATTATTATTATTATTATTATTATTATTCTATCAATATTGTTTATAAATTATTAATACTTTTTATCTTTAGTACATTTTCATATTTATGTTACATTTTATTAATCCCTTTTATTTGTGATGCTAGATTTCTCTTGCACAATTATTTATTAAAATAAATTAGATCATATTATCATTTTTATTATTATTTGTTCTTAATATATATATATATATATATATATATATAATGAGAATATATAACATTTAAGGTACTGTCTAGATCTAGTGTATGTATTATTGAATATATGTGATTTATATAACTGTATATAACTAATTACTGTTTCAATGTATCGGGTCATATATACATTATAATCAATTTAGTTATTCAGTACAGTATATTGTAAGACACATAGCTAATAAACACGCTGGCATTGTTTAATAAATACAGTGTAGGTATAGTGTTGTACAGTATTGTACAGTGAACAGTTAACTGCCTTGTACACTGTACAATGCACAGTCTCATGTACAGTGTATGTACATGTACTGTTACTTTTACACTTATTACTGGTGCTACCTCTACAACAAGGAACAGCAATGACAAGTTATACAAATATCTAACTCTTATGCATTGTTTTGTACTACTCAGTTTAGAGTAACTCTTGTCCTACCATTGTTTGCTGTCTTTATTTATGTACTCATGATCTTTGTTTACCATCACTTTGTGTGCATTTCCTATTAAAGGATACTTACTATACTTATAATACTTATCATTCATATACATTCTAATAGATATGCTACTATTATAAACAAATTATTTGTAGAATATCGAATTATTCATTCATTGAAAAGTATTATATTTCTATATATATATATATATATATACCTCTATATATATTGAGCATTATCCATATACTACTATTATAGGAGTAGTACAAACATCATATGTTAATAAGGCATTATGTATGTCTATTATTTATTATGAATGCTTACTATCAACATTATATATATATTATTCTAGAATTTCAAACTTTTATTTGTTATTTGAAGACTATTGAATAATAATAAATACCTATTTAAAGTTCATATTACTATAATTTCAACACTAGTATTTAAAATGGAATAAAAACGATTTAGTGAGTTTTTTAAGTAAAAAGCAATTTTCTTTATCATATTCTCTCTTTCGTTTATAAGAATCTCAAAAGACACCAATTTAAGACTTAAGGGCCTTGCCTTTCTTGACACCATTTAAAAATCTATATATCTGTTTATTAGTTATCGTATTTCATTATGTTTGGATAAGGACAACCTCGCAATATTCTAAAACATCACAATATTCTAAACATAAAACTACCATCACTGCTTCTGCTACTGCATTTACCCATCTGCGTATTTCCTTCATCGCTGTCGCCATGTCCTTACCTAACCCCCCCCCCACTACCACTCACAGTCTGCACTAGTATACCACATCGGGGTGCGGGAATCCATGGGTCTTCCGAGCACCATCATTCTCATACAGGACAAAGACCCCGAGATCACTCAGTCGGTCAAGGTTAACAGCAAGTATTGTTATGTAACATCTACAGAGGTCATCCACACTGTGAAGGGTAGCGCTGGGTACAACATGCCTAATGTATGTATGTGTGTGTTATACTATTACATCATATTAAGTAATAGTTGTGTGTATGATAGCTCTGGGTGCAGTGAGGTAATAGTCTGTATTATAGTATTACACTATTACCCGCTATTACATCATATTAAGTAATAGTGTTTACTGTACAACACTGCTGGCTACAATGTGGTAATATCATTTATGTTACATACATTATGTAATATTATTATGTTATTATACTGCATTTATAACTATTATACTTTTATACTTCACTGTTATAGATTACATTATATTGTAGTCAACTTTGTAATACAATATCTCCTATTACATAATTTTCTTATATAACATTACCTACTATTACATAACATTGTTTAATGACTGTCATATTTGCTGTACAATAACAAAGTTGCACTCTGTTTGTATACCATTATATAATATATACATAACAATATAGCATAAAGGTATGTTTTCCAGTCTTCATTATTCATGAACCATATATTATTACTTAAAAATGTTAAGTTAAAATACATGTATATTTATTACTTTAATTCCTTAATATTAATAGTCAATTCTACATGTATACATTGCATGAATGCCTGGATTATTACATTAATTATACTCTTGATTCATTTATATCAACTTCATCACCATCATCATCATCTTCATCATCATCATTATCTTCACCCTTATATAATCATTACAATTTACTAATACCATTACTTATGAAATATGCACACACATATACGCACATATATACGCACATATATACGCACATATATACGCACATATATATGCACATATATGACTACATTCATACACACATACAAATACATAAATATACACATATACACACATATACAAATTCAATACACCATCAAATACACACACACAAACAAACACACACACACAAACTCACACACAAACTCACACACAAACAAACATACACACAAACTCATACACATACCCACACACACTATACACACACAAACTTACACACATACCCACACATACACACACTATTAATTATAGCACTTAATTACTACACAATTATCAGTACTAAAACTTTATTGCCTGATCAACTAGTCAACATAATGAGCTATGATAACCCCGCATTACCTCTATACTACCCCCCACGGGGTTACCCCTATTGTAGTGGCTATACCATAATGAACTTTAAACCATTCTCTAAATCATTTACTCTAAATCTCAGTACCTCTTTACCAGCTTTACCAGCATATATCCATCAAGCTTATGCTAGTGAAATGCACTATATATATATTTAATAGTGTATTCATATAATCATAATATATATATGTGTGTGTATGTGTATGTGTGTGTGTATGTGTGTTCATGTGTGTGTGTGTGCCATAATAAATAGAAATGATAAATGTATTGAAATTTATTTGTGCATCTATTTTTAGACAATTATTATCATTCATAGATTATACCCTGGATCTGAACCCTGGATATGTACCCCAGTCACTGGGCCCATCTCTAGTGTTACTATTCAATAAATTATACATAACACATATCACAGTTAACTTTCATATGCATTTATATAGCACAACTATTATATAATAATTGTAATGTGTATATAATAATTATGATATAATATGTTATATATATATATAGTTTGTATAACACATATGTTATATTAGAATATGTGTTTCATGTTATTGGTGTATATCAAATGCCTTTTACATATTTTTTATTTATTGATTTTCTTTTGAATAAAATTTAAATATAAATTTGCATTCAGACTTGTTCTACTTTTGTTTAATATATTATGTATCATATATTATACTACTGTAATAGTAAGTATATAATAAAAGCTATAAATATAGGTAGATAGAATATACAGTGATATATTGGTATACAGCAGGCAATCTCCATGACCTGTGTACTGTTGGCATCGTTTCAATGAATACTTATATATTATTCAATTTATTTATTTACACACAAAGAGCCCGATATTGTCGAACATCACAATCGGACAGTTTCGATGTGAATGTCTATAAATACAGGTCGGCATAGGGCTAAAATAAGCGGGTAGATATCGGGCTGTGTGGTGTGAGTGTGTAGCTCTACCAGTATCGTAGTGATGACTCATCACAACAACACCCACAACACCCACAGGAGTCAGCCCCCTCTATGGCGTTCATCCCTTACGACTTCGACAAGGACGGCAACTGTTTCGTGACGGACACAGTTCGCAGGTTAGCTTTAGCCTACGGCATGCATTAGTAGTAGTGTAGTAGTAGTAGTAGTAGTAGTGGTTTAGTAGTGGAGTAGTAGTGGAGTAGTAGTAGTAGTAGTAGTAGTAGTAGTAGTAGTAGTAGTAGTGTAGTAGTGGTGTAGTAGTGGTGTAGTAGTAGTAGTGGTGTAGTAGTAGTGGAGTAGTAGTAGTAGTGGTGTAGTAGTGGAGTAGTAGTGGAGTAGTAGTAGTAGTAGTGGTGTAGTAGTGGAGTAGTAGTGGAGTAGTAGTAGTAGTAGTAGTAGTAGTAGTAGTAGTAGTAGTAGTAGTAGTAGTAGTAGTAGTGTAGTAGTGGTGTAGTAGTGGTGTAGTAGTAGTAGTGGTGTAGTAGTAGTGGAGTAGTAGTAGTAGTGGTGTAGTAGTGGAGTAGTAGTGGAGTAGTAGTGGAGTAGTAGTAGTAGTAGTAGTAGTATCACTATAACTCACCTCCCTATATCTTTTCGTTTCGTATTTTCCGTTTCTTTTCGCATGTAATATTTGACACTTCTACTATTTGTACCACGACATATATATATATTATTTTGTATCCGTTTATTTGTTATATTGTTTTATGTCATTATGTTTTTTCGTATAACTTTCATTAACTATATCAATCAATAAATATCAATGCCAACGGCAAAGGTATGTCATTAGACACTCAATCTCTCTCTCTCTCTCTCTCTCTCTCTCTCTCTAAATCACTCATCGTATTCGCAGTCACTTGTAGAGGTCATGACCTCTGTCACCAGTCGCCTAGTTCTCATCTACCATGCCCTCACTGTGTATCTACTGCTATAGACTGATTCAATAGTGATTGACGTGTGCGTGGATGTTACTACTGAATGGGTCTGTAGCAGTGCAATGATTACAGACTAGCTCAATATGTTATCATACTCGCTGTGTGTATTACGTTGTCATGACGTTGAGATCATCCCTCCCGTATTCTCTACATGATTGTGATGTCGCTACTATTATAATAGTTAATAGATAATTATCTATACATAGTGACTGCCTGTGTGGCTTGGTGGCTAATGCGTCAGACACACAAGCAGTAGGACACGGGTTCGAGCCTCGTCTGGACCATTAATTAATTTTATAAAATGGGTCTTAAAATATTAATTAGAAGTGATCTTATATAATTGTGTATAAATAAAATGAGAGCGGCTTCGAAGGGACATTAGAACCATATATGGTTATATGTGAAAACTTCATCTAAGTTCCTGGATGGGATGAAAGGACTCCACCAAATAACAATAACAATATATTATTTCCGTTATGCCTGATAACAAATGCACTATTCACAAACCCACTGATAAACATACCAGTGTTTGGCTGGGTACAACCTACATATAACATATCCTCGCTGATAACACTCTTACTGATACAACTGCTACTGATAACTCCATCCTCTACTGACACCCATCCCTCATACACACACCCCTATAGATCCACTCTGCCCAAGTTCCAAGGCATGTCCGACGATACACTGGTGGAGCCCATAGTGAAGCGAGTCAGACGTATTCTCAAGGATGTGGTCATCAGCAATAGGTCAGAGGTCAATGGGTCACCCACACCTTAGTGGTCAATAGGGAACCTCTCTCATCCCTCGCCACAACAGCAGCTACTACATCTCCACATCCTCATTCACTTAATTTATCATTATTAACGCATCATCCATCTCCTCCTCCTCCTCATCACCATCCCATTTATCACTACCACAAACCCCTCATCATACTCTTACATCTACTCCTCCCCTCCCCTTCCTCCTCATCCACTTCCCATTCATACATCACCATTACACACGTATATGCTTTAAGTTTAGTACTAACTAATACTATTGCTGTATCATGATTGCTGTATCATTCTGAATGATTCATTCATGTTCATATATATGTATATATATATATATATATATATATATATATATAGTTGTTCCAGGTAAAGAGTTACTGTACTACTGATCCACATCTAGTGGTAATCTATTTATAGCCGTGTTATCAATCCAATATTGCTGACATGCATATTTACACACTTTAGTCAACTCAGCATCACCACCGCAGCGTATTAGCAAACAAAGCAGCATATCCTACACTATACGATAGGCTGCTGCAGTATTGTTACGCAGTTAGCCTAGCGACCCAGTACGGGTGACACGCTCGTAGACACGTCTCATCTCCCCTATCTTCCTCGTCACCTCTGTCTCTCCTATTACTCTAGCGCTACCGGACGTATTCTCCCACCCCTCCTACCCCTGTACCCACTAGTATATTAAGTATACCCCTCCACCCTTCCACTTATCTATCACTGACCCCACTATATCTCTCTCTATCTCTCTCCCCCTCTCTCTCTCTCTCTCTCTCTCTCTCTCTCTCACTCTCTCTCTCTCTCTCTCTCTCTCGCTCTACACCTCATATCACCTTTATCGTTATATTCCTCGCGAATGTGATCGCTTACCATTAAAGAACCTCACAAGTATTACATAACACCCGTCTAACGATGAATAAAGTATCCCTGCTCGTGCGCCGTTACAGAACGCACAAGAAAGGCAAGTTCCTCGAAGATCTTCGCAAGGCTCGTACCAAGTACAGAGGTCACGAACTCTCTACGGTTAGTGCTAGCAGTAGAGGTCGTAGGGGTCAACCTTTCCTACATCAACCTTCTATATAAGATAATCACAGTGCGGGTCAAGTATATCTATAAAATACTTCTACACCTATATATAATGTGAAAGTGATACACTTGTTAATGCAGTCATCTATAGTATTGCATAACTCTAGTTAGTGGTAATGGTGCTATACTTAGGTGTCACTTTATCAGCTGATGCCATCATGGATCAATAAACATCGTGTGACGTGATAGATGTCGACATACTGCACTGTGAAGTTCATAACAATAGGCGAAGGTCAATTTGAAATTTACGTTATTTCTCAGTTTACGGTAATTAATGATAGTAATTTGCGTAACATACACGAGAACATTATTATTAATAGTAGTAGTAGTAGTTGTTTTTATTAATGTTTGTTAATAGCATTCTCATTATGTATCTTATCTGTATTGTATACAGTTATCTATGCACTTGAATGTAGGGAAGAAGGGAGTTAATTCTAATGTAATCAAGGGATATTATTCGTATTCATATATCAGTAATCTAAAATATTCATATATTTACTATAGTAGTGTATGTATGTACTTTTTTAAGTTTAAAATAGATATCATAATAAATGTATATAAATAAATGATATAAGTGTAGATCTTTGATAAGCTGGTAGTTATCTCTAAAACAATCTCTTATAATATATACATATATATATATATATATATATATATATATATATATATATATATAAGTAATACTAAATACTTATATAACTGATAATCTATGCATTTCTGTTGATACCCCTGGTACATAGGTATCACAAGATGATAAAGTGACATGGGGCAGCAGTAGCTGAACTATTGCATTACATTCAAGCTCTCTCCCCTCTGCCTCCTCCCCTCCTCCCCCTCCTCCTCTTGTAAACAACAACATAAATCTTATCCTCATTGTTATATGACCTCTGCCATTATGTAACACTGATGGCATGTATGTGTGTGTGTGTGTATGTATATGTGTGTGTGTGTGTGTGTGTATGTGTTCATAATTGACTCAAGTAGCAAGGGCAACTGGTGTAGATGTATGGTGATATTTCATTATATAATAACATGTAATAATGGATTGTTAGTTGGTTTCTATGTTGTTTATTCAATTTATTCAGAAAATATATATATATATATATATATTTATATATACTGTATAATATAAGTTAATCTAAATAGAGTTATTTTTAGGTCAATATTAATTGATTTATAAATATTTAAGTTGTTTTATAATGATATATATATACATAAAATGATTTAAAATATTTATAAACAATATAGATTAAAAATCAATTTATATTGACCTCAAAATAACTCTATTTAGTTTAACTTATATTATACTGTATATACATATATATATATATATATATATATATATATATATATATATATATATATATATATATATTATATACTCTATATATAAGGATATATACTCTAGTTTTGTATTATATTTTAATATTATAAATAATAATATATATTTTGTATGTTAATATTCAATATTTAATATTTTAATAATACTAATTTCATGTTAATATACTACCACTATTACCGTAATAATAATAATGATGATAATTATGATATATAATACAATAATCATTATACCTAGTCAGGATATTATTACATAATATTCTATGTTAATCTTAATATAAAAAATATATATTAGATATAGATTTATAATCAGTATTACATCCAGTTTAGCATAATTATTATTATTATTAGGAATTTAGCCTATTTATTTATGTATGTCTTGACCTGATTAGGCCCTACATTGTTTATCATGGTTGCCAAGGATACCACACAGTAATTACATAACAGTAAATACATATGCCTAATGAAGAATATGTTATATATTATAGTTATATAACGGTTATATTTATATCGTGTTGTAATAGATATTTGATTATTAATTTAATATTTTTTCGATAAAAAATCATCAGCTCTTTGACGCATACTTATTATACAAGGTCGCGTGTATATAGTCTTGGTTGATGTTATGTTTGCAGTAGCTTAATAATAGTTACATAATCATTGTATCTAAAGAAATATGATTATTTAAAGTTGTTATATAAGATCAATCAAGATTATATCATTGAATAAATATGTTTATTTATATATATATATATATGTATAATACATGATTGAATTAGTTTTAAATATAGAATTCTTTATATAATATAAATATGGTGTGATATAAGATATATTTTAGTGTGGATGATTTAGATGCAATTTTTAAGCCTAGCACAAGTTAACACAATATAGTACAAGTTATCACACATCAGCACAATAGTAACACAAGCTTAGCACAAGTCTAACACAAGTAAAACACATAATAGGTTATTCAATAAACAAATGTTAATGCATTTTAATCATTGTAAAAACTGAACCATTAATACTATATTGCCTAGCTGGCATTATATTGCCTTGACTTGAACCTTCTTATAGGCAATATCATATGTTATATGTGTGTGTATGTGTGTGTTCATGTATTTAATATATGTGTGACACTTGCCAGCACATACTACTACAGTACACTCTCAATATATACCATCAAGGTCACATCATATATATGTATGTGTGTGGACGACTGTTTAGAATGTGTGCCCTATCTATAATTTCTAATAAGTAGACTAAAGTACTCACTAAGTAATCTATATAATTAGTTAATTGGGCCAATGTTCACCCAGGGGTACAGTCTTAGAGTGGGCATGCCTAGGTCACTTAGATACACTCTCTTCACAACAATATCACTAGAAACATTATTAGTAGTAGTAGTAGTAGTAGTAGTAGTAGTAGTAGTAGTAGTAGTAGTAGTAGTAGTAGTAGTAGTAGTAGTAGTAGTAGTAGTAGTAGTAGTAGTAGTAGTAGTAGTAGTAGTAGTAGTAGTAGTAGTAGTAGTAGTAGTAGTAGTAGTAGTAGTAGTAGTAGTAGTAGTAGTAGTAGTAGTAGTAGTAGTAGTAGTAGTAGTAGTAGTAGTAGTAGTAGTAGTAGTAGTAGTAGTAGTAGTAGTAGTAGTAGTAGTAGTAGTAGTAGTAGTAGTAGTAGTAGTAGTAGTAGTAGTAGTAGTAGTAGTAGTAGTAGTAGTAGTAGTAGTAGTAGTAGTAGTAGTAGTAGTAGTAGTAGTAGTAGTAGTAGTAGTAGTAGTAGTAGTAGTAGTAGTAGTAGTAGTAGTAGTAGTAGTAGTAGTAGTAGTAGTAATAGTAGTAGTAGTAGTAGTAGTAGTAGTAGTAGTGCTTAGCACCTCTATACAGTACATACAATGTATACTATAGTGATTCTAATGTGATTATGATGATTGATGGACAGTGCTTTGACCATAATGGTCAGTGTATTGTCAACTGTTAATATATCACTATAATGTATGTATGTGAGTGATCTTTAATTCATATACACACAAGTATATATATATATTGTATATGTTATTTAGTTTGTCTCAATTCGATGATGGAGAGGTTGACAAATTCATTTATTATATTCCATATATTTTTTATTTTTACACCTAAGTGTTATATATATATTAAAAAAAATATATATATATATATATATATTTATATATATAAATTACAATATATATTCTTAATATAAACATTATATCGGATACAAACCTTAACAAATATAAGAAAATGTAATCAGTTAAATAGTAAACGATTATCATTTCTCTCTCATACTACCCGATAACAGTTAATACAGCTAGTATACACACATACCATGCATACATACACGCATACATACACGCACACATACACACGTAGGTACATTCCAGATATAATGGAAGCAGTGTTATTGAACTACTGTCTGTGAAGTGATGCTATAATTAATACATTACACGCCCTCCTATATAGGGGTGATGGCAGGAATAGCTCGCACTCGCTCAATACGCAAGGTATAATGCGTTGTGGCGTGGTGGTATGCGTTATTAGATAGGTTACCTCTAATCATACACAATAACTAACTAATCAAGAGATATAAATATATATATATTTGTATATTTATCTATATATTCTTAATATATACATTATCTCGGATACAAATTATAAAAAAGAAAATGTAATCAGTTAAATAGTAAAAATCATTTCTATCTAATACTACACGATAACAGTACCTGTACCCAGGATAAGACATAAATCTGTTTCCGATGTGAAGCGATTCCGTCGTGTTGCATTACGGACCAAGTGTTCACGTTTGATTTAAAACGGATATACCTAGTGTGTTTGTAAGCGATCTATTGAAATGCAAAACATCTGAACAATGAATATAGTCAATATGAGGGGCATGTCCTCACTAACATATCTCTCTATCTCTCTCTCTCTCCGTCTCATATTCTTAAAGCTGTTCTTAAGGCCACGCTTGCGAATAATAAGCTCAGTTTTTATAGTTCACACATGTTAGCGATGTTTGTATATATTACCATTGCGGTTGTTCGCGCAAACATTAGTCTAAAGGGTGGCTTCAGTTTAGGCTCATCATGTACTTATCATCAATTTCAACGTCACCACCACCACCACCACCACCACTACCACCACCATCACCACCACCACCACCACCATCACCACCACATCTATTGTACAGGTGCTGGCCAAGATGCGGATAAGATTGGACAGTCCTCAGCTGCTGGCCACAGACGTCATACTTCTGATGCTGATCTCCTACAGAGATGTTCAGGTATACTATAGGTGTAGTTTGTACTATAGTGTATACTGTACTACTATATACAGGTGTATAGTATTCACTAATTTATTCACTCTCTGCGAGCTTATTAGTGTGTGAATATATAGCGGGAAAATTGGTAAGGTGGATAGTCAGATATTGGTATCGATGTAGTGCTAAAGTGGATAAATAATTAAATAGAGTGTATGACACTTTGGGATAAGGCGCTGCAGTCGAAATCTACTACTAAATACCAACTAAATTTATTAATTGCGAGCATCAACTACTTATCCACTTTCTTTATATCGATGGTTAATATATCTTACATACTTTACACGTTACACGTTGTCTTACTATTTTACTACAATATCAATGTGTATGTAATGTAGCCACAGTATAGTTATGTACTATATCATCTGTGTGGCATCACTGATGATAACCCGCCCTCATCACGAGTGATGACACTTTCCCTTCCTCATAGCCTAGTGCTAACACAGTCTAGTGCATTCGTTGCCGCTAATAATAGATTTAGTTACACGTCAATTCAAAATAGATTCTTCTTTTATTAAATATTTAAATAAATAAATAGATAGTTTTTCGAAATAAGTTAGTTTTTGAAATAAAATTGATAGAGTATGTACAAATACTCGCATACTCACACACCCACACACCCACCCTCACACACACCCACACACACACACGCACACACACACCCACCCACACACCCACACACAGGACTACAATGAGATGTGTTCCCTGGTGGAAGACGTACAGCGCATCCCCTCGAACACAGTCTCCTCTAACGTTGCCATCCTGTATCACTACAGCTTCGCGCTGAACCGTCGTAATAAGGCGGGAGATAGGGATAAAGCTCTGGTCACTATTGGGGAGGTTACTATACTTGCTCTCTCTCTCTCTCTCACTCTCTCTCTCCATATCTCTCTATCTCTCTCTCTCACTCTCTCACTCTCTCTCTCTCTCTCTCTATCTCTCTCTCCATCGCTCTCTATCTCTCTCTCTCTCACTCTCTCACTCTCTCACTCTCCCTCTCACCCTCTCTCTTTCTTGATGTCACTATAAATACTGACTGATGTGTTATTAAAATTATTTGTATTATTTGAATAATATATGACTCATATATTATAAGAATATTGAAATGTAAAAATTGCACTCTTCAAAATATTGTTAATTTCGTGCGTAATTTTAATTCATACCACTAACATTGTTACGAACATAAACATATAATATTGTTTATTTATATTCGGAAACCGACTCCTCGTAAATATGCTACGTAAAGCCATAGGAATGTTCATAGTATACACTATGATTAATAGTGAGGCTAGCCTGTGTGGGGCATAGTAAGCCAGTGGTTTACATTAGGTCCAGTATTAGAATGTTTTATTGTTTTACAACCGTGGGCGTACACTGTAATAACTTATCCCACAGAAGTCACACACACAGTGCTATCCTACATAGAGATACCCATATATAGAGGAGTTCCATACAGTGTGCTATCCTACATAGAGATACCCATATATAGAGATGTTCCATACAGTGCTATCCTACATAGAGATACCCATATATAGAGATGTTCCACACAGTGCTATCCTACATAGAGATACCCATATATAGAGGAGTTCCATACAGTGTGCTATCCTACATAGAGATACCCATATATAGAGGTGTTCCATACAGTGTGCTATCCTACATAGAGATACCCATATATAGAGGTGTTCCATACAGTGTGCTATCCTACATAGAGATACCCATATATAGAGATGTTCCATACAGTGCTATCCTACATAGAGATACCCATATATAGAGGTGTTCCATACAGTGCTATCCTACATAGAGATACCCATATAGATATACCCCTACATAATTGTATCCCATATATGGATATATCACATAAACTGATGTCCATTATAGAAGTACATAATATATAGTGGTATCATATAGAGGTATCCCATATAGAGGTATCCTGGTATAGAGGAGTCTCATATTGACTTACCCCATACTGAAGTGCCCCATAAAGAGATATACCATATTATAGATATCCAAGCAAGAGGAATTCTATTGTTACTATTGAATACATCATGATAGTGCATATCTACCCGCAGTGATAGTGTATCATCATTAACTCGAGCAATTCACAGGCAATCAAACTGTCCGAGAAGCCAGTGCCCGACATGCTATGTTTGTGCGGTCGTATCTACAAGGACCTGTTCAAGGAGAGCGGCTATAAGGATAAGAAACACCTCGAGAAGGCTATAGAACAGTTTGTCTCCTATCCTCTTCTATGCCCCACCCCCCATCTCTACATACCTCTCTCTCTTCTTACCTGTTTCCCACTATATCTTTGTAACTCTCCCATCCTCACTATCTCCTCATCCCTTTTCCTTTCTATTCATGTCCCTCTTTCCTCATATATTTACCACACTATCTTTGCGAAGCTCTCCATCCTCCCTCCTCTTCCTCTTATTACCCCCATATATTTAATCGAATATCTCACCTTTCCCTTCTTATTTTTATACGGCAATTGGAGATTTTCTATATTCCATTAGATATTTCTCAGATATTTAATTAGACTTTCCACATTTCTCTCAATAAATTCGCCGTACTACCCTACACCATCCCTTCCCTGTCTTGTAACTTAAGCCCTACTACGAAGCCCCTACCTAAGCGTGCGTGTTGCATGTCCCACCCCCCACACCCCCCTCCACCCCCCACAGTTATCGTCAAGGGTTTGATGCCCAGCCTAACGAATACGCCGGCATCAACCTGTCAACGTTGTTGTTCGTTAGCGGGAAGAGATTCTCCACCTCGGCTACCCTTCAGAAAATAGGTAATACTCGAGAATATTCCCAGCACCACCGCCGCCGCAACCTTACAATAGCATGTGTACATTCATTATTAAGGACTGGTGTTACGTTCATTTTTTGTGTTATCAAAATTATTATTTTAATAAAATATGCAAATTTAATTATTTATCTTTAAAATTATGTACTATATTTTATTTTATAAGTATGTATAAGTATCTCAATTATGCATTATAAACATACGCCTGTAAACAAAATAATGTGTAATATTTTCTAGATCTACTTTTTATTATCTTATACCATGGATGCCTTAACATGAGAGCGGCTTCGAAGGGACATTAGAGCCATATATGGTTATAAGTGAAAACTTCATATAAGTTCCTGGATGGGATGAAAGGACTCCACCAAATAAAAAATAACATAAGACAATTGTTAGGGCGATATAGTAATAGATATATACGTTATCTACACAATAACAAAATTAACAAAATATTTTGTGTACAATCTCAAAAGCTATAGATATTCTAGTAGACAATTCCCTATCTTTTACATGTAATACCGATCCTTAAATAAAATAGAAAGTAACATATATGAATAAATAAGTACAGTGTCTGTATATGTGTGAATTTTGTTGTGTATATAATATCATGAATATATTTTTTTTGATATAAATCATATATATATATATTATCACAGCTATGGTATTAAATAATCTGATTGGTAAGAAAGGAAGTCTTGACTCTCTAACGGATTATTGGTTAGTAAGTCATAAGTGAAACATTTATATCAGATATTCATAGGCATTATTTATTGTATATAAAATATATTTATATATTTTCAGAATAAAATTATTTTACTAATTAGGTAATTTCTAATTACATATACACCTATTAAGTACTTTACAATTTAAATATATTAAACGCAGGTTTCTAATCCTAGTTCGGGAAATATTTATTAAGGCAGGCTTCTATTTACTAATAACACATAATATATACTAAATGGAGATACCCTATTTATGATCCTAGATTACGATATAATCTCTGGTACTCTCCTTTGAGCAGAATTGTATTGCTTTGTCTATACTCAATAAACTATTTTCAATTCAATTTAATTCAATACCCGACACCGATCTCCCTCCCTTCAATACACACACACACACACATACGTAGACCTATAAGCCCGCCCCCTAACACACAGGTACGTGGCGACCTACTTTGAGTTCAACGTCCTAACCGATGACTACACTAAAGCCGTACAAGCAGCCGAATGCATGTTCAAACTAGAACCTCCCATTTGGTTTGTAGCCCCGCCCACTTTCTTTAGACCCTTATTCCAATGAAAGGACGTTTGCTAATGAATATTTGTTGAAACTTTATTTTCCGTTTGAGTAATTTATCGTATCGCATCATGGTACAGAAGTAGAAATCTGAATTTGATACAAAAATAAATATAAAAACTCGTTTTAAATCAAGGATTTCAATAAGACTATATTAAATTCATAATATAATTTAATACACATCATATTATTTCGAATGTTGACATAAATAATATATAAAAACATCATTCAATTCGAAAATAATTTATAAATAAATTCGTATTTTAATAAAATATTTATAAGGAAATACAATTTAAAATTATGAATGTATTTTATTTGACTGATAAATAAATATTCTTGATATCTTTGATTCAAAGATTTAATGAAATATAATGAATATAAAATATGAAATATGAAATACATTGAAAAATATATAACTTGAAGTATAATAAGTTATCATTACAGAGATAGCTAGTGGACGGCCTATCTTTGCTTGTACTTGTAATTCATCTTTTAACTTATATATATTATTTTAAATTATTCTGATTTTGTTCCCAATTATGATTAGATTAAGGCTCGACGTTACATGTAAAAGATAGAAGTTTATGTCTACTAGAATACCGATAACTTTTGAGATTGTGCAAACAATTATTTTTTATTATTTTCATTACAGATAACATACATATCTATTACTAATAGGCCCCTATAATTCTCGTATAACAATTTTAACTTTATAAGAAGTAGATCTAGTAAATTTTTACCAGCTCCCATTAAAATAATGGATTCATTAACACTAGAGCTGCTTGTAAGGGATATCAGAGCAATTTAGTGGTTTAAATGAAACTTCATCTATGTTCCTGGATGGGATGAAAGAATTCCACCAAAATAAAACAATTTTTAAATATGGAGATTTAGTAATATTTTATAATATTTCTTTCATACTCTATATATATTAATAATATGTACAATGATTTTAGGCATTTGAAGTCTACGCTAGAAAACCTCAACCTCATCACAATGTTCAGAACCGCTGAAGATGAACTGGCTGTCGGCAAGAAGAATAAACATGAAGTAGAGGTAAGGGTGTGTGAGGGGGTGTTAGTGGGGTGGTTGTTAGTTTATAGGGGGTGGGTGTGTGTGTATGCTGGGAAGAAGTGGGCAAGAAGAATAAATATGATATAGAGGTACATATATGGGTATGGGGGGGGGTGTGTGTATGGGGGTATGTGGGAGTCTGTTAGTGTATAGGTGAGTGGTACACTGTGTGTGTGTGTGTACAAGTTTAGGGTATGTGTGTGTGTGTGTGTGTGTGTGTGCGCGCATGTGTATATAGGTGGAAGGTGGTGAGTATATAGAAGTATAATTTATTTATTCACAAACATAAAATTTTAAATAAATTGTTTGGATATGAGATATATAATATGCGTTACAGTAACATCCGTTTCTAGTCACTGACCTCTGATTCATGACCTTCACCTCCTTCACTCGCGCAGGTGTTCCAGTTCTGGATGGACTACTTCACCGAGTCTATAAAGACTGAGACTACAGATGTACGCTTCCCCATACTGATCCTGGAGCCAGACTCTAAGAACTACATGCCTAGCTATATCATGGTGAACGAGGATGATATCGACTCACAGGTATGTGTGTGTGCGTGTGTGGGTAGTAGTAGTAGTAGTAGTAGTAGTAGTAGTGGTGGTGGTGGTGGTGGTGGTGGTGGTGGTGGTGGTGGTAGTAGTAGTAGTAGTAGTAGTAGTAGTAGTAGTAGTAGTAGTAGTGGTGGTGGTGGCGGTGGTGGTAGTAGTAGTAGTAGTAGTAGTAGTAGTATAGTTTATTTAAGTTTAGTAAATTGTTTGGTAATGAGTATAATAATAATGATAATAATACAGATATGGCGATATCCTTATCCATGATAAAAATAATATAATAAATAATTTAGGAATGTGTTATAGTATATCAAAGTGTAAGTATATGTGTGTGTGTGTGTGTGTGTGTGTGTGTGTGTGTGGATGTGTAGGTGTGTGTGTGTGTATGTGTGTGAGAGAGGTACACATTCACTATCCTACGGTCGTTCCGATCATAGTGATACTGACAACATATAAATATATTAATGCATAAATAGTACTATAAAATGTTACATGTAAGGTACATTGTACACATGTAAAAAATGAATGGGAATTAAGGTATCTACTTGAATAGCGATAACTTTTAAGAACAATGGCTATACTAAAGAGTGAATAACTTGCGATTGAATATGAAATAATAATATTTTTTTCAACTATGTAGATAACATTTATATCTATTGCTATCGCTAATTTGCTAAGCTCTAAGTATATGCTATAAATTATTGAAATGTACTGAATATTATAAATATTTCATATCAGTTTTTTTTTACAAGCATATTTTTAAAATGCATAATTGAGGCACTTGTAGTTAATTTTGAAAGAATTATTACACATCATTTTAAAGATAAATAATTATATTTGCATATGTTATTAAAATATTTATATTGATATAAAATAAAACTAATATAACGCCGGGCCTTACACACAAGTGTATTGTCTAGTGTGGAGATCTTATTCTCTATTAATCACAGCTTACTGGTGATTGTTTCATGCATTACAATGTAGTCAAAACACTATTTATTGTAGTGCCATGTTAGATTAGTATGTATTATGCTGTAGTACATCACCTCCTCTCACTACTACCTCTACCTCTATTATTACTGATGCTGTTATAACTGGTAGAGCTATTGTTAATACAACTACTACTTAAGGAATTGTGTAATTCATTATATGAAAATTAGCGCACTTTTTCCTAGAATACCTCTGCATTACACACATCACATAACCCCACCCCCTTTCTCCGACAGTCAGTCTGGCTATGGCACGTAAGCCCCGCCCCTTAATTAGCCCCTCCCCCTGATAAGTTCCACCCTCCCCCCACAGTCAGTACGGCTATGGCACGTAAGCCCCGCCGAGAACGCCGCCCTAAAGACCCATGAGTGGTGCTTCGACGTAGCCTCCATCAAGAGCGTCTCTCTGTACCGGCGTAACGTGAAGTCTCTGTTTGTCTACGTGCACGAGAACTCAGACGATTTCCACATCTTCTTCCCTTCTGAAGGTCACAAGATGAGGTCAGAGGTCATAGAGACAATTGCATGTGTATTACCGACGGATGGCTAAGTACCTATAGTCTAAAGTATATACCTATATATATATATATATATATATGGGTGTATATTTGTATTGAGGATTATGTACTTTATTAGATATTATGATCATTGAATATAATTAATTGATAGTCAATTGATTATAATCAATATAATTATTGACTATTGTTCACTATTCCCTCTGCTGAATATTCTTGTTCCTACCTAATGTTCATATTCTTATTATACACTATAAAATACTAATAATATTTTTAATATTAGGTAATATTATGTGCCCAATATTAGATACTAATTAAACACTATGAGTGACATTACATAATCATAGATAACACTAGATAACACTCTGCTATCTCTGCCAGGGTATTCGACATGATAACAGGCATGATAGACAAGCTAAAAGGGTTAAACAACAACGATGAACCAGCCTCAGAAACTCCTAACGTGGAAATTGATGTTAGCTCGTAACCTTTCACCTTTAACCCGTATTCTAAGTTATCATTAAAGCGTAGTCTGCAGGATAGCAGTAATCTCATACGGATTTGTGATCTCGTGCGCCATGTTAATTTAAATCATTATTTATAAATAGTAAAATTTACATTTCGCACGAAATCACTAAACCAGATTAAAACACTCCCCCGCACTAGATCACTGATTACATAGTCTACATATATTTCTTTTTTATGTTTAATATTAAAGTTTAATTTTACTGATAATATAAATATAAGTAATAATTATAATGAAATATCTTATTCATATAATTTTTTCTCCTATTAATTTAATATATAAAACTATATGTCAATAAACTAGCTCTATAAATAATAAATGAATCACAAATATCAATAAAATATAAGTTTAAATGTTGTCCAATGTTCATTTGACAGTTTGTATTGTTAAAACGCAGGACATTTTCTATTATGCTGCAGCAATGCTACAACTACACATAAACTAACACACTCTGCCTAGATATGAATACCATAGATACACTAACTTACACTGTTCGACACCCTTTACCCTACATCATTACTAAAATCACGCACACACATACACATCATACTTCCCCCCATACATAATCCAATATACACCCCCAACACATACATACACTAACAACCCTATATATTTTAAAATAATGACAGTCTAGTATTTATTTGATAAATTATACATATTTCTTAAAACCCCCCCTGGGAAAAACTAGTTCCGGAGGCTATAACCTACACACTCACACTACACCCCCTCCCCTACCCATAGTGTGAATATGAACTAGACGACAAAGGTCAGCGTATCCTGCTAGGTAGAGGTACCTACGGCTGTGTTTACGCTGCCAGGGACCGCAACACTCAGATAGGTATAGCCGTTAAGGAGGTACCAGAGAAGAATCTAGAGTTAGTATTGTATTAACATCGTAGAGAATTTGTGTATTCTGCACCAATGAAACTCATAGAAAGCATTATTATTGTTACTAACTAATAGTTGATAGTTAGTAACAATGAAATATGCTTCACTTACCAATAAAAGTATATCTAGATATTAAAAGTGAGTTTCCTAATTAAAATTTCCTAATTAAATGTTCCAAAAATATACTTAGTATATATATAAAAATAAAATAGTATAAAAATAAAATATGATAATTAATAAATTAATATGTAGTTTAGTATCTAGTCATTTTAATTAATTCATAACCCTACATCATGTTATACTACAACTATATTAAACAAACAACTTAGTCATGTACCAACCTACCTACTTCAACCAATCACAGACAAGTTCAACCCCTTCACG
Source organism: Osedax fenrisi (assembly GCA_964019155.1). Taxonomy (NCBI): domain Eukaryota; kingdom Metazoa; phylum Annelida; class Polychaeta; order Sabellida; family Siboglinidae; genus Osedax; species Osedax fenrisi. The sequence goes on along the minus strand of OZ025240.1, from coordinate 59,358,100 downwards.
AAGAGATTGCCCTACATTCACGGCTCAATAACAAGAACATTGTGAAGTACCACGGTTCCAAGTCTGAAGACGGATTCTTTAAGATCTACATGGAGCAAGTTCCAGGAGGTAAAATGTTTAGCCGTGTTTTTAGTCATCGGAGACGCTTCTTAATTTTATAAATAATTAATTAATCAAAAGAAAAAGTATTTTATTTTTTATAAAAACTATAAAAAAATTATTTATATTTATATGTGTTATAAGAATATAATTATATAGTTACATATAATAAGTGATTGATTTTATATTATTTTATTTTATTTTTATTTTTTATTATTTAATAAATATTTAGGGTAATTTATATCTGTTATCCAAAAAATATATAATCGGTGATTATAATTGATCTTAATCATGCGATCTTTATTGACAGGAAGTTTATCTGAACTGTTAGTTTCGAAATGGGGATCGCTACAAAATAATGAAAATACTATTGTCTTCTACACGAAACAAATCCTACGTGGAATCAAGTACTTAGTTAGTACTTATGATAGGCAAACAGAGATTAATACAAATAAGTATTTCATCGTTATTTTACATCATTTAAGCCACTATTAATATTTAAATATCAAAGCTTTATAATCGATATCACCAAATATACTCTATTATATTAATTGCCTGTACATATGGTATTATTTATAAGTTGTAGTCAATGAATTAAAGTAATTTGTAGCAATAGTAGTCTACAGTTTAAACATAATTATAACATGTCAAACATATAAGTTATGTATCGTGTACAAATGTGTATATTAATAGGTATACTCAGTATATAGAGATCAGATATATATACAGTGTATGTAAGCTATTACCACTATGAACAGTAATTGATCACACAATGAAATACATTAGTATTAAGAAGCTTGTGTAAAGATATTAATCAAGCATTACGTATGGTGATAAACTCACTGTATCTAGACTACAGCGTTGTGTCAGGTGTGTAGTATTGCTTATCTCCTATTAACATACACACACACACACACACACGTACACACACACACCTCTAACAACTCATTCAGATCGGTATTCGCCCCTGCACGATCTCCGTACTTTAACCCATATCACACAGAAATTGCATTTATCATACTTTAATCCATATCATACTCTCTCACTGTACTTTAACCCACATCTAACCGACACCGTATCTACCGTACTTTAACCCACATCTAAACGACACGTCCTCTACCGTACTTTAAGCCACCTCTACCGTACTTTAACCCATCTCTTACCATACTTTAACCCACCTCTTACCGATGCCCTATCACCTACCCCTCGTACAGCACGACAACAAGATAGTACATCGCGACATCAAGGGAGACAACGTCCTAGTGAATACATACAGCGGAGTGCTGAAGATCTCAGACTTCGGAACCTCTAAACGATTGTCCGGCATCAATCCCAGTACTAATAGTTTCGCGGGTGAGTCATACACAGGTGACGGATGAGTCATACGCAGGCGAGGGATGAGTCATTCGCCGCGCATCTACCACACGCGCTTACCTCCAGTATTTAATAGCCTAATAATTATTCGATAATTGAATTTTATTTCTGATTTTCTATATACGAACGATTAATTTAGTAATATTTTATAATTATTAATAGTTCAATTTCGTAATACGATTTTATTTACACCGGATTTGAGCTGTTTAAATCACTAACCGATAAAGTATAATGTTAAATACATATATACACATATATATATACATACATATAAGATAATGTGAAAACTGTACGTATTTCAGGAACGATACAGTACATGGCTCCAGAGGTCATAGACAAGGGTATACGAGGTCATGGACAACCTGCAGACATCTGGTCGCTTGGCTGCACCGTCATAGAGATGGCGACGGGCAAACCTCCCTTCAACGACGTTAGTGCCACACACTGTTAAGCCCCACCCCCCTTCGTTAAGCCCTTCCCCCAAAGTAGGTGTCACCCTCCCTTTAAGGGGATACCGCACCACACACGCCATTTCACGCATTTACATGTTGAGATAGGAATTACATAGCATCATTCAAAGTTACTTTTAGGTAAAAATATTCATTGAATCCAAGTAATTTTATTTATATTATATTGATAATATAAACATCTACAACTCTCAGAGAGCTTTTTTTTTTAAATAATTTATTTCATATATAAAATATATTAAATATTATGTATATTTTTGTAATACAATATTTTCATCATTATTGTCTCTTTTCACTTACTTTTAATTACATTTATAAAATAATGGCTCTGTAAGTTATTTATACTTATACTATTTATATATAGCAACAAAAATTAGTAAGATACATATAATAGTTTTTTCTAAAAGTGGATTTATATACAACTAGGTAGTACAAAATAATTATTCTGAGAAAAACGCATCTAAAGTTTTACTAATTAAAAATCAATTATTATAAAATAAAGCAATAGTTGTATGTTATCATAGTAAATTATATACATAAAATGTATTTATGTATAGCTGATATATATATATAGATATATGATCAAATAAATCAATAATTTATAATATGTGTAAATTCAATAAATAAATCAATAATATAATATATATATAGATGTGTAAATTCAATATATAATTCTAAATTGTAAAATACATTCAATTATACTCTCTTCACTTCTAATTTGAATGTGTTGATCTAGATTCTGCATTATCCTCTGTGCTCCAAAGTTATATGCCAATAAATGTAATAATAAATTTAAATAATACTAATGTAATATAAATAAATGTAAATATATAAAACAATATTATATTGAATATAAATAAAAAAAATTTATTTGAAAAGTCAAATGTAAATCTAATATAAAGACTAATAATGATATACAAAGAACAATTTTATACTACTTATAATATAAAACTAATATATAAATGAAACTAGCTATAAAGATATATAAATAATATAGATATATATGCAAATAAATGGTAAAGGATATAAATGGTAAAGGATATAAAAACGTAAATTTTAAAATGAAATGACATATAGGAAATAAAATATTTTATAGCATCTGTTTATTAGCTTTTCTATTGGTTTATAATATCACATGATATATGTTTACAAATAATATAGAATAAATAGAGATATACAATTCGGTTTTTAAATTTTTTAAATTGACAATATATAAGTATTTAATGTTATAAAATAAAATGTAGGCATTATTATAAAATTGTGCATGTAGATTTCAAACAAAATGATAAGCCAACATTATATATTTTAAAGGTGCACTGTAAAATATGCTTTTTGTGGTATTTATAGGCCGTTTTCGATCATAATATTTTGACAGGTACTACATAATATATGATAAATTAATATTATTGAATAATATTTTTTATTTTATTTTTTTGATTTTCTCTGATTTACACAGTGCGGTATCCCCTTAACGACGTTAGTGCCACGCACCGATAAGACCCACCCCCCTTCGTTAAGCTCCTCCCCCTAAGTTAAGCCCCTCCCCCTAATTAGACTTAATTCTCCCTTCAACGACGTTAGTGCAGCACCATTAAGCCCCTCCCCCCTTCGGTAAGCCCCTCCCCCTAAGTAGGCGTCGCCCTCCCTTCAATGATGTAAGTGACACACCAATGTTAAGCCCCTCCCCCCAGACTATAGGTCTTCCTCGCCCTATATCAGCATACCCCGCACTAATCATCAACCCTATCCGATATTACTGATCTGTCTGATCTGATATTACCATATCTATAGCATATCTCTGATACTCACATATATACAGATATCATTATTTCTATAATCATATATAATATATAACGATAATAAATTACTGATAATACTGATTTTACTGATATCTTGAAAGTTACGGATATAGTTAATGCTATTATTGATTTTACTGCAATTAAGGGGACCAGCTCCACTATGTCTATAAATAGATTTTAACATGTAGGAGATAGTGAATTATATGTGTTTTAAGAACCCTAAGGCTTTTTATACAATATAGCTATACATCTAATTGTTTATTTATTATATAGAGATTATTCTCTTCTATATGATAACAGACATGTTTATTATGTATTTCATTAACCAAATATATTATATTTTATTTGTTATAAAACTTATTATTTTTTGATTATTTATAGTTCATTATTTATATTACATATTTTCATTATGACTAAGAAAATAAAAAATTATCTTTCTCGTATAAATACAAATAAATATCTATAAAATAGTGAAGATTTAAATAAAATTCATAATAGGTAAAAAAAGTCTGGGTTTTTAATAAAGGTATATATGACAATAATAAAGTTATGAGAAGATCGAGTTCAATGTAAATAGTTATTTTCATAGTAAATTTATGGTAATTTTATTTATATATAGATATTAGAAATTATATATATATATATAATATATAGGTTGGAGTGAAATTTGAAATAATTATGGCGATCTGGTTATGACTCGCGATAGTAATATAACATTATACGTGAATTAGTGACATTATTGAACTCGATATATAACTTTACATCACTATCGCGAGTCATAACCAGATCGCCATAATATTTCAAATTTCACTATTTCACTATTCTCAATACACATGCTATATCTATGATAACAAATTATATACATTCATATTATTTACTATATAATATAGTGTGTATATGTTATAAATTACAGTATAGATACTATACAAATTATAAAATATAAAGATATAATATTTTAAATTTCATATATGTATACTATTTATCGATTTATCTAAGTGTATCTATACTATTTATCTGTTATTTATTAAATTATTGAATTGATGTTTCCTTCTGGGCATAGTAATAATGTAATAATTATATATAGTAATAATAGTAATAATGTAGATATATGTAAAATATAAGGTTGATATAATAATAATAGATAGTAAACAGAAATGACGTAATCAGAAATGCAGGTACAAGCGAGCATGTATAAGCTTGAATATTCATTGGATAATGTGTAACATGTAGTGTCACCTATATATATATATACATCTATTCATAAATTCAACTTGTAAATAAACAATATAATATGACAGTTGATAATAGTTTTCAAATTCGATTGAGTATTCAAAATGTTATTATATAATCTATATTCTTATAATTAAAATATTTAGAAAAATAGGGGTCTATGTAATATCATTTATTTTATATTTATATGATGATTTATATCACACTTTTTCAAGATGAATAGCTGCAAAAGTAATCAATTAAACATATTTTCTCATAGAAAAAAGTGGAATAAAATTGTTTTCATGATAAAACGAGTGGCGCTCGTCCCCTTAAGCAATGATTTCCTATAACACATCATCATGCAATATATAGTATTCTACGTTGCTTTAAACACTCTTATCTCCCCACCGCCGCCCCCCCTCCTGATTACATACAAACACCGGTGATAACCTCATCGCTGCGTAACCTACAGTTGGCCAGTCCACATGCTGCCATGTACAGAGTGGGCTACCTCAAGAGACCACCCGACATCCCGCCCACTATGTCTGATGCCGCTAAACATTTCCTTGAAAGGTTAGTGAACAAACAGGAGGAGTGATTTTGATGAAAATTTGAATCTTGAAAATAATTCTGTATTCGATTATTTGTTGTAAATTACTACGCATTTTTGTTTAAATCATTCATTTATAACAATAATTAGATATAGTATAGTAAAATAGTAAAACATATTCTAAATAAATGTATATATATAGATATATTATTTAAAAAATAACTCTTTAAATATAACTCTTAATAAATACAAAATGTATAATAAGAATACAATATAATACAGTATTAAGAATAAGTATATTTATATTATATGTATGCATTATAAAATAATACACCATGTTTAGATTATTATATATATCTTTATAATTATATGCGCACTAATTTATATACCATTTTCCTTACAAATTCATTTACATAATTATTTAATAATTTAAAGAATACACTAATATATGATACTTTAAACTTTTAAACTATAAACTATATTGCATCCTGTTTCATCCTTCATATATAATGTTATTTATATATAGATGTTATCAATATAGTTATAAATAAAATAATAAAGTTTTATTTATTTTATTAGTTAATGGAATGTATACATGTCAAATATAATAATAAATTGTTAAAATAAAGAATCACTATCATATTCTATTAATAGACGTGTATATACTCCTATAATAGATAATATATCGTAAGTAATTATATCAATTATTATATCATCTATTTTCGGCAGAGTTTTTATTGTAAACTATATACGAATTCCTAAAATGAAGTATAAACTCCACCGCACAACGAACGTAGCGGTAGCAAACACTATACACTACGCGCGTATATCTACGTGTGTGTGCGCGTGCGTGGGCTATATTATAATCTCTAATCTTTGTTTGTAGGTGTTTCGATCTAAACCCCGACACCCGAGCCACTGCCTCGGAGCTACTTGAACACGTCTTCCTTTCAGAGTTAGTACCCCCACCCCGCTCGCCTCCACACCCCCCCCCCACACGCCAGCACTACACCCACTGCACCCCCTCCTCCTCCTATTCGTCAGTAACTAACCCCCATGCATCTCGTAACACTAACATAATAAGTCTACCTATTCAGTACGTATACGCGTGTACATTATCATCATTAAGTGGCATCGCTTTGTACCCCCATTATTTACCCCTTCAAGTTTCCCCTTCGCCTCACCTCACCCGTCTCCAAGCATCCCTAGTGATCTCTATCTTCCTTTCTAACGTTGCATTCATATTGATATTAATCCTTCTTCACTCTCTCTCTTTGTCTCTCTATCTCCCATTCTCTTTTTCTCTCTCTTTTTCTCTCTCTCTCTCTCTCTCTCTCTCTCTCTATCTCTCTTTTTCTCTCTATCTCCCCTTCTCTTTCACTCTGTACCCTTCTATCTCACATTCTCACTCTCACTATTCTATCTCACTCTTGCTCTATCTTTTCTCTCTATATCTTTCATTTTCTTATCACTATCACTCTCTATTTCTCTTCCTACACCTCTTTTTCTCACTCTCTCTCTATCTCTCACTATCTCTCATTATCTTTCTTTCTCTCTCTCTCACCTTCTTTCTTTCTCTCTATCTCTATCTTCCTTTCTCTCTCTTCTTCTTTCTTTCTCTCACTCTCTTCATTTTTCTCTGTTTCTCATTCTTTCTATCTATCCTTCTTTCTTTCTCTCTCTCTTCATTATTCTCTCTCCTTCTCTCTCTCTCTCTCTCTCTCTCTCTCTCTCTCTCTCTCTCTCTCTCTCTCTCTCTCTCTCTCTCTCTCTCTCTCTCTCTCTCTCTCTCTCTCTCTCTCTCTCTCTCTCTCTCTCTCTCTCTCCTCTCTCTCTCTCTCTCTCTCTCTCTCTCTCTCTCTCTCTCTCTCTCTCTCTCTCTCTCTCTCTCTCTCTCTCTCTCTCTCTCTCTCTCTCTCTCTCTCTCTCTCTCTCTCTCTCTCCCTCTCTCTCTCCCTATCTCTCTCTCTCTCTCTCTCTCTCCCTCTCTCTCTCTTTCTCTCTCTCTCTCTCTCTCTCTCTCTCTCTCTCCCTCTCTCTCTCTCCATCTCTCTCTCCCTATCCCTCTCTATCCTAAACCACCTATACTATGCTGTTCCTAACGTATTCTCCTAACTGTGCAGACCCGCCTCCTCACGGATGAGATCCTCTTCGATTAGGTAATTGTTGTTCACCCCACGATAGCCCCGCTAACCCCCCTCGCTAGCTCTCTAACACCACCACACGGCCACACAGCCACATCACTTATTCTAGAGCCTTCTACCATAGCGCTAACGCAGTGTGTTAAGAACTCGGTCATTATTCAGGAAGCGGAACAATTTTCATAACATTAAGGCCAGGCGTTACGTTCGTGTTTTCAACAAAACTATTTGATTAAAATATGTAAATATAATTATTTATCTTTAAAATTACGTGTAATATTTCATTCAAAGGTAATTACGAGTGTTTCAATTATGTATTAAAAAAATTCGCCTGTAAAAAAACCTGATGATAAATATTTTAAATATTGAGTAAATTTTAATAATGTATACATTATACTTACAATTAGAGCTTAGCAAATTATTGATAGTAATAGATATAAATGCTATCTACATAGTTCAATAAAATATTGTTATTTCATACTCTATCGGAAAAGTTATCCACTCTTTTATCCCTCTTCCGTATACCCATTTTTTATAATTTAGTACACATTAGTACACATACAATTCAAATTATAATTTAGAAGCTTATATCTGAGGAATTTTGTTTACATATTTATGCTATATCTAAAACCCAATATCTTTTATTCCATTTAATGAATCTTTATAAAATGTTCAGAGAATATACCTAATATATAGATAATACAAAGTTAGGATATTAAAAACGTATACTAATAATGTAGATACTGTATAAATACAATTATATTTCTAAATAGTTAAACAAATATATGTTTTATTATTGTTACAGTATAAATTGACTAGTTCTACTTTATATTAACTAAAGATAGATATACGACGATCACGAAGGCCTTATAGTAATACAGATGTAAGTTATCTATCTACGTAATAATAAATTAAATATATTATGTTGTACAAATAAATCAATATCAAAAAAAATAATCACAAAAGCTATCAGTATTCTAGTAGACACATTAATTGCCTATCTTTTACATGTAATGCTACGAACGTAACGCCCTGCCTTAAGATGAAGAGAGGGGATGAGAGGGAGAGAGGGAGAGAGTATATGTGTGAATCATGAATAGTGAACCAAGCGATTGATTCATTAATATTGAATATATCTGTTCTTAAGTTGGAGCTAATCATTGTCTGTCAAATGTAGGCAAACACGAGCTCATTAAACCTGATATGATCTGTCCTATTGAATTCTTTACCTAACACTATTCACTAACATCATAGTTAGGGAATAGATGCACTTTTACATATCTATATAAAATAAGCATATATGATTTTTTATTATTTATTATAAAAAATGCATTTTTTATATCATACTATATAATTATGATTCTATATTACACCTGATATAATGTTATGCAAAAAGCATATATTCTATCTAGAGTGCCAACTAGACATTATATTATAATAAAGATGTTTTATTTTTAAATTATGGAAATCGCCATATATTTTATTAAAATATTAATAATTTATAAACCTGTATATTACCAAAATAATTTCATTAGATAATTTAATTTATCTGACATCAATTCGTTTAGTGTTATTTTATAATGTGTATGTTATAGTATATATTATACATTGAAACACAATTTAAAATAATAAATTTCATATATTTAAATTTATTATAAACAAATTTTCTATAATAAAATTTGTCCGAAAAATATAAAAATTCCGCGCCTCCTTAACTAAAACATTATTCATACTATTATTTATATAATATATATTTTTATAATAATATATATGATTGATTTCTGATGAATTAATGATTAATCATATCAACAATATGTGTCTTCTTTAACATTTGTTTGCATTTTTTTAATAAAAGAGGTATAAAATGTAAGCAGTAAAAGAATAATAATTCAAACTCATTTGATATTATTTATATATTTTGTCTTCGTAAATGAATTTATATTCGAAATACGTGAATAATTTATATATTTTGCCTATAATATCAGTACTAATCAGTACATAATCTCTAAAAATATGTAACATATCATATCTATTTATATTTAATCATTTCATAAATGGGAATAATTATTATGCAAAAATATAAAATTACAAACTACAAATACATATATATATATATATTTTCTCTTATTTCAAATCATGGATGCCTTAACATGAGAGCGGCTTCAAATGGACATTAGAGCAATATGGTTATAAGTGAAAACTTCATCTAAGTTCCTGTATGGGATGAAAGGACTCCATAAAATAACAAATAATAATAACAATATTATAATAATAATTATTTGCATTAATTTGTGTATTCTTGTATTTCTAATATACTTGGATTTTTGAAATTAATAAAGCTATTTAATGTGTTGAATCATAAATATTAATAACATTATTATTATAATTATATATATATATAATTGTAAAGTTATAATTTATATATATATATATATATATATAATATATTAATAAAATAAATGACATAAAAGCTATATTTGAGTCTATTTACTAATTTATATTAGAAGAAATTAAAATTTTTATTTTTAAATTCAATTATATAATCTTATTTAAAATTATCCTCGAAAAACATTCGCGAATATAATACGCCTAAATATCGATTTTATAAATCTAAATTTTCCATAATTTTCGCATATTTCTCCGTATTCACGTATATTTCACTGACACGCGACGCCCTCTAGATCGTCTCAAGGTCAACGCTTTACATACGCGTTAAAGGTATCGCTTACACTAATATCTCCACACCGGATTACAGCGTATAGAGTGAGCGAGTGAGTGTGTGTCGGGTGCTACGCTAGTTAACACGGCAGAGAGGCGCTAGTTTCTCTCACTAGGCGCCGCCGCCTGTCTCAACAGCTTTAGTGACACCCGCCCCGTACAGCTAATTAACCCCGCCCCCCATCACCACCCCCTCACTCCGCAGTTCGTACGGGAAACAGATGAAACACAAACAGATGCAGCGTAAGATCAACCCGGACCTGTCTCGCAGCGTGTCGGTCACTAATACACAATGTTAGTGGCCTGCTTTACCATCTCACCATCTGTCCACTTGACCAACTGACCACTTGACTACCTGTCCATCTGACCACCGATGATCTTGTTATAAGATTGATTAGATTAGAATTTGAAAAAAATAGTCTTCATTGATTTTGTAATTTTAGTTAATAATATTATTTTAAAAAAAGAGTTTCACAAGTGTATTTCATAAGTTATTGTTTTATTCTTCAACTATTATTATAATAATTATTATAACTATCACTTTGATAAATATTTATATAATTTTAATTATAAAATCTATGCAATTTTCCGTTGTGGGACTAACATTTTTAAAGCCCAAACTATAACTTACTTATTAGATCAAGTAACGTATTTAAATTGTCTACTAATTAATAGGTCATACTTTAGAGCTGTACTCTATGCTTTGTACTTTTATATACATTTTTTAATTATAATTATACATTAGCTAAAATTTGTATTCTCAACAATAAATTATATACATTGTAAGCATCTTATTATTATTGTTTTATTTAAGTTAAACATCATAATAATATATTCACAAAGCCACCTTAATCACAACTGATTATATGCAAGTTAACTATTTATAATTCGCAAAGTTAAAAATAGTATTCACCCTAGTACTATGCAAATAGCGTAACTCCAATATCTACGATGCAAGAATAAATGCAATATTAACCTAATACATAGTCTTAACGTAATTAATATCACAGTATATAATCTGAACACAATTTCTACTATACGTAGATTAAAGCTGAAACCAAGCTTTCACTAGATGAATAAATTTCAGAATATTCGCCATTATTCGCGAATAATAATCACAATTTAGATGAAATATGTTAGATTTGTGCAAATATTTGTGAATATTTGCAAATGCGGATTTTCTAGTGAATATATTCGCCCGAAGTATAGCTTCAGCTTCAGCTTGAGCAGTTACGAACGTGCGCATGTATATAATAACCCTGCCACCCCCTAGTTCCCGTCGCCAACATGGGCATGACGATATCGCCGAACCCCAGTCTCACCGGCTCCATCACGACGCCGTTCGCTAAGCCCAAAGGTCACGGACACAAAGGTCGCGACCCCGACATGAAACTGTTCATCCCGCCGCAGCCTGTCGATCGGTTCGTCGGCTCGAGTTGTTTGTGCACGTGTGTGTGTGGTACCACCTCTACCGTGTGTGTGTGTGCTACGACCTCTATTGTTTGTGTAACGACCCCCAGCGGGTTCAGTTCATAACCCAGCCGTAAATAGTAAACTCTTTATCCGTGCAAAGCATCAACACGAGTGCAGGATTTACTTCCTATTTTCGTCAGTTTTTAAACGAATATTTATATTAAAATACTAACGAATGTATTACAAAATATATTCGATAAGATTAAATATTTCCGCTAATAATAATATTTTTTCGAAAATTAAACTTTTATAAATAATATACTTTTCGGGTCCGACAAAATTATTTTCAATTCGAGAGTAAACCGAATACCCGGTCGGATGTCGCTAATCTAGAACGGTCGATACGGAAGGCGCGGGGTTTACTATTTACGAAATAGACGCTTGTAGTTGTCACCACTAACTGCTCTCTCTCTCGCTCGTGTCATCGTACTATTCTCCCCTACACTTAGACGACGCGGCCAGCTGGAGCACTCGAGATCGTGCCAAAACATGCCGATGATAACAGTGGAAAGGTACCTGTGTACATATCTATCTATATATATATGCGATCGTGCGTGCGTGGGCGCGTGTGTATATAACTATAGGTCGTTGGTATATTCGAGGTGTTCGTCGGGTATATGTAATCTCTCCGAAAGAGACAGAGAAAGGGGGAGATTATTTGCACAGCTTTATTCATTTTGTTTGTTGTTTACGCGTCGCTGGTTTGCGTTTGAAGCCGTCCATCTAACGCCGCCCCCGCCAGGTAAATAACACGTGTTTGACACCGCGCGATTAACACGAGTTTGACACCGCGAAACTAACCATACATGCACGATATAATCTATAAATAGTATGTATTACACTCGGATCTTATTGGTTGCTCGCGATACTTCCAAATAGTATAGGTATAGACTAGATTATAGGTATACCGTATTCTTAATGGTGATGTATATATATGAAATGAAATACATTCAACATTAGTTCTATTCCTATGATAATAATAATAATATGATTTTTACTTTTTTACGCACCCGCATTAGCTATCTCCAGTTCATTTATACTGTATTCAATATATATATATAAGTATATATTAATTTATTATACTGTATAATGTATACGCTAAACCTTCACATTAAACTCTTTACATATATAGCACTAACTAAATAGAACTCACTATTTCTATTTCTAAACCGAATGTAAATATATGTCAAATATGTCGGTATATTTACTTGTCCCCCACCTTAACTTGTGTCACTAGCGAACACATCATTAATATGCACTATTAACGTGTTCTAATACGACGCTCAGTTATCACATGACATGTCCGCACACTATAAGCATGACTCGTGTGTGTGTAGTGTACTGTGTATACTGTAGTCCTTACTGAGGCTAGAATAGACATTATCGTACCACCGTTACCACTCGTATCACTGTACCTCTCCTAGCCACGATTGCTATAGCCACACAAATCACTCTTGTCTGTGTATATAGTGCTCCCTCGCAAAGTTTAGATTAGGTTTAGATCTATGACGGCCTGTAACACTAGATTAAACTCCTATGTGATCGCACACCGGGACTTTGTATATACTTAGTAGACTTATCTCTTAAATATATATTTTATTTGATTTATTATTCTTTTTATATACTTTGGTATTATATGTATATTTTACACAATAGAGGACTGTTAACGTTATTTTTGTATTTAAATAAACCTTCATTCGTGCATTCATTTTAGTATAAATGTATATAGTAAATAAATATCTATTAAAACTGCGGTATTATTTTTGACTGTATAAATGTACTACAACTTCAAAGTACGCGCATATCAATTATATAGATTACTATTGAATAACCTACCATTAGCATAGTAACGCTAGATAGAATACACATTATTGTACATCATACTATCAGACTATATTAGCGACTGTGAAGTTAATACGTTGCCCTAATTTACCAGTCCCCCGCTAACTCGAAGAAGTAGCGAATGTCTCACCCCCGAAACCCCCGGCACCTCTACCCCCGGCAACTACCACGGTTACATATGAATACACATTTAATTACGGCATATTATGCAATATTTGATATATTATATGAATATTAACAATTCATAAGATATATATATATATATATATAAATATAGTATTTAACCATGACCTCATAATATTCAATAACTTACCACTAACCTACAACTAATACCTCCATAATACGTATCTTAGATATATGCTTTAACATATAAAGGGCATCCTGGATATATTGCCCAACCCGGGCCTTATCTTTTATTGTGTTGTTTATCTAGAGAGAGACGATATACATAAATTTGATGTCATTTTATGACGTAAATTAAGTAATTTGATATCGTCGATTACAGTGTTAACTCGAAGATACTTTGTAAACAGTATTGACCAGATATAAATGTATAGCATATCTTTCTTTATATTGAAGAATAAAACATATAATCAATATCAAAGATATTCGACGTTGACAGTTGTAAATCGTGGCTTTGTACTATATAGTCAAGAGTAAGTTTAAGTTTAATCACATATAATCATAAATAAAAATATGAAAACAGAGTTGAGGCGATATGCTTTCTGATAATTTGTAGGCGTGTATAATATATATTAAACATGTAATGTATACTTTTAAGACCCATGTAACACTATATAACCAGCAGTGTTATTGTACACACTACCAGCAGTGTTATTATCAATGGTGCTCTATGTATATGCATTAATCTAATAATATTAATATTATTATTATAAATCGTAATTAATTAATATGCTTTCATTTATAAAATATGCATTTATTAGATTACATATCAATATAATAAACAAACATATATACATATATTTAATCTATCTGATATTGTATATCTATATCATGGTAGAATTAAAGTAAAATAAAACTAAACTTAAATGTTAACATATGTATGTATTGATTAGATAATAGTTTCTGTACGACCCCTTCTCCTACACCTGAAGCTGGCATCGATAATCCTCTTAGATCAGCTACCTCTATTGGTAAGTATCGGTACTACTAGCGCTACTACTGCTGCTACTACTGCTGCTACTACCAACGCTACTACCAACGCTACTACTGCTACCATCGATGTAAACAAAGTGGATAAGCAATTTAATAGAATGTATGTAACTTTGCGATAGAGGCGCTGCAGTCGAAACCTACTACTAAATCATACTAAATATTAAATTATTCTTCTTTATTTATATTTATAATATATTATGATAATTACGATCGATTTAATATACTAAAAATAATAGTTATATATATATAAAATATAACATATCAACATTACTCATTATGTTGGTATTTAAATGTATTTTTTATTGAATATTTCTTACTATATTTTTGACACATATAATATAAATCAATTGATAGATAGATAAAAGTCACTTCTATCTATTTTGACGAAAATACTACTGTTTTAATATTTGACATATATAATATGAATTATATCCAATTAAAATTACTGATACCATTTTATTAATTTATCGAGAAAAGTGCCATTCGTGTATCTATCTTTTACATGCATTGCATGCGTCAATTGTTTATCCACTTTCTTTATAACTATGACTGCTACTACCATCACTACTACTACTACTACTACTACTACTACTACTACTACTACTACCACCACCAACACCACCACCTAATTTAAAAAAATTAAATTTGTTAACCTTTATACATAATTAAAGTAATCCTTATATCATATAAAGAAATACTATATATTCATACATAGATTTATTTATTATTAATGTAAACAACAGTCACGTGATCTTTTATCAAGATTTGATGATTTAGAAACATTACAATTATTCGAAAGTGCACAACCCTAACTGCTACTGTTACTAATTCTACTACTAATACTACTACTATATATATATATATATATATATATATATATACTTTTACTTTTAATAATAATAATAATAATAATAATAATAATAATAATAATAATAATAATAATAACAATAATAATAATAATAATAATAATATTAATAATACTAATATATAAATAACTGCAGCTTCGAGACCTTTCTATGTTCTATTTACTTTTACTTTTAATAATAATAATAATAATAATAATAATAATAATAATAATAATAATAATAATAATAATACTAATATATAAATAACTGCAGCTTCGAGGCCTTTCTATGTGTTAAAGAAGGATTCAGAGAGGCGGTCCACTCTAATCAAATTCCTCAGTGAAGATGAAGATATTGTTAGTAAACACATAATACATCTAGACGCAACTATATGTAATACCTATAACGTATATATGCATTAATATTATAACGTATATCTATAAATATCCGTATATAGATTTTTGTATACATATGTATTTAAATTATTTCTTATCAATAAATGATTTTTTTAGATTTGTGATAGATGGTTACAATCGTGTGTGAAGAAATGCGACCTCGAGAGTAAATCACTGATAACACTGGTTAGTGATACCCCTTATCTGTTATCTGTCACATATATCTATATATGTCAACGGCTCGTATAATCCAATGTTTTATTTTTATTTTACTCATCCGTTGTTGTATCGTGACGTTTTGTCTTACTGTTATCACATTTATATATTTATGTTTATATATGTTATATAATTATATGTTTATATATAATTATAACTTTCTTTATATATAACCAGTAATTCATTAAACTTTTAATCTATCTATCTATCTAAAGTTAGAAAATAAGTTAATTAGTGATGATCTGTTGACCTCTGTCAATCATAATAATATAGGGTAGACTAGTACCGTTACACTATCTATCTAGCTATCTATTACATAATGTGACACTGTGACCAGGACCACCTTCACGAACTGCTCACCTCATTCCGCGACCACATCCGAAACCCTCAAGATTACACGTCCATCACCAAGTTGTTCGGTTAGCCTCGCTACTCTAGCGGTGGCGCTACTAGCGTCCATACTATAGGTGTTGCTACTAGTGGTGCCTCTATAGGTGTAGCTACTAGCGTCCATACTATAGGTGTAGCTACTAGCGTCCATACTATAGGTGTCGCTACTAGTGGTGCCTCTATAGGTGTAGCTACTAGCGTCCATACTATAGGTGTCGCTACTAGCGTCCATACTATAGGTGTCGCTACTAGTGGTGCCTCTATAGGTGTAGCTACTAGCGTCCATACTATAGGTGTCGCTACTAGCGTCCATACTATAGGTGTCGCTACTAGCGTCCATACTATAGGTGTCGCTACTAGCGTCCATACTATAGGTGTCGCTACTAGTGGTGCCTCTATAGGTGTAGCTACTAGCGTCCATACTATAGGTGTCGCTACTAGCGTCCATACTATAGGTGTCGCTACTAGCGTCCATACTATAGGTGTCGCTACTAGTGGTGCCTCTATAGGTGTAGCTACTAGCGTCCATACTATAGGTGTCACTACTAGCGTCCATACTATAGGTGTCACTACTAGCGTCCATACTATAGGTGTCGCTACTAGTGGTGCCTCTATAGGTGTAGCTACTAGCGTCCATACTATAGGTGTCGCTACTAGCGTCCATACTATAGGTGTCGCTACTAGCGTCCATACTATAGGTGTCGCTACTAGCGTCCATACTATAGGTGTCGCTACTAGTGGTGCCTCTATAGGTGTAGCTACTAGCGTCCATACTATAGGTGTCACTACTAGTGGTGCCTCTATAGGTGTAGCTACTAGTGGTGCCTCTATAGGTGTAGCTACTAGCGTCCATACTATAGGTGTTGCTACTAGTGGTGCCTCTATAGGTGTAGCTACTAGCGTCCATACTATAGGTGTAGCTACTAGCGTCCATACTATAGGTGTTGCTACTAGTGGTGCCTCTATAGGTGTAGCTACTAGCGTCCATACTATAGGTGTAGCTACTAGCGTCCATACTATAGGTGTCGCTACTAGTGGTGCCTCTATAGGTGTAGCTACTAGCGTCCATACTATAGGTGTCGCTACTAGCGTCCATACTATAGGTGTAGCTACTAGCGTCCATACTATAGGTGTCGCTACTAGCGTCCATACTATAGGTGTAGCTACTAGTGGTGCCTCTATAGGTGTAGCTACTAGCGTCCATACTATAGGTGTCGCTACTAGCGTCCATACTATAGGTGTCGCTACTAGCGTCCATACTATAGGTGTAGCTACTAGCGTCCATACTATAGGTGTCGCTACTAGTGGTGCCTCTATAGGTGTAGCTACTAGCGTCCATACTATAGGTGTCGCTACTAGCGTCCATACTATAGGTGTCGCTACTAGCGTCCATACTATAGGTGTCGCTACTAGTGGTGCCTCTATAGGTGTAGCTACTAGCGTCCATACTATAGGTGTCACTACTAGTGGTGCCTCTATAGGTGTAGCTACTAGTGGTGCCTCTATAGGTGTCGCTACTAGCGTCCATACTATAGGTGTAGCTACTAGCGTCCATACTATAGGTGTCGCTACTAGCGTCCATACTATAGGTGTCGCTACTAGCGTCCATACTATAGGTGTCGCTACTAGTGGTGCCTCTATAGGTGTAGCTACTAGTGGTGCCTCTATAGGTGTAGCTACTAGCGTCCATACTATAGGTGTTGCTACTAGCGTCCATACTATAGGTGTAGCTACTAGCGTCCATACTATAGGTTTCGCTACTAGCGTCCATACTATAGGTGTCGCTACTAGCGTCCATACTATAGGTGTCGCTACTAGCGTCCATACTATAGGTGTAGCTACTAGCGTCCATACTATAGGTGTCACTACTAGTATTTCCCTTACACATTTACATGTCGCTACCAGTGAACGACTACGGCTGTAGTTCTACAAAAGTAGAATTAGATTTCAACGTCGCCTACATTTTATATTACAAATTGTAACGGCTCAATCAACATTTTTAATGTAAAGTACAGACGATGACCACCTAGAAGCCTAATTCTACTCTTTTAGATGCGCAGCCTAATACGGATATATCCGCGCCTCTGAATAATGATACAGCTAGTATACACCAAGATTATAATAACCCGTGATATTCTAAATATTGGCCTACAGTTTATGTAAACATCACGAGTCGAGTGACACTAGATTAACACGTCCTCCTGTTTGTGTGTGTAGACATTCGTGCTAAGAAGAAACACTGTGACCTACACACAGAATACCGCTTACATTACATTTCTGCACACACACATACACAATTTCAATTATTAATTATAAAATATTATTATTATTAACAAAATTCAATTGTTAAAATATGTCTAGCCTACATTTCACATCTAATATAGCTCTCAATGCCTACTATACTAAATGTGCAAACTTGCAAACTGGTAACTATTACCTTCATCGTTAACTTGTGATCGTTGTACAGAATCGTGGAAGGAAGAGATGGGCTTCACTGATAACGTTCTACAAGACATCCGACAGGCGTGCTACCTCTTCCCAGGCTCCGTTAGTGCAACCCCCCCCCATCTGGGGTAGCCTATTACTAACTCTATAGTCAAACGCATCACACTGACGCATCGCTATTATTTCTTAGTTCATGCTAGCGATCAGAAATGAATTATGTTTAAATTAATATTC
Source organism: Osedax fenrisi (assembly GCA_964019155.1). Taxonomy (NCBI): domain Eukaryota; kingdom Metazoa; phylum Annelida; class Polychaeta; order Sabellida; family Siboglinidae; genus Osedax; species Osedax fenrisi. Next base: position 59,338,724 of record OZ025240.1, on the reverse strand, counting down.
ACTCAAGTTTAGACCTTACAGACTAATATAATAATCAAGATAAGTAATATTTTAATAATCTAGGATGATAAACTAGTACATACTACAGTGTAAACCTAAAATATTCCAAATATTTCGCAAAGTAAAGATATAACACTCCCTATCTACACAACATAAGTAATACCTACTTTTGTCTTTGTTATATTACATTAAATGCAATATAAGTTAGCTTTAACTCACTTCATAGTTATATATTTATATATATATCATTTAAAACCAAAATATTCTATTGCTTTGTTATATATTAGTAATAAACACTAGGTTTTCATCATATAAATAATAATTTAAAACCATTTTTTTTAACTTTATAAAACTGTATGGTTTGCTACGAAAGTTATATTATAAATAACACACATTGTTCCGAAAATACAACCCATTTAGATGTCGCTGTTCATAATTCGTGTCCAAAATCTAATTACACGATATCGCGTAAGTGTTATATCTTTCCTTTGAAACCACTTTGAATATACCATGCTACACAACGCCTAATTCCACCGCAATATCATGCCTTAGCCTATACTGCATCATGGTACATTAGCTGTACAGTGTACACAGCGATATCGTGCATCATCCTTATATGGTGATATCATGCTTTAAACCCACTGTACCACCCCTCAATACACTGCACCCACTACACCGTCTCCACTACACTTCACTACCCCCTACTACCCTACCCCACTAATCTACCACCCCACTACACTGCCTCCACTTCACTACCCAACTACTCTACCCCCAATACACTACTCCCCCCACTACACTATCCCTACTACCCTCCACTAGACTACCATTACTACCCCTATCAGGTCACCGACATCATAAAGAGACACCACATAAAACCCCATTGGATGTTCGCGTTCGATAATCAGCTGAGAACAACGGTGAACGTGGCTAACACCTGTCTTCCCGAAGGTTCCAATCATTATACACATAAACTATCGGTATCGGTGGAGTTTAGCTAACGATATCATTATTTAGATGGTTCTAAATGTTATATCTATTTTAACATTTATAATAATAATCTAAGTAATAAGAATACATTCTCGTTAATGAATTGTACTCAAGGAAAACTGAAATATCTATTACCATTTTGTATTTTATATATTATTTATAACATTTAATCATTTAATCATTTTTGAAAATTATTGCAGTAACTTTATTCCTAGATAATTTATACAAAAAGTAACAAATTATATTCATTTATGCTTTTTAATAATAATCAAGCTTTATAAAACAAAAAATAATATATATATTATTGTATTATGAAATCAATAAAAGAAAACATTAAAATATAAGCCAAACTTTGTACCTGCTAATCTCTTCATTTTCTAAATTGATTCTTTCATTAAATGTACCATACTTGCCTATTTAAAGTAATAATATAATATAATTAGAACATAGATATATTTTTGAGAACCTAAATGATGATAACCTATTAATAAACTACAGCGCTCGACAATTATCACATACCATCGATAGTGTGACCTAAGCTTAACCTCTGACCCAAGATTAACCTCTGACCCCGTCCCCAGACAAGATATCCGGCGACGACACTACCAGCGACGAAGATGAAGAAGACATGCGAGACTCGATAGTGACCACGAAGCCAAGCGGTATCAAACGACACTTCGACAACTCGTGTCTGTACACCGATCTAGAGAAACTCGACTCTGAGAATCAAATGTTAGCATCGCCTACACATGTCTCTCTCTCTCTCTCTCTCTCTCTCTCTCTCTCTCTCTCTCTCTCTCTCTAAAAATCTAATATTTAACCGGCCCGCAATGCATCTACATCTCGCCATTGCTCTCTGCATGATCAACACATTACCATATGTGTAAGGATAATCTTACCTATCCATGCAATGTGTGCGTATATATTAATGTGCATGTTACCTCTATGCACATTATTGCTCCACGTATTGTATACTTTGTGCATACGTGCATGTATATTATGCTTATACCATCCGTGAATGTTCTACCGCAATTAGTATAAGATAGGATAGGATAGTTCATTTAAACACCGATATAATAAAATAATATCCTGATGCGATTGAGAACATGCATAAGTGTCCAACACATTTGATCGCTAAACATACGCCAGATTAACATTTGTAGCGTTGATATTCATGAGTGTAGGCTGAGCTTAATACTTCTTAGATATTAAATCTTAAATATTACTAATGTACGGATTGCGAGTCTATCAAGTACATAGTGTGTGTGGGTGTATGCTAGATAACTTCACTGTAATATTGCGAGTGATCACCGCCCAACATAACCAGTATACAATACTGGCGTGCACCTGGTCAGTATCTCGTTCAGGTATAAAGTTGCATCGTTTTCAATTTTACACTATATATATATATATATATATATATCTATATATATATATATATATCTAATATATATATATATATTATACCAAAGATTTTCCAAAGGAAAGATATTGCACTTGTGTATATTTGTGTAACCTAATAATTCGATATAGCCATCTAGCTGTATTAGTCAGATAATAAGAATTTTCTATATGTATAGTAATTTCTTAATTTCTTAATTAAAATATCACATGTTATAATATTTCATATACTATTTTGCCATCTAGAGTTAATGGTCAGATTCATTTTAAATTTACATTTTTAAAGGTACTAGAGATAGATAGGGAGTGCAATATCTTTCCTTTAGAAAATCTTTGATTATACTATAGATATTACTTTATAATATTATTTTTGACTATAACAAAATATTTTTATTATAATAAAAATGTAACCCATCTAATATATATATATTTATTTTTTCACTTAAATTAAATATTTTAAAATATCAATTCTAAATTGTGGATCAAACAAGTTTACAAATAATATTATTTGTATCAATGAAAATATTGTAACTTGCATTAACCATTATTACTAAGCATATTTACACACATACACACACCCACACTCACACTCTCACACACATACCCTCACACACCCACACACACACAGGTTACTAGAACGTCTGATAGCCACCCAGATCTCCTACCAGAACCTGCTAAAGTCTGCCATCGTTACCAAACAGCTGCACAGTAGAGCCCTCAGGTATGTCACACGTTGTATATAGGCTGTATATAGCCTGTGTAATAACTATATAACTACTGTATATAGGCTGTATAATGGCTGTAGTATTGATGTATAACTGTGTTATGAATCATAACATATGATAGCTTTACAACAGCTTTATAATGTCTGTATAATAACTGTTCAGTGTATATTGTCTGTATAATGTATTTATTTTATACATATAATGAATATACAAGTGACTTTTTTACTGGTCAAGGGCTAACGCACCTTGTAGGGGAACTTTTTTACTAATACAAATGTATTACTAAAAATTTACTTTATTACTAAAACAACTTAGTTACTAAAAGAATTGTATTACTAAAAGAACTTTATTACAAAAAAAAACCTATAAAAATTAAAACTTAATCCAACCTAACCATAACAGTGAAAATAACTATGACCACACATATACACACACATATCACTATACTTGTATAGGCTCAATTGGGAAGTAATGCAGCTAAAAAAAACCTCCAAAAATTAAAACTTAACCCAACCTAACCACAACCGTGAAAATAACTATATAAATAAATACACTTTTATAGGTTCACTCGGACAGTAATGCAGCTAAAAAAACCACCAACAATTTAAACTTAACCCAACCCAACCACAACCTTGACAATATACTTTTATAGGTTCACTCGGGAAGTAATGCATCTAAAAAAAACCTCCAAAAATTAAAACTTAACCCAACCTAACCACAACCGTGAAAATCTACTTTTATAGGCAAACTCTGGAAGTAATGCATCTAAAAAAAACCTACCAAAATTAAAACTTAACCCAACCCAAACCCAACCCAACCCACCTAAACCCAAACCCAAACCAAAACTCAACCCACACCCAAACCCAAACCCAAACCCAACTCAAACCCAACCCAAACCCAAACCCAAACCCGGGAAGTAAACTCGGGAAGTAATGCAGCTAAAAAAAACCTACCAAAATTAAAACTTAACCCAACCCAAACCCAGCCCACCTAAACCCAAACCCAAACCCAACCAAAACCCAAACACAACACAACCCAAACCCAAACCCAAACTCAACCAAAACCAAAACTCAACCCAAACCCAACCCAACCCCAAACCCAAACCCAAACCCAAACCCCGGAAGTAAACTCGGGAAGTAATGCAGCTAAAAAAACCACCAAAAATTAAAACTTAACCCAACCTAACCACAACCGTACAATATACTTTTATAGGTTCACTCGGGAAGTAATGTAGCTAAAAAAAACCTACCAAAATTAAAACTTAACCCAACCCAAACACAACCCAACCCACCTAAATCCAAACACAAACCCAAACCCAAACCAAAACCCAAACCCAACCCAAACCCAAGCCAAACCCAAACCCAAACCAAACCCAAACCCAACCCAAACCCAAACCCAACCCAAACCCAAGTGCCCAAGTTACCTTTTATAATTTATTCGATACAGTTAAAATTATTAAAATCGAATTATTAATATAGATTTTGATTTTGTACATGTTAAAATTATTATAAATTCAAATTTTTACATGGTGGAGATAGGAAATGTACTTTTGTAAAGTCATTCATGAGGTAAATAATCATAGTAACCTCACCGCGATTGGTTACATTTATATCTACTCATTACCGTTAACATTATAGAATAGAAATTAGAATTTTTTATAAATGAAATTTGGTGAAAAATCGAGCTGGACACCCAATTATTCATATATTAATGGTTTTTCTCAATTTATTATAGCAACTTTCGTACTCCGCATCCGTTGAAATCATAAACGAAGCGAACTCATTACCGGAAGTCGTTCAAATTTACCCCTTAAAAAGCACGTATTTTTCACTATTTCGGCTGTAGCTCGAAGAATATAAAATATTAGATATCAAAATTTATACCACGATATTATATTTTAATTATCTATTTAATAAAGTTAAAATTATTGAAATAGAATCATTATCGTGGATTTTGATTTTTTACATCACCTAATAATTTTAAAAATATATTTTGACATGGCGGAGATAGGACATAATTATTATAAACTCGTTAAACCGAATAACTGAAATCTAGTACGTACGATATATATTAATACTCGTCATAAATGTTATTTTTATAATTATATCTATATATTATAGATTTTTTTACGCGATACGAATATTATAAATTTAATTTTTTACACGGTAGAGATAGGACATTTTTTTTTATAAACTTGAAATTTAAATTTAACGAAATCTAGTATCATGGGGTTCGAGTAATATTAGTATATGGCGAAAAAAATGCGTATATAACGTATTTTATGTCGTCCGTATACGCGATATAAGATCGCCCGTAGAATTTTTACAGTAACGAAAATATTTCGTAAATTTTTTTTTAACGGCTGGGATAGGACATTTTTTTTTATAAACTCGAAATTTAAATTCAACGAAATCTAGTATCGTAGGGGTTCGAGTAATATTAGTATCGGGCTAAAAAAATTTGTATATAACGTAATTTATGTCGTCCGTATACGCGATATAGACTTTCTACCTATCTCCGCCATAGAGAATAGAGAGAACAATATAATGCCTCGATCGATGAATAGAATATTTATAAATAGAATAAATATATAAATATATAAATATAGTACGTATAGTATATATTACTCGTTTACTAATTATATCGTAATTATATCGTAATATTATTACTAATTTAGTATCTATATAGTATACATTTAATATATTGCGAAAAAAATGCGTATATAACGTATTTTATAACGCCCGTATACGCGCTATAAGATCGCCCGTAGAATTTTTACGTTAACGAAAATATTTCGTAAATTTTTTTTTAACGGCGGAGATAGGAAAAAAAAATTTATAATCTCGAAATTTAACTTTAACGAAATCTAGTATTATTGGAGTTAAAGTATTATTAGTATCGTGCGAAAAAAATGCGTATATAACGTATTTTATGTCGTCCGTATACGCGATATAAGATCGCCCGTATAATTTTTACGTTAACGAAAATATTGCGTAAATTTTTTTTGTAACGGCGGAGATAGGTCATTTTTTTTTATAAACTCAAAATTTAAATTTAACGAAATCTAGTATTATTAGGGTTCGAGTAATATTAGTAACTGGCGAAAAAATTTCGTATATAACGTATTTTATGTCATCCGTATACGCGATATAGACTTTCTACCTATCTCCGCCGTAGAGAATCGAGAGAACAATAGAATGCCTCGATCGATGAATAGAATATTTCGCAATACATAAATATGTAATATTATTTGTTATATCACGTATACTAACCGTGTCCTAATTATATAATCGATATATATAAATATTATCGACGATTTATTATCTAGAGGGTATTAATTTATAAATGTGGAAAAAAATTGTGCCGAGCGAGATTCGCTTCGCTCGTAGAAGGTCTGGTAGCTCGCTTCGCTCGCTAGCGTCGTACGACGACGATTAAGGCAAATAATATATATAGAGATAAAACTTGTATAAAGTCTGTATAATACTTGTATAATGGTTTCACTAATTATAATATCAATACCTTATGATAACATACAAAGAATAACGATTGTTTATCAGTGTATCTATTATTTATAAGTATTCCTTTAAATGAATAAAACATAAATATATTGCAATCTAACATCTAATTCACATTTAATTATTAATTTACACATATTCAAAATATTCCTCAGGAAATTTGAAATTTGCGCATATATTTAAAATATTATTTTTAATACATTTTTTAAAAAATCATTTTTTTTAAACATATATAATATCATTTTGATAAATTAATTATTTAATTATTTGCATCAGATTTAATATTATTACTAATAATAGTAGTCTACTATTTATGTTTATGGTTTATAATTGTATTCGTGATTTAAATACATAATGTATTAAATAATATTTAAATATAATATCTATGATAATAATCATGATGATCATATAATTCTACTATAAATAACTTATTTATATTTCCATAACTTTTAAATATATATTAGTATATGTATATATTGACTATATATTTGTTACCTATTCACAGGAATCTCATAGAAAACACTGTTCCATCACAAGCGCAGGGTTTCTTTACCGCAAAGTCAGATCATGATGGTTAGAATAAGATGAGAGAGAGAGAGGGAGAGGGAGAGGGAGAGAGAGAGAGAGAGAGAGAGAGAGAGAGAGAGAGAGAGAGAAGGGAAGGAGGGAGGGATGGTGGGAGAGAGGGAAATGGTAAGAGAGGAGCATATAATGTGTTAATATATCATCTCTTAACATGGTTTACACACATAACTAGGACTGTAGTTTTAACATTTGTTGATGAGCTGGTCACATCTCCTCAAACCAGATCTTCCAATCAGATTATCATATAAAGTCTGAATTAGATCTGATTGGATAAGCAAGTCGGGAGAAGTGACCACCCCATCTTTAACCACAACCCTAGTATCTCGTGTAATAAGCCACTCGGGTAAACACTAGAATTGTACTTTACCTTTTAACTACCTACGTGGCTCAGTTGGCTAAGCCGTCTGACACACAAGCATTAGGTCGCGGGATCAAACCCCGTCCGGACCAATATAATAGGTCTTAAAATAATATTTAGAAGTGATCTTATATAATTGTATATAAATAAATAACCGGCTCTCGTTAAAACAATGGATGCCTCAACATGAGAGCGGCTTAGAAGGGACATTAGAGCAATTTTATCATAAGTGTAAAACTTCATCTAAGTTCCTAGATGTAATGAAAGGTATCAACATAACAATAACCACACCACCCTTGTGCCCCCCACAGAAGTGGCTATGGACATATCATCTCCCATAGCCAGGGAAGTCGGCGACATTAAGCTCGTGGAATTCCTGAACTCGCTGCACATGGAATCCTGCTTCATCGATAAGGTCTGTGTTATCGCTGTGGTTACCTTGTGATATCATTACAGGCTTGTAATACCTAGTGAACAAACCTACGAATGTATAGTTATAATCTATACATTTCAGCTTATTTAGTTCTATATTATGTTCTTATTATGACGGTATTTTCATATATTGTAGCTATTATATACTTATATAATTTAATATAATTTAACTATAATATAATACAATACGTCCCTAATGTAATATATAAATGATATAGATATATGTTATATGATATAATTATAATATAATATACATATATATATGTATAACTATAATAGAGTTATAATAAAGATATAATATGATTTAGTTATGATATAATATATGTTTAAATAATCATTAAAAAATTCACTCCTCAATAAGTAAGTTTCAATAAACTACAAACTACTATTACCTATCATTACAAGTATCGTAAATAATCAGGTGTATAGGTTAATACTATATAAGTATAGTTTAATTGATTCGATTTTAAATGCAGTCACGCCTGGATGAACATCCATATATATCGTACCACTGCCCACATGTATTATCGTTACACCCCATCGTTTAGTTTGTACAAGAGAGATACGAATACGAAGATGTGATGTCGGCGATGACTCGAGAAGATCTATCGCAGTTACACCTCCCGGGGGGCGTGGCCTGTCGTCTGTGGGCGGTACTGAAACGACACCGCGATAAATAGTCGCCCGAGAGTTTCGTCTTACTAGTTTCCCCTATCCGTCCAACTCACCGAATGATATTATCATCATCATTGTTATTATTACTACTACAGTTGTTATTATTATTTATGAAGAGCTTTGTGATTACTTTATTCCATGACCTTTCACCCGTTTACATTTGATTTCATACAATGCTATAGGAGTACAGTTTACAGACGCCTGTTTCAACTTATACGAATACCTGTTTACACTATTTATACTTTATCATCTTATCCATATCGATTTTTATCTTTTACACTCTGAAATCATTTATTTATATATAAACCTTTGCGTTCTTATCGTATTAAATTCACATTTTCAAAATTAATTCAATTGTATATATAAGAATTTGATTTTTCGTTTTTTTACACTTAAAATATATAAAAACAAGCAACAATAATGAGTGACAATAAAATATTTGTTTACAATACTTCTTTCTTTGTATATAATAATTATTGGTAAAAAGTTGTATTTTTAAATTTTAATAATATATATATTCATTTAGATATATTACAAATTATATTTATTAAATATATTTTATTTAATAAAACAAACTATTATTATAAATAAATATTTATATTAACATTAATCTATTTGTACACAATAATTTTGATTAATATATAAAAATGTTCATGAAATTATGAAAATAATAATTAAAATATTTATAGTTTCTTACATTTTATCATGTTTATAATATTCATTATTATAGTGCAATTAGTTTTAATAAAACTAGAATAAGGAACTACATAATATTTTATTATAATGTTGAAAAAAAATAATCCTTATAATTATGTCGCTATTAATAAACATAGGTATAAATGTGTTATTAAATAATATTCTTGATTATGATAATTTAATGAATAATTTTTATTAGAAATTCTAATATAGATTATTATTATTATTTTTAAGTAAACATATAAACTCAAAAGAAATAAAAATTCATTAGAAAATTATTATATATTTCATAGAAAACTTAAGATAATTATGATATTAATTGTACTTAAAATATCTATATCAAAAAATGTGTCATATAATATATGTAACTAATTATTTGTTGAGTATTTATAAAATGAATATATTTAATAGTGATCGGAGAATATGGAACCAACAGAATATAGTTTTATTAGATCAGAATGATGCTAGGAAAATACTAGATTTGTATTATAGTTAGAATAGTATATAGGATATGGTGTGGTATATCATGTATAGAGAACTATTAAGGTAACAGATGCATTAATGATACACTTGTATCAGTATGCTAAAATTAGCAATCATTATTTAGGAGGTAAATTGGTGGCCTATGAAAGCATGGAATTCTGATAGGTGAAATAGGGAAACATTGTACGTTTTAGAATGTAGGGAGCTAATGGAGAATACCATGTATCCTGGATTAAGTGATGACGGTTAGTCGATCAAGGATTGAAGAAGTCAGTCTTTTAATTAAGAATATTTGCAATAATCGGAGAGGGAGATAAATTAAAAGATCTGCTTCTTTTTCGTAAGCTTATTACACCACTTATTCCTCATTTCTAGTCATCATTCAACTGTCTAGGATGGCCTGATATTAAAATATATATATATATATGACATAAACAGATGATGTGTAGGATATTTTAAGAGGATACTAACTCCACTACCACAATTAGCAACATGTATGGTATGATAGTCAATACGTGGTTGATGAATCATGAAACATTTGATATGTGAGTTATGCAGAAAATATTTGTTATGGTAAAAATAATTGTTGGGCAGGAGAGGGCTGGTATTTGCTATGGTAAACGTTAATTTTATAGGTTTAGAGTATAGGATATATTTTAGTATTGTAATATTAGGGGATTTATTGGAAAAGTAATCAAATTGTATTAAGGTTTATTGATTTACATAATTATATAATAAGGAAGAAATACGCTTGTTAGGTGGTATTTAGTTAGTTTTTGCATATTTAATTTAATAATATATTTTATGATTTGTATATTTAATTGTTGATTTTTATATCTACACTGTGTAATAATATCATTTAAATTATATGGTTTGGATTTTTTAAATTATTTTTTTTGGATAACATATTGTGTAATTCTAATTTACTAATAGGTAATCATTTCCTACCAATATTAGTGGGTAACTCAAATTAAATTCTATTTTAGAGTAGTATTTATGAGACACTATAAAATTAAGTAATACAATATTATATTATTTAAATTTCTCACAGTAGAAACTCCATACTACATAGAGTATATATATACACACACATATATATATATATACATATATATATATATATATATATATATATATATATATATATATATATATATATATTATATTATCATATATATTATTATTACATTAAACATATCATATTTGGAATAAATATAGCACTATAATATTTAAATTGTATAATGTCATATTATAACTAAATGAGTATGTAATAAACTTAATTTAATAATTCGACATATATTACAAAGGTTAATATCATAACCATGTTATTACCAAATATAGGTATAAGTAAAGATATAACACACGCGAAAGAAGATAATTTGATTTTTACACTAAACATGACAGCGTCACCTGTATACTATACACTGTATAGTAAAGTATACAGTGTATACTATAGACTGTATACTATACACTGTATAGGGTATATTTTCCGAAAAATATGTTGTTTATAATGTAAATTTGTACAAAAATATACACTTAAAGTTAAATGTTAAATAATATGTTTTAAATTATTATTTATATGGCGAAAACTAAGTATTCATTACAAATCAATAGATTATGTTGCTTTTAAATAGTATATATATAAGTATACTTATGTGGATAGTTAAAGCTGACTTATATTGCATGTCATTGAAACATAGAACATTGAAAACATTGAAAACATTGTTGCACAGATTTTGCGAAACACATATATATATATATTAGACTCCTATCTATATAATGTGATTAACATTCAGATAATTCGGTGCTAGCAGTAGTATCGAAATCACTGCAATAGATTTAGGTTTGGTGCAGTGTTCATACAACAATTGTTCAAATCTCTATTAAATCATATATGATATAACTAATATTTTACTTGCCATATAGATAGTATGTATAGAATTAAAATCAAGATATATTATTGCTTTGAAGAAATATTGTTATATAATATCATAGATTAATCTACAAATTTGTATTTTACCTTTGGTAAACTATAAATATATCCCAGCAAACAGTAAGAGCAGCATAATAGCAGCATAACAGAAAATGCTAGAGCCTCAAATGTTTACATTGTGCTATTATGCTGCTATTAAATGTCTATTATGCTGCTATTATGCTGCTATTAATTTGTAATGATATTATGCTGCTGTTATGCTGCTAATTATGCTGCTATTATAATAATAGCAGCATAATAGACATTTAAAATTAATAGCAGCATAATATCAGCATAATAGCAGCATAACAGCAGCATAATATTATTACAAATTAATAGCAGCATAATAGACATTTAATAGCAGCATAATAGCACAATGTAAACATTTGATCAAATAAAAAAGCCTCGAGGCTCTAGCATTTGCTGTTATGCTGCTATTATGCTGCTCTTACTGTTTGCTGGGATGTATGATATAAGTGAACACTTATTTGTCATCATAATACATACTAATTTAAAGCATATTATTTTAAATTTAGTAATTTAAAGTAATGTAAAGTAATTTAGTAATTTAATAATAGTTCAATACAAATTTACTTTAAAAAAAATGTTTGTACCAAAAATGTACCCTATATAGGTGGCGGTTTTTTTAAACAACATCGAATCTAGGCATTGAATTATACGATTTCGTGTGTGTAATACACTTCCTTAAAAAAGCATGGACAAAAATACTTAGACATCTATGGGGTGAAATATTTCATTAATTTGAAAATATTTCATTTGAAATATTTTGTATGAATAGTTTTAGGTTTTCCTCAATTCATACAACGAAACACGTTGTATATATTAATACCCTGAGTAATACACGATTAATGATATCATTAATCGTGTATTACTCAGGGTATTAATATATACAACGTGTTTCGTTGTATGAATTGAGGAAAACCTAAAACTATTCATACAACCATTGATTTATAGCATATATGCTATAAATCAATATATTTATATTTTACATAAATGTATAGTAAATACAAATCTATGACTGATAGAAACGGGCATAAATATCAATCATATTTCTTAAATATGGAGTGTCATATCTGCTTCGCAAAATATCTAATATTACCAGGGAGTCTAATATTACCTCCCTGATATTACCTCAAAACTATAGTTCTATAGACTACTAAATAATTCGTCCTAGATTACCTAGTCCGAAATTATTTCTTCCGAGATTACGATTCATCGTAAATATATTAATATTATTTATAATATAAACTCCTATATTATCTATGTGCATTGTTGTCAAATTTAAATAACGATTTAAAATGTCAAATACTGACTTTTATTTAAGATATTATGTTGGACATAAAGGAAAATTCGGACATGAATTTCTAGAATTTGAATTTAGACCAGATGGTTTTCATGATACATATACATATATATTTTATTTGTATATCTGATAACATAAAATAACTATTTTACGTATTTTATTTTTAACTTTGTATTATCGTTTAATATTTATTTCTAATATCTATAAAATTGGATATATATATTATTTAAAAATACATATTTATATATATAGAATATTTTTATATGTATTATATAATTATTTTATAAAATAGGCAAACTACGATACGCTAATGACTCAAATTATAAAAATTCGACTGTAATCAGGAAAGAGGTTATTATTAAATCAATTATCTAATAGATAATCTATTTAATTATTAAATTCGTAATCATAAATATTATGATTATGATAATATAATTTTAAATAACATCATACACACATATATATATATTATATTGCAACCAACACAAAGCAATACATTATATATTGAAACTATAGGTGTCGTTAGTCTATATACAATTATTATATTGATAAAATTATAGTCTTTAAATTAAAGACTCTTTAATTGATTATAAAATGTATAATTTATTTAAAATATATAATTTATACATTGTATATAAACTATTTCGTTAAATATAATATAACTACAATATAATCATATTAAATCAAGTTACAAAATAAGTTTTATATAAGATACATATGCAGTAATTCATACTATATATTACACTATAGTCGTTTACTATATATTTATATATTACTTCGATATTATTAACACCTTATATAGCCTATATAAGGTATAATATAGGTTAATTATGTATACTATTATTTACATTATTTTGCTTATTATTAATTCAATAATTGAAGTAGAGTATTTATATAGATGTAATTTAACTTGAAAACTGGTGGGAGATATACACTTTCAAATAAGTAAATGGTATGTCAATCATTATGATTATCATATGGAATGATTACATAATTTTTAAACGATTACTAATTAGGTTAATTATGTCTTAAAGAACTATAATGTCGACTTAATCTATATCTATATTTATACTTAATGGAGATATTGAATCTCAAAATAAAATTTAAACTTGAGAATATATATAGAAAAGTGATTCTTATAGAATCTATTTTTTAATGCGCAACCATCCAATGATTTAATTTAATAGAGCCCTTCTATTAAAAATGTATTAGTTACTGTAATTTAAATATTACATTATTGAATTATAGATTTGTAGTTATACCAAAGATTTTGCGAAGCAAAGCTATAACACTCCCTATGCATGCAACGTAATTTAGTAATATACCCTGCCGCTGCTAGCAGTAGTATCGAAATCCCTGTAATAGATTTAGGTTCGGCTCTGTTTGCATACAACAATGTTTTCATTGCTCTATTAAATTACATGCAATATAAATTAACTTTTACTTACTAAATATATACTTATAGCATTTAAAACATACATATCATATTTGTTTGTTATATATTAGTAATGAACACTTAGTTTTTATCATATAAATATTAATTTAAAGCATATTATTTAACATTTTAAAAGTGTATAGTTAAATACGAATTTACATTATAAACAACACATAGTTCCTAAAAGTAACCCGCTATAGGTGGCACCGGGATATTTTGTATACAAATTCGAATTACACGATTTCGCGTAAGTGTTATATCTTTGGTTATACTGACTAAATTAACATTGTTTTTTAAAATAAATGTCTGCATATATAGTGTATCCTACACAAAAATAAGTCGGATATATGAGTAATTGTTATTAGTGTTATGAATAAATATGAATTGTTATTAATGGCAACATAAATAAATATATTTTTATTAACATATAAACAAATACAGTAAAACCTCTTTATAAGAAACCTCTTTATAAGAAAAACCTCTATATAAGAAAATTGTTCACACATTTGGTTGGAATTCAACCTTTTCCATATTAAAAAACCTCTATAAGAAAATCTTATAAGAAAAATATAAGAAAAACCTCTTTATAAGAAACTTATTGTATACAAAATATAAAAAATAATTATATATAAATAGAAGTATTGTATATTGATAACAATTATAGAAATTAATTATTATATAAGATATTTTTTTTCTTACAAATATTTTATATTACATAAATAGCTCAAAATGAATCAAAATTAATTAATAAATGTTATTGTATATCCATACATTTATTAAAATTAATTAATAAATATTATTATATTCTTAAATGTATTGATGATACAATTTATTATATTATACAATTCATCACAATATTATGACACTATTAATATGTCATCTAAACATTGTACAGATAAAATTATTTTAAAGCAAACAATTATTAAAAACTATTTTAAATAAATCATATTTCTAAACTATTCTTTTGATTAATACTTTTAAATAAATATAAATATACTATATATATAACCTATAGGTTATATAATGCATTTTCAATTATAAATTAATTCTTAAAATCATTGGAAAAGTAAAAACTTCTTTATAAGAAAACCTCTCTATAAGAAAAAAAGTACTGAAAAAAATAGTTTCTTATAGAGAGGTTTTATTGTATTTGATATATAAATTTAAATAATCTATATTATTTTCATTTAACCTTATATTAGCAGGGTTGTTCGGTATTTTTTAAGTTTTTTTTGGTTTTTTTGATTTTTAAATATAAAATTATTGATAAATATATTAATTTCAATATTATATCATTTAAAATTAGTATCAATATTAATTATAATAATAGTAAATATTATGTATATTATATAAATTATACCTTATAATTTTAAATTATATAAGGCAGTGTTATTGGTTTTTATCGTTTTAAAAAAAACAAAAACGACAAAAATCAACAACCCTATCAATATTATTAATAAATGTATAGATTATATAAATTTATTCATTTAATAAACAAACCTGGCCGAAAGAAAAATATAATTTAGTTATAATTTACTGAACCCTTGTATAAATTATCCTATAATACTTTTTAATATAATATACACAAAATATCTAATAATAATCATATATCTATAGAAGTATTTATTACAAATAACATTCAATATAACAATTTATTAATAACAATTATTTAAATAACCATATAATTAACCAATAATACCACTATTCTTCACACAAAAAACCAAATAAACCGTAAAAAACCAACAACCCTGATTATTAGTATTTGCATATAATATAAATATATAGTTTATAATTATGATATAAATACATTATATTTAGCCTATACTATAGGCCATATAGTGATTATATATAATTTTATGTTTTATATTATATTTATAAACTGTTATTATGTATAGCTTATATGTATATATTATATATATATATATGTAAAATTAAATATAAATTCATTATAAAATAAATATATATATAAATATATATTAGGAGCCAGCCTAGGCGTATATTCGTCTCATCGTGCAGGTGTAAGTGTATCCTCTTTAGTCTTGCAACATGCGAGGAAGTGAAGATATGTTTGTCAGTTACTTATTCTTTATGAATCTAATTGAAACATAAATATGTTGCCCTCTTTACTTACAATTTACAAGTGTTAATCTATAGTCTGCATTGTCCTCTGTGCTCCAAAGTTATATGTCAATACATATGATGACATTGCATATAACACTACATATAATAATAAATGTAATATAATAATATAATGTAATATAAATAAATATATATATAAAAATATAAATTAAAAAAATGATAAATGATCAAATAAAACTAATATATATATAATATACAAAATTACTAATACATATTATGTATTACATATATATAAATACTACTAACTATAAATAAAATTAAATAATATAAATCTAATATAAATAAAATTAAAAATATGTAAAAATATAAATTAAACAAATTATATTTGACAAATGTAAATCTAATATAAAGGCTAATAATGATATACAAATAATTATTTTATAATACTTATAATAAGGGTTGTTGGTTTTTTTTAAAGGTTAATTGGATTTTTTATTAAGAATATTAGTGTTTTTATTTATTAAATAATTTGTATTAATAAATTGAATGTTATTTGTAATAAATACTTCTATATGATTATTATTAGATATGTTGTGTATATTATATTAAAAAGTATTATAGTATAATTTATACAAGGATTCAGTAAATTCTATTCAAATTATATTTTCTATTCGGCCAGGCTTGTTTATCAAATGAATACATTTATATAAAATATCTATACTATTAATAATATTTATACCAGGTTTGTTGATTTTTTTTTTTGGTTTTTTTGTTTATTTGATCTAATAATATTATTTTTGTTAGTAAATTGTTATTTTATTACATTTTTTTTATATTATACATGGTATACTTTATATAATAGAGTCTCTAATATTATTAATAATATTGAAACTAATATTAAATTATAATATTGTATTGAAATTAATATATTTATCAATAATTTTATTTTTTTGAAGTAAATTGATATTAATATTATTATATTTTTTGAAATTATAAATTGTATAATTTATATAATAATATACATAATATATACTATTATTATTAATTTTATATTAATGATATAATATTTAAGTTAATATATTTATCAATAATTTTAAATATTAAAATCATATAAACAAAAAAACATGGTTTTTTGAACAAAAAAAACAGAACAACCTTGCTTATATTATAAAACTAATATATAAATGAAACTAATTATAAAATTATGTAAATATAAATATAAATATAAAATTATGTAAAAACGTAAATTGAAAAATGAAATGACTGTTTATTAGATTTTCTATTGGATTATTATATCACATGATATATGTTTACAAAGATAATAATATAGAATAAAACAAGATATACAATTAGATTTTTAAATTTTTTTAAATCGACAATATAAAGTATAAAATGTTATAAAATAAAATGTAGGAGTTATTATAACATTGTGCATGTAGATTTCAAACAAAATCATAAGCAAATATATTTTAAAGTTGTTCTGTAAAAGTTGCTTTTTATTTTATTTATGGGCCGTTTGCGATGATAATATGTTGACAGGTACTAAATAATATATGATAAATTAATATTATTGAATAATATTTTTTATATTATTTTTTTGATTTTCTCTGAATTACACCTGGTATCCCCTTAAAGTAATTAGGTTATAAATGTAACTATATATATATATATATATATATATATATATATATATACAATATAACATACCATACGTTTGAATATAGATTTAAAATTTTTAAAAACTGTTTTGTTATTAGATGATTGATAATTTAATTTGCTAAAATTATTTGATAAATACAATGATGATAATGATGGTTATTATAATAACGGGTTAATAACATTATGTTTACTATTCT
Organism: Osedax fenrisi; assembly: GCA_964019155.1. Lineage (NCBI taxonomy): Eukaryota > Metazoa > Annelida > Polychaeta > Sabellida > Siboglinidae > Osedax > Osedax fenrisi. The sequence goes on along the minus strand of OZ025240.1, from coordinate 59,320,198 downwards.
CAAACGTTTAATAAATCAAACGAATAATTTATAAATAATTTAGGGTGTGTTCGCAGTTGCCTATTAGGGGTACAGAATCGATTCTGTAGGGCAGAATGCTAATATTATAGCGTTTGCGGTTACCACTATTGCGTCCGCGGTTACACTTATTCTGCAGGGGAATAATCGATTCTGTATGCAGAACTTATAATTGTATAGTATGTATTACGTGCATACTAACATACATACACACATATATATATATATATATATATGTGTGTGTGTATGTATTACGTGCATACATACACACATATATACATATATATATATATATATATATATGTGTGTGTGTATGTATTCGTTTATGTACGTATATAATATATATAGTATATATAGTATATATGTATGTATATGTGTTTGTATGTATTATGTATATAGTATATACGTATATATATATATATATATATATATATATATATATATATATACATATTAACGTATATACTATATACGTAAATTATATGTTTCAATGGCAGCCTGTTATTCTGTCAAAAACACATATTCTCAAATAGCGAGTAGTGAGAGCCCTTGGCAATGGATATTTGAATAATATCACATGATGTAAACCTTGTGTTACATTGGACAACACTTTGACACTCTGACATGTATATATAGAAAGTACGCTACGCGTATTCTTCCGTACGCACGCCATTTCAAAAACATTCTGCACCTCGATTTCAAAGGGCAGAATCTCTGCAATGTAATAGATAGGCTCGATTCAGCACATTTTAACCGATTATGCCCCTACATAATCGATTATGCACCTACATAATCGTTAAACACCAACCGCGAACACATCCTTAAAATCGAAAAAATAAATGAATATAGAGTTTTAAATATTCTTGAATCAATTCATTTTCTACAGTTACAAAGTTTTTTTGGAAGTATATTCCATGCATTCGGAGCCTCATATCTGAAACATATTCTACCTAGTGATGTTTGCATACTTGATATACATATATTTGTTAATATTGAGTAGTATTCGTTGAATCTGCTTCATATTACAAATTTATATACTTTTTTTAATATGTATCAATTAATGTTATATTCTTATGTTAATGCTTGAATCTATTATCAGAAATTCAGATTCAGAATGTTTAGTATATTCATATAATTAGATATATAGATTTGGCATAATTTTCTTTTATTGAAAACCATTAAAATGGTAGATTTTATAATACTATTTATTAGATACAGTTGACATTTTGGTGTAATTTGTAAATAGATTCGAAAAATAGTATAATCAGGAAATATTTCAGTATTTGGAAGGTATTTTTTAATTTTATATCAGTTTAGCAATATATATATATTAGTCACGTTTCTTATGAGATTCCATGGAAAAGTCTTAGGTAACTCGTAGGTATATTGTCGAAGTTTGTGCCAGTAATATAATATAAAATGATTAATTTTCGCTGTAAAAATGATTAATTTTCGCTGTAAAAATTATATTAACAAATAATCTTTATTTATATATTCATATTATTATGTTGGTTAAATATTATTTAAAAAATAAATAATAAACTGATGTTTTTTTATTTCAATATAACTTCTAATAATAAAATATATTATGAATTTAGTTATATGTGATTTTTTGGAAACACTAAATTCAAATTACTTATTAATTTCATTATTGTACAGATTACAGTGTAACTAAATTCCTTAAAATGCAAAAATAGTCAATCAATCTTTATTTAGATACAACTATAAATCCATCTTTTGTGATGTATTGATATTGATATTTATCATTAATATTTTATTAATAATAACACATAAATAATTATAAAAACAAAATAATGTAGTGCATTTTAACGAGTTATAAGATAATAAATATTTATTTACATTTCTATTAATATTAGTTAATAAATAGCAGTAATCATTAGTGATAGGAATGGAACCTAATAGTAAAGACATTTTCAGTTTTATTTGATTTCGAAATAATGAATTATTTTTTGGAGACCGCTTCATTTTAATATAAGTGGGTTTAAAACCATCTCAAATCAATTTTAATTCAACCACACCATCTTTATAAATAAAGAAATTAAAGAGAATGTTTCAAAACAGTTTTATTAAATATTATTTAAGTATTAAAAAATTGCAATCATATTTTTTTTAAATTGACAATTTATATAAATTCTGAATATATGTAAAGTGGATATATATTAAAATTAAGTAATAATTTACAATAGTAAACAAATGTTTCCCAATAGTATATCAGTTTCATAGTATATCAACTCATAATTCTTAACTACTGATATACTATATATAATATATTATATATTTTTTAAATGTAAAATGAATAGATTATTTATAAAACTCATAATTCTTAACTACTGATTAACTATTGGGAAACATTTGTTTACTATTGTAAATTATTACTGAATTTTAATAAATATCCACTTTACATATAGTCAGAATTTATATAATATATTATATATTACTAATCATTAATATTTAGTACATTTTCTACGGAATAATTATTTTTATACTAAAATATGATGAATTTTTCGGAAATATTTTATTGTTTTGTTATAATGAGTTGTTTTAATACTGGATTTTAGTAAATAACTAAAAATGAAATTGAATTTACAAATAAGTATATTAATTTAATAAAATTTAAATATTAAATAAAATCTATATTATTATTTAAATGAATTAAACAGATATTGATATTTTCGAGTATTTCCTAGAGGATTTATATACCCAGACTCGAATAATAGTTCTTGTCTGGTAGAAAGTGGACTCAAATCGGAATTTATTTAATAAACCCACTCGAAATAAAAATTACCCGAACTCGCTCAAAAAAATATCTACCCGTTCTCATCATTAATAATCATATATGAATTGGTATCTAATATTTAATTCATTTAGATAGATTTAATATTGTTATATGGGTCTAATACATTAATTTGTGAGGAGAAATAATGTCGGTGATTATTTATTTTTAAATATGTAATAGATCGAGTAATACAAATAAATTACAAATTGTTTGCTAATTTTAATAATAAAATATAAATGATTATTTTGTAAACAAAATATATATTACATTGTTTAGGCCTACTTGCACAAGGGTGTTCTTTCCGAATTACAAAGAATAATCCGAGAGTCCGGAATAATGGAAGAAGATGACAACTTATGGCCAAGTCCTGATCGTATTGGAAGACAGGTTTACTATATAATATAGTAAATATAGTCTATATTATCAATAATAATAAATTTCTCATTATTCACATTATTTACTAGTACAATGTCATTTATATATGATATTAATTTTATGATATATTATAGGATACAATTAAGTATTCAAAGTAACCCTAATTAATAGATTTAAATAATAATTAAGAATCCATTAAATTAATTTAGCTTACACAATTTATCCATACTCATAAAAAACTTATATAAACTTATAACTTATAAATAATTTATAAAATAATTATTAAATATAGTTATGGTGAATATTATTTAGTTCAGAGAATATAACATCATTGTAATCAATTATTTGATACCTACAAAGAAATGAATCTACATTTAAATATTATTTTCAATAAAATATATATATATTTTGTGTTGATAAATCATTATAAATTACTATTCAAAGGAATTAGAAATCGTCATAGGAGATGAACATATTGCATTCACAACTTGCAAAATTGGATCTCTAGTTGATGTTAATGATAGCAAGTTTGTATTATTTATTACTTTAGATTATATTATATATAATATTTATTATATCACATAATGTATTTATCATAATTATTACTCATTAAAATTACATTAAAGATTTCATATCATAAGTGAAGTGATATTAATTAAATCTTTTAAAAGTACAACTAACATAAAATACACAATTATGATTGGTAAAAATAATGACAAAAAATAATGTTTGTATTTTATTATGAATTATTTATAAAATTTTAAATATTATATTTAAAAAGGTACATACATGGTTTCTTTACGTAAAATAAAACTGATAAAAAGAAGTATTTTTAAATAAATATACTTAAATGCATTAATTAAAAACTTTAAACTTTATTTACACAAAATTATTATTTTGACCAAGTATGTTCACTATAATTCTAATACATTTTATAATAATTCTTTATTTAATTTAAAATGTTTACAATATCCATAACATATATAGCATTATTTTATAAATAGTATTTTAGTAATTTTTTGTTGATTTTGTAGGTCATCTAAATTAATATACATACCATATAGTATTAAAAAGTATCAAATAGAGTATTACAAAAAATCACAAAAACTTGATCTACAATTCTTAGATAAATTATTATACAAATAAAAACAAATTAAATAATTTTAATAAATATTAGTTATTATATAAATATGTACCCGTATTAATTAATATATTATATAGAGGTTTTAAAAATGATATATATATATATATATCATGGTATTGATATTTTTATAATTAGGCTCAATACATATATTGTTTCTATAGGTTTTTACCTCTTATGGTAATACCTGTTATGTAAAAACTGATTTTATTCAAATTGTCAATATCATTATTTGTTCTATATAATTATTCTATTTGAAATATGCATTTAAATTTAAATAACATTAATTAACAAAATATATCTATAAATTCAAAATGCATAACATTTTAACAAATATGGAAAAAATCCTATTTTGATCTTATAATAGTATTATTTAGTTTTTTAATTTTACATAACAAATCTTAATATTATTTATTTGTAATTTATATATTCAAATTATTAATAACAAATATTAATCATTTTCTGGTTTTTACCGTAACTTAATACATGATATATATTAATGATCAGGGTTGGGGTAAAATACATTTTATCAAATACAAATGCAAATACTTTTTTTCTTAAAGAATCAAATACAAATATTTATTGAATTTTTATACAAGTACATTTTATCAAATACAAATATACATTACAAATATTAAAACACATTAAATACTATGATTATATTTTATATAAAATAATAATCCTTATCCATATACCAGATTGCATAATAATTAATTGAAATATATTTATTACCTAAAGAAAATCAATAAAATAAAAAAACTGTCAACAATAGACTGGTTGCTTGGAATAGTAAGTAATAATAAGTTATAATTTATCAATTTTTTTATAAACACATACATTTTCTATATAGAATATAAATTCATAAATTTATTTATATAGTATTCATAAAATTCTTTGAAAATTATTGTTCTATTATATATTTTTATTATTTAATAAATGTATTATTTAATATAAATGGTAATTTTTTTTTAATTTTTTTTACATTCATAAAGTAATTGTTTAAATTCTACATTCTATTAAAATATTTATAAAAGTGTATTTGAAATGGATTTTATCAAATATACCAAATACGACACTCAAATAAAATACAAATACATCACTGAATAATTATTCAAATACAAATACATAAAATCAGCATATTTAAATACAAATACATATTTGACCCCATCCTGTTAATGATGATGTTCAACATTCTAGTTATAAATCTATTCATATTAATATGTATTACATTATTGTAAACAATTGTATACAATTTCATTTACATTTGATTACTCTATTTGTAGGGATTCCGAAGGAATGAGAACATTCTACTACTTGGTACAGGATTTGAAGTGTCTGGTATTTTCTCTTATTGGATTACATTTCAAAATTAAACCAATCTAATTGTTATTTGTATATTGCTTTTATGTGTTTCTACCTTATAATTATAATTATTTTTAATAACATATTTATGCTGTATTTATATTTTATTATTAATGGTAATTTATACAATATATGTAATACATTTTATAAAACAAATATATTTCTTGACTTGTGTTTACAAATATATTTTATATATAATTATAATCAAAATGTATTTCTTTATAAAATTAATTTATATTTAGATAACCTGAATTAATAGTAAAATCTATTAAATCAAAATCTGAATTTATACTTGCGCTTTATCAACTGATCAAGTCCAAACATAGACGTGATCTCTTAATTGCAAAATCGCTTCATATTACTGCCTCTCTGGAATCATGCTCATCAGATCAAAAGAAAACGTTCACCATTTGTTCGAAACTCCTTGGGCGAAATAAAAAGAAAACTTTACCCGACTTTCCACCAGACACCTACCTTATCATCAACTTTTGATGACTATTTCCATCATAAGCTTACACGTACTCTCAGCAATCTCCCACGATATACCACTTTAATAACCCCCACCATGCCAACTCACTCACTTAATGTATTTTCAGTCCCTTCCATGTCAGACATCGGCACACTTCTTAAAGCAACTAAAAGTTCATCTCCTCTTGACCCTATTCCTCTTTCCCTTTTATACGAAATCACTGAATCCCTCACTATCCCTCTCAATAATATATTCTATGAATCCCTCGAATCCGGTACATTTCCAACATCCTATAAACATGCACTCATTACACCCCTCCTTAAGAAACCAAACCTTGACCCTCAGAGCCTCAACAATTATCGTCCAATCTCAAACCTGTCGATATTCTCCAAAACTTTGGAACGAATCGTCGCGAAACAACTAACGTCTTATTTAATATCACACAAAATCCCTCATATCTTCCAAAGTGCATATCTTCCTTCCAAATCAACAGAAACCGCACTAGCGAAGATATCCAGTGATATTCTCACTAACCTTGATAACAAAAATGGCACAATACTCGCACTACTTGATCTCTCCTCTGCGTTTGACACTATTGACCACACGATTCTCATACACCGTCTTACATCTATAGGTATCACTGGTACTGCACACAAATGGCTATCCTCATTCATAACCAACCGAACTTCCTCAGTTTTAGTTCACTCAACCCGTTCATGTTCCCGTCTTGTAACACACGGTGTTCCCCAAGGGTCAGTCCTTGGACCAATACTCTTTAACATTTACATAATTCCCCTTCTCCACCTTATCTCGAAATCTCCAGTTTGCTTCCATACAACTTTATGTAAAATGTACAGAAAACGTTAATTTTGCACCCGACATCCTTTCCTCTACTATTACCACCATTCATAACTGGCTCACAATAAACTCCCTCGTCTTTAACCCAATTAAAACCGAGGCTATATTCCTTCACCTTCCACTCCGAAGTAAAACGTTACCAACTCCCCCTCCAATTAACATTATGGACAGCTCATCATGTACTCAACCCATGTCAAAAATCTTGGTGTTATATTTGACAATACTTTTAATTTTTACAGACAACTGTCCCACATAACAAAACTATTAAACTATCAACTACATTCACTACGCCTTATTCGTCATTCAATATCAATATCCACTGCTACTATTATAGCTTCTGCTTACATCCTACCTCTATTCGACTACTGCAATTTTATCCTTTATAATACCCCCTCATCGTATATTACTAAACTACAAATTCTTCAAAATTCTATAGCTAGGTGTATATTCAACATACCAAAATACTCCCACACTTATAAATATCCATTCTTAGTTAAACTCCACTGGCTACCTGTACGCCATAGAATCCTATATAAAACTCTACTACTAGCTCATAAAGCAATCCACCATGACTCTCCTGACTACCTGGCATCCCTACTCAAACTTAAATTACCAACTAGTACCACTACACGCTCCACCAATACGTTTCTACTTCAACTTCCTCCTAAACACAAATTACATTCAACCAACACTCGAGCATGGGCAATATCCGTCCCATACTCGTGGAACACTCTCCCCACATCCATCCGTACTACACCATCAACTCCCAACTTCAAGAAACTACTGAAAACCTACCTATTTAATATGAAACATTAACTTAAAATATATATGGACGGCCGATTGCTTTATAAGCACAGTTTGCAGTCCGAAAACCGAAAAATGTAAATGTATGTATACTTTTTACAATTAAATATTATTTAAAATTATATATAAAAGATAAATATATACCTTATTTGAAAGAGTTAAATAATAAATAAAGATACTTTTTATATATACTAATCTATATTTATTACATTTTATGTGAATACTAATCATTTATCATAAAATCAAACGTAACAATAATCTAGTGATCTATAATTTCAAATCTTTCGAAGATTCATATCTCAACAAAAATCTTCTAGTACTTTAATATACTGATAACAAAATCTTCTAAGACAAATTCAAATATTTTTTATTTAATATAAGGAATAACATATTTATTTTTTATAATTGAAAAAAATATTCAAGATAACACATAATTTAACCGGATATATAAATTCATGTATAATGAATTTTATCTAATAAACAATTTCTGTCAAATTTAATAAAGTAAATGAATGAAATATGAAGTACCCACAGTTTTTATTTCTATGTTTTAACTAATTACCTATTTTAAACTAATGTATAAGTTAAGGGTATGCCCAAGTGGGAAAACCAGCTAAAATAAGTGATATATTATTATCTTTCAAAAAATTAACTGAAATCAATTTAGAAATAGAATAAAAATCATTATTTATACTACACCATTATAAAATAAATTATCAATATTTGATATTAGCTAAATAAAAACAATTATTACTTTATAATGTAATTTATTTATTGAATTTTAATTGTGTATTTCAACATTCAAATATATGATTTGAATTTAATTAACCGACTCAATTTGAAGTTTATAAATACACCTCATTTTTGAAGGTAATGAATTAATGCATATTATATAAATATATTTATTCAAAAAATATTAATTTAAACGGTTTTACCATTAATGTATACAATATTCCATGAATGTTATGAAATTAATAAATACTATAGATATATATATATATATATTATAAATTATATAAGATTCACCTTTATAATCTTGATTAATATAATAATGATAATAATTCTTATATATAATTTAAAACAGGTCTTTAACAATATGACCTTATATGGTAATGTAATATAATAATGTAAGCTATGTATTGGATATAATATGAACATCAATAAAAATCGTATCAAAATATATCACGCAGATATTTAATATGTCATCGTAATGTATATATGTAATAGTAATGTGAATAATTTAATTAAATTAAAATAATATTTAATAAATTATTTCAAAATAAAATATAATAAATAATAATACAAAACAGCATTATGATCATTGATGATCATACATTATTGAATAATAAATATATTATTATCAATTAATTATTTATGTACATTTATAATAATAGTTGAATTATTATAAAATTATAATTGATAATAAATATTAATATAAATAGGGATCATAACAAATAATATTTCATAAGTTATAATATACATAAATATATATTTCTTATAAAGTATTAAAGTAGTTTTATTGTTTACTAGCTAATAGTATGTTAACTATATTTATAAGAATTAATAATAAATACAAATATTTATATAAGTGTAAATGTAAATAAAGATAATATATAAATATGTATCATATAACTAGAATATCAATGTAAAAATAGAAAAGATTATTATAATAAAAATAACTATAAACTATCTTGAAGAGTGGGAATATATCGTTCCCATCTCATCACGTTATTATACCAGTAGTTGACCATGACTACTAGATGTAAGTAGTTGTATAGTAGACATCACATAGGGAAGGTAAGACATTATTCAACGGTTAAAGAGTGCAGCGGGGCGATAATGAAAGGAGTTTTCGGATCAGATATCGCGCGACGTTTCACGGAGTTGGATCGCATTGCATTCTGGGTAAGGATGGCGGCCATTGTGGCTTCGTTCTTAGTGAGCAGGTGTTCGAAGGCAGTCAGGGAATTTTCGTCTTCTTCGATGTCAACAGTGGGTAGGAAGGAAGGATGTTTTGTGCACGCGCACAGTCTTACATCTGAGAGGAGACCTACAAGTATAGTATTAGGTTAATGAATTGCTGATACACACACACATTATTGTAGTAAGCTTTAGTAAGTCATTATTTCGATTAGTTAAAACTTGTGCGCGATTTAAAGAATTGCTGAATGATATAGTTACTCTACAGAATTGTGGCAAGAACATAATATAACCTTAGTTCTCGGTTGAATGATTTTATCATATTGTTTCGTGCACTTTTCAATTAAAATAACAAATATATCTAGTTTTTGTGTAAATCTTTATAAAAAAATACCCCACTAAAATTATATATCACGGGTATCAATTGAAGCATCGTAGTATGTGCATGATGGTGGAGCTATGTTAAAGTAGGGTGTTAACCTGATAGCATGGGTAAAGAGTGGTTCTTGAACGACTCCACTACAATATGACCGCTGCCCCCGTGTAGGGGACAATGGGTCGGGGTGGAGGTGTTGACAGCGGTGTCAATCACACTAGAGTTGACATCGTAGTGAGACTTCTCTATGAGGAAGTCTGGGATCTTTAAGTCGGGTACGCATGCTTCATTGACATCAATAGTTGCCTGATCGAATACAAACAGTTAATAATGTATTTATATGCATACACATGTGCTATGTATGAGAAATATCCCTTTATGGAAACTAAGAGATTTGCATTAAAGATTCTTTTGAATAATAAATGTCTTAAAATACATTTGAGGGAATATATATATTTTTATATTTGAAAAATTATACACACATTATATTATTTTAAACTAATATATTAATATTTAAAAAATATGAATAGTTTTGTCTGAGAATTATGTATAATTAGTATAAAAAGTGTATCTATTCTCAAGTAAGAAATATTAAACTTGATTTATATATGTCGAGAACTTAAAGATATGCAGTTTGTCAGTAACCTTAGGTTGATCAGATGAACATTGCATCAGCTGGTTTATGATTTGTACGGAAGCTCGTCTTTCATTTTGACATCTGTTTTCAGGTTGTAATGATAAGTTTAGATTAATATAATTTCACATTTATAATATAATTAAGTCATACCCAAATGCTATTCAGATATTGATTAAATATATTTTAAGTTATAGGTAATTGTAAATTATTTATTTAATGATATATAATTTATTAGTAATACTTAATATAATTATATGTATTTCATATGTAGTAAATTAAATCATAAACAATGTATATTTATAATTAATTATAAACTTATATAACCTTATCATGGGTAATGATTTCTTATTGATTCTTTCTGGTGAAAGTCTAGGTAATTCTGTTATATGTAGATTTATCATTACTATATATGTACATATTAAAGGTGATAACTTATACACAGATATAGATAAGAATTGTTTACCTTCGCTGTTATCTTCATTTTGAACTACAACCGGGGCTGAATTTATCATTATCTCTTTATCTATAGGTATTTATTGGTAATTAATATATTAGAAGCATAACATATAAATAGGAATAAAGCATATCTAGTACATCTAGTATATATATATATATATATATATATAACTAGGATAAGTAATGTAGAGATGGATTACAAACTGTTAGAGAGTGGACGTATTTCATATTCACCAGTATCGGCTCGAGGTCTATTGTTGAGCCTAGTGTCAGTGGGCGTGGCTAGTGGCTCCACATAGCGGCGACAAGGGGAGGCGATTCTCTCGCTGAAGTGGCGCTGAAGATGTTTATTACGGTAGCCTGCTTGGACTAGCGGGTGATGGGGTGGGGCAAACGGAGCCACCCCCCTTGACACCGTTAGCTCCGAGACGACGCGATCGCTGAGATGGCGACTGAGGCACACCCTGGTGGAACCACCCGACGACAGAGGGTACATTTCACTGCCCCCCGATGCGATGGAAGAAGGAGATGCGTAGGAGGAGGGGGTGGAGGAGGCTGCGGTGGTGTATTCCCCGGCGCTGATGAACGAGGAACTATTGGGTGTGTGGTAACCCTCCTCGATGCTTGAGTGACGGCTGATGTAGGGTTCGTAGGCCATGAAGGCGGCACCTGCGTAGGGTTGAGTGGGGTTAACTCAGTGTTTAGGTATACACATTGATAATAGTTGATGTTTAAGTAGGGTTAGTACTAGGATACTACCTCACACCTACTAAGTTAGTAGGTGTGGGGTAAATAAAGTATTTAACCATGTAATTATAATTATTTTGTAGTTTAGTATCGTAGATGAGGGTGGAGTAAACATTAAATTATAATAACATTCAATGTATTGAATAATTCATGCTTATCATGCTACGCAGTTGCACAATTATATGAATGTTTAATCATAGAGAAATTATCTATATTGTTTACAAAGTTATGTATATATATATAGATACAAATGTATGGACTATAAATATTTATATAATGTTTGGAGTACATCATATGCTTTTTATGTTGTACATTTTCTAGAAACTTTGAATAAATAATTATCTGATCTATACAAATACTTTATAATATATTATAACTGTATTTATATTCGTTTATTTGTTTATCTTTTCATTAGTTGAATGTGACTATTGTCACAATATTAATTTATTGAATTACTTGTTATTTCATAAAAGTATGACTCATATGATATCATCCAAAACTACACTAATTTCTATTTATACTTTTTAGTATTTTTTTATTACTATTGAAGTACCCATTAAATCTATTCATGTTTTGCTTGCCAAATTGGTATTTCAATAATTAGTTGTTATAAATTATTCTCTGAATAATATACTTTTCATAATCTATTTATATATAGTGGTATACATTGATAAATAGTGGTATACATCTATATATAGTGGTATACAATATATGTAATCAATAATAAACATCTACATTGTGAGATTTATAATCAGTATGTTGTTATAGTTTCTATTTATGTGAATATTATTTAATAAAACATACTAAAGCTGAAGACACACATTTGCATATTTGTTCAAAAAACACCATATGTGAATATTCGTAAATATTTAAAATATTAGTTCTATACGCAATGTGTATAGAACTAGTGATGAATAACCACAGTCTTAGCCTAAGCTTACACATGTAGGTATCATGTCTAGCTGTACTGACCATGTTCTCCGGGTGTTCCTATAATCTGTGGCACCGGTGCGGTCAGACAAGCTGGCTTCACTTGAGAGGTGGTAGATCTTATTGACCGGTAGGAAAGGGAACGGCGCTCATCTGTAAACGGTGCGGGTGGTGTTGTAGAACTAGGCCATATAGCATTGCAGTGGATATCAGTGTATAGCAGGCACTAATACATTGTACACTGTATATATTGTATATTGTAGATATTACACTAAGCAATACATAGTACACAATTACTAGCACAGCCTCTTAGTGTAATACTAACTACTGTTCACAAATGAAGACTCCATAATGAATCTTTCTCTTGACTTCTTGTCTTCTTCCGCCATTGTGGATAGCTCTTTTATTCTGTTCAGGAGTACATGTATATTACATATGTGTGTGTGTTTGTGTGTGTGTGTGACATACACATACACTCATACACATATTGTGTGTATGATATACACTCTTAACTGTGTGTGTATGAGTGTATACGTGTGTTTACATGTGTGTTCGTGTTGGTAAGTGCAGTTTGAATGAGTTTTAGGCGATTGTGGTTTTTTAGCTACATTTTTAACATTTTCTAAACCACAAATATTATCTTTGTACTTAAATATAGTGTTATTGTTATTATTATTATTATTATAATTGTTTTATTGCTAAAGATTATAATAGAAAGAGTTTGTATATCCTCATAAAAATAACAATAGCGTAATATTTAGATAATACCGGATCTAATTTCAACCTATAAAAATCTATTTAAAGAAAATAAAATTTGTAATGAAATGAAATTAAATGAATTTATAATAACAAATTATATTTTTATATTTAAAATGGATGTCTTCATTTATAATTTAAATTTTAAATTATAGACAATACAAATTATGTTATGACGAAAGAGGAGAATGAGGAGATATATGAGATAGATGAGGAGGAGGAGGAGAGAGAGGAGGAGATATAACTAACCTCCTCTGCAGACCTACATAGAATCTATGCGTAAGTTGGCACTGCGTCAGTAGGTAGCGAGACATAAACTCAGACTCCGTGTAATACGTAAACTTCCTGCCTATTGTCATTGTCTTTATTGAGAACTTCTTCTTCTGTGAGGGTGATCATGTTACTTAGTAGGGTTTGATTGACAGCTAGCTGATTGTTAGATAGGCATGTCAACTACACATCATTCAAACTTACATAGTGAAATAATAGTTTCTATAAATAACAAAAATATGAAATTGTTTATTATATATAATCTAATGCCAAGTGTTTATTAATAAACTTTATTGTCATCATATCAGGTCAACTACAATAAACTCTTTATTATATAATCTATTATGTAATCTAATATGACGTAATCTTACCTCAAATGTTAGTTTCTCGATATCACTCCAGGTAAAACTCGTCTTCAAACTCTTCATTCCGTTGATTACCTGGTGAAGTGCACATACTATACTACTACTAATGATACCATTAGCTATGACTTTACACAGGCTATATGACTCACAATGTGAATGTCATCAGTGATGTGTCATCACCGATATTGCAATGCAATGTTAGCTAATACTTTATATCATACATACATACATGTACAGATTAGATATAAATACTTTATATTAATACTTTATATGAATACTGTACAATGTACAATATACATATAAGATTAATAGATAACTACATATTCAATAGGCTGATGTATATATATATATATAGAGTGAGAGAAAAAGCCTACCATGCATTCATATTACCAATTTATAGACTTCATTATTTATAATACACCTACACCCACACATACACACACACCCACACACACACACATACACACACACACATACATACATACACACCTGCACACACTGCAAGCTATACACAATACACATATAAACCAGTCACTTCACTGTATTACACAAGGTCGGTACTACGCAACGAATAAAAAGTGTTGCAACCTAAACAAGCCCCTACAAGTATAGTCTCTTACACGTAGCATATGACATACACACACATACACCCACACACAGTGCTGTGTACTATAGTAACGCTGCTTACCTCGTATATGTGTATGCCATCAGGGCATATAGCTATACATCTGGTCGTCTTGTCGGTCTTGCGTACCTTTAGCCGGTACATGTGAAGGTTGTGGTTTGTGGGCGGCGTCGATAAATCCTGTTGTCACGTAATATGGGTATGATGTAATATGGGTATGACGTAATAGATGTATTATGCAATTACTATACGCACGAGTGGCGGGTAATAAGTCTATTTATAGTGTATTGATTATGTATCAGTGCATTATTATACATGAATGCATCCAGTATATATCCAGTATATATATATATATTATATAATATATATCTGTATATATACAGATAACACATTTTAGAAATAAAATAAAATACACGAAATGTATAGATATATAATTAGATATCTAGAAATAGTTTCGAATGTGGTATAAAAAATACGCTACACGGAATTCACCGAATATTTAAATGATGATAATAGGTTGATAATGATGAATGAGTTGTTATATAATCCAGGGTTCGGTGCAGTATTACTAATCAATGAATGCAGTTATGTAATCTGTTAGGTACAGATAATGATAAACTTCAAAGTGAATAGCCGATTTGGCTTCGGATGAATTAAGAGTGAAAGTGCGCATGTTTTATTTAGATTACCTAACATTGCGTAATATCATACACTGAACTAAACGCAGGTGCGTTTTATCTGATAATGTGTTTGAATAATGTACACTGGAATACTATTCGATTATGCATGTCGGTATTTAATTTAGATTATAGTATATATTCTTTCATCATGTGCGATACAGATATACAAAATATATATACATTATATAATATCAATAGGCTCAGTGCAGTATATATATAAATATATATATATATATATATATATAATACACACACCCACACAAATATATATACTCTTCACGTTGAACATTAATCCCTGGATAAAGGCCTCATTTTAGACAAATAATGTTTGATGTTATATACCACAGAGCTAAAGAGAAACTTTTTTCTCTCTAGCTCTATGTTATATACACACAGATTATCTGGAAATATTCCTAATACACACATCCCTTTCATATCCAGGGTGTTTAACCAGGGTATCATAACAGGGTAACATAGCCAGGGTATCATAATCAGGGTGGTATTCATTACATCGATACAAATCGCAAGTTAATATATTGCGTATCTATATTACGTTGTATTCAATGTTAACCTATCTATGTACATGTGTTCAGCTAGTACTGGTTGTGTTCAGCTAGTACTGGGTTATGCTATGGCACAGAGGTAACACTAAGCTAAGTATATAATCACATGTGTATACATACATACATGTGTATACATACATATCCTATTGACCAGTGTATATAACGGGTGTGTGTGTGTGTGTGTGTGTGTGTGTGTGTATGTGCGTGTTTGACCAGTAACGAGATAACACACACACACACACACACGAATGCAAACTTTGGCCTAGATAACACTTACCCGTATATAGAGCATCTTAGTTTCGTTGGTGCAGATTCCCTTGAGAATGTCGGTAATCTTTGGTATATTAGTGGTCAGATATTCGGTTCCCTTACTCTCTATGTACTGTTTACATAATAGCACATTAATACTCGTATAGTATCATGTTTATATGTGTATATACATATATATATATATATATATATATATATATATATATATATATATATTAGTCTTATAAGGAATGGTTTAAATGGAATAATGCAGATAACCTACTATATATATTATGTGATTCTATTATCAATTGTATATTAAATTTTAAGTCAAATTTGTATTAATATTTGAAATTATACATATTTCTAATGAAACCATAATTGACAACACGCTTCGAATATAATTAAAGTTATACTATAATAGTATTACAAACCGAGGCTGGGAAATAGAGTCTAGGGTCAAAGTTCACGCCGATATCGTCGTGGTCAGATTGTAGGGCGTAAGCGACCACCGTGAAGATCTGTTCGTCGGACATCTCGTGTTGACAGGTCAAGAAGTTCTCACGCATCTGTAGGTAGTAGTGGTGACGAGTGCTTCGTTCTCTGTGGGGGGTGGAGGGGTGGGTGGGGGGGGTTACTGGTGTAAACACGTGTATCGATATCAATAGTTAGGTAAATATAGGTAAATATAGGTCACTCAAATTTCACAAAATAGACATTTATTATAAATTAATTATAGGCCAAATTTATATATATATATATATATATATCAAAATATAACAATTATATATAAAAGTGTCGACAATATTGTGAATAAATGACTATAATATGTAATATTATAAATATTCGATATAGTCCTGCATGCAGTGTGTACCCACACAATAGAAAGTGACGCATGCGTAAGTAGTCAGTAATGCGATTACGTAAGGCTATTACGTAATGCGATTACGTCAACTACAATAGAACATGACGACGCATTATAATCAGGGGCGGCACCTGGTGCGTAGTGGTGGTGGTGGTATAACACAAGCTAACATAGAGGTATTAGGTAGTGGTAGTGGTGGTATAACACAAGCTAACATAGAGGTATTAGGTAGTGGTAGTGGTGGTATAACACAAGCTAACATAGAGGTATTAGGTAGTGGTAGTGGTGGTATAACACAAGCTAACATAGAGGTATTAGGTAGTGGTAGTGGTAGTGGTATAACAGCTAACCTCTATACATATATGTATAGAATATATGTATCTATAGTATACTATAGTGGTAGGTATAACATCTAACCTCTAAATACTATACAGGTATAACGGCTAACCTCAATACGGAAGCGTTGATCACAAAGAACTGAATCCTAAAGTGAAGGGTGAACACTCTCTTCTCGTCGTATTCCTGTGTAACGGCACGGTGTTACGTCATTATCGTGGTATTGCATCATTGTTATGTAATCATTGCAATGACGCATGGCAACGTCGTATAGTTTATATTTAACTCAATGTATTTGTAACATTCTATAGAAATCTTATAAATTCTATTTTTATAAAGTTGATAATATATATATATATATATATCATTGATGTTATTCTATCTTTATATGCTACTTTGATGATGACAGATAGTGCTAAATATAGCTTATAAACTCACGAATAACATATATAGCGCGCACACACAACCACACACTCGCGCACTCACACACGCATACACACATACATACACATTCCAGGTGTTACTATAGTAATGTCACGTCGTTACATCGGGTCTTAGTTAACGTGTATAGCGACGTGCGACGTATTAAGCAGAATATCGAAACGCTAGATAACGGGTGCGATAGTGTTCGAGATAACGCGAGAGATAGCGAGAGTGTTGTCACGTGGTGATCATAACAGAGAGACATTCCTCAATTAAAAGTCATCCACCCAGAGGTCACCCAGAGGTCACCGTACATGACGTAGTAACGAGTGCTAGCGGACAATGTACCCGAAAGCGAGAGTACAATGGCACCGTTACAATAACCCATTGTTACTGATGTAACGGTGCTACGCATGCGTAGGTGTACGAATGACCTTGAAACCAACATTCCATCGGCGTATAATTAGCGTGTGCCTGTATAAAAGCACTTATTGCCATTATACGATATCGTACGTAATTATACAGGTAGTAATTGTTGTCGTGCATCGAGTGTGGAATGTGTGATGCCACTACATGTGAACGCATGCATCCATACGTGTTTGAATGGTGAATATGTTGAAGTATGTCGAGTTAGGCAATGTGGAGATATAATATACCCTATATACCCTATATACCCTATAGGGTTAGTTTAGCTAAATACGGGTAAGAAAAGTATTGATGAGGTTTATTACACGTTAGTATACATATTGTATTGTACACATATTGTATTGTAGACATATGTTCTATATTATGATGTATCAGTATGCACTCGTTATATGTACGATGTGCACTGTAGAATGTGTACAATGTACACTGTATAATGTATACATTGTACAATCAATATAGACACACCAGAACGTATAATATAGTTATTTATTATCCATATATATAGCTAGTACAAAGAAGGGGATAATGTAGACAATGGTGACAGCGGATGTCGTTATGTGGCGGATGTAAGACGCGAGCACGTGACACGAAACAGCCGGTGTGGAATGTTAGGAATGTGCGGGGGGTGGGAGGGGCTGTCACGCGTGATGCTAACGTTAATAAATGATCGTTTGGGCAGTTTAAAGATGTCGGCCAGTTTGCGGTCGTGGTCAAGGAACACGTACTCTTCGGCCACTAGTTTCGCCAGTCCGAAGTAGTCGCTCTCCGTGATGTTCAGCTGGACACACACGTGTTTCAGTACGTCTGATAGCAGCACGTTCTTCTGTACCTGGAGGGGACACAGGGCAGGCTATGTATACGATAGGTGTATAAACGTATATACGTATATATATATGTGTATGTGTGTGTGTGAATAAACTATTAAATTCATGAATTTAAAAAAAATAAATATATGTATATTTTATAAAAAATAAAATTTATCTAGATTATTTTGAATAGGATATTAATATAATCTAGAGAATATCGTAATATGGTCAGGTATATAGGTTTATAGTATACTATTATTTAATAGTGTTTCCAGTTTATAAGAATATACATAATTAATTATATATATTATATAAATAGTAAATATATAATTTACAATGTATTGTAACAATGGCATAATTAAGAAACATAAAAAGAACGCCGGATATAACAAAAGAGATAAAAGATGAATAATAGGCCTGTCATATTTAGTCACCCAATGCAATAGCCGGTTACTTCCGGTTGTATTACAATAACTATGGTGTGTGTGCGCTATAGTAGGCTATCAGTGCTGCTGGTGATGATGTAATGGCGCATATTCATCGCTGTGGAATGTCCGCTTTAATGTCCGCTTTAATGAACTTAGTTACAACGTTCATTACGAATAGCGCTCACTATAGTATACCACTATAGTAGTGTGGCTATATAACACATCATAGGTGTGCATGCGTGTAACTGTGTGTGTGAGCGTGTGTGTGCGTATACGTGTATATATGTGTGTATTAATAGATAGTATTACCTATTTCGATTTAAAAAAGTATAATTAATTATAAGAAGATTATATAAATAGAATATATATATGTGTGTGTGTGTGTTTGTGTGTGTGTGTGTGTGTGTGTGTGTGTGTGTGTGAATACAATGCATATTTAGTGTTTGACATACACTGTCTATATATGATACATGAGCGCGACTGACTTGAATGAGTGTGCGCGTGAATAGGTGTGCGATAGTGTGTGTGTGTGTGTGTGTGTGTGTGTGTGTGTGTGACATAGCTCTATATCGCTCTATAGAGCCCAACTAGTTGATCAGCTTTTTAATTTACGAGTATCATTTCAATAATAGATAAATAGAGAGAGAAATACAGAGAGATATAGATAGAGAGAGAGAGAGAACTATATTTATAGAAGTTGTACAAGAATAAGGAATTCATCAATATTTAATAATAAAAAGCCAAGCTCGACATTCCTGAATTCTACAGGTTCGCGCATGTCAACAGAAGGTTACATAATACATATAGCGCTATAGGGTATGTATACGTGTCGACTTATAAGTGGGTGTTGTATACAGCGACGTGTTTATATAGCGACATACGGAGAGGAGGGGACATCAAAGAAAAATCACTGATAATTAATATATGTATACAACAATATATGTATACTATAGCAGATGTTCAGTTTCAATTCGTCGAAGTCAACCATCATTATAATAGTAAGCGAATTAGACTTTTATATAATCGTAAAATAATATAATAAGTTATATTGATAATGTGTTACATTTCGACAAGTATTAGCAAAGCCTTTTGGTATTACTATTTGGTATTAGTATTAATATATTATAATATACTATATATTATACTATAGTACTAATACACATACGTATTTGGTATATATAACATTTGAGTTTGGGGTGTTGGTTCATTGTTCACTGCAGTATACAATGAACAATGAAACCATCAGTCCAAACGCAGATGTCCTATAGGAAGTATGTAATGACAAAGTTATCTAGTGTATCGATAGTGTATTGTCATCGTGAGATAATACTATTGTTTCTTATCGTATCAGTTGTAGTATAGGACATGTTAACGACACTCACTATACTATACACTGTGTAGACACTAGACACTACACTACACTACACTATAATGTTGGGCTTCATACATAAGCGGGGAGCTCCGATATAAGTGCGATATGACTTCACTAGTAGATAATGATTATATGACCTATTTGATTTGTTTACGAAAGTGCGCCCATGTCTACTTATACGACTCTCCCCGTGGAGTTTGTGTGTGATATACGCATCGATATAAAGAAAGTGGATAAGCAATTGAATGTAGTGTATGGCACTTTCCGCTATGAGCGCTGCAGTCGAAACCCACTATCTGGCCCACTACTTTTTATTTATAATAATATGTATTTATCATATATATATTGATAATCACTACCAATTTTAATATACTATCGATACTAAAAATAAAATTATATATTTAAAATACATAATATCAACATTCCTCGTAATTTTGTGTATTTAAATTGAAGTTATAATACTATTTTATTGATTTTATTGATATTTATAATTTAA
Organism: Osedax fenrisi; assembly: GCA_964019155.1. Lineage (NCBI taxonomy): Eukaryota > Metazoa > Annelida > Polychaeta > Sabellida > Siboglinidae > Osedax > Osedax fenrisi. The sequence goes on along the minus strand of OZ025240.1, from coordinate 59,298,648 downwards.
ATCCATTGATATAGATAGAAGTCACTTTAATCTATTTCGACGAAAAGACTACTGTTTCAATACTTGACATATATAATATGACTAATATCCAATCAAAATTACTGATACCATTTTGTTAATTTATCGATAAAAGTGTCATTCACGTGTTTACATGCATTGCGTGCGTCAATTGCTTATCCACTTTCTTTATATCGATGGATATACGTTGTGACACTGCGTTAAGCACAACAACTATGCTATGTGTGTGTGTGTGTGTGTGTGTGTGTGTGTGTGTGTATGTGTGTAATATCAACATTACAAATGTATCCCAATGCTGAATTGAAGCATTATATTTGTAATATGTGTGTTATGTAAAATTCAGCATTTCTAATAATAAATAATATCAGAAATATGTATATATATATATTTAATATTGATGAAAGAGTACTATGTGCACGATTAAAGCGATATTTACTAGTGTGTGTGTAATACCCTAGTGTTAAAGTTTGTTATTGTGCTCGGTTCGCAATAACAAAACAACAATGCCTATCCGCCATACACAAACAACAATAGGGCATGCACAAACAACATTAGGACATGCGCGTATATATTAATACCGTGTCGTTTATATCCGTGGGTTTATATGTGAACGTATACTACATACAGCTTGTCATGTATACTGATGCATACTGTTGTATCAATATCAATATTATTAATATGTTATTCCATATCGATATTCATTATTGACAGTTTATTTGATACATTATGAATACGAATAAGATATGCTAATATGCTAATTACTGGTTACATGTTTAGAATGAACTTATTCAATGCGTTATTTCATTATCCATATGTTGCGTAATAGCATGAGGTTAGCGTTACACATACATACATACTAAATGCATGTATTCACACACTGAAACCTACACACACACACACACACACATCGGTGAACTGGAATGCTGCGGGTATAGGTGATTTATTAATTAGACAAACTAAAAACTGATCTATTTCAAATTACCACTTTTTAGATTTATTAATTTACTTTAATTGTTATTACGGGTATCGCATTATTAGATCACATTAATACATTGCACGGCTCTCTATTTAGTGTTTAATTATATACATCTAAACATACCTACACACACATATATATATCAATGTACTAGATCAATGAATTTGTGGTATATTTAATGTAAAAAAAAGACACTTATATAACGCACGGATTCAATAGTTTATTAATGATAGGGGGTTGCATAATCATAAATTAGGTATTTGTTATAAGTTATCATTGTGGATATGTTCTCTGGTATCATATCTAGCTAGAGCTATAGAGAGAGATAAAGAGATATATATTTGAATGTTTTTATGCGCTCGAACCATTCAGATAATAGTTGCAAGTGTATACAAGTATATAAAAGTGCGTGTATGTTTGTCAACATGCGCGCGTGTATGCGTATCTACGCGAGTGTGTGTGTGCGCGTGTGTGTGCGCGTGTGTGTTTATGTGTTTACATGCGAGTGAGTGTTGTATACAACTATCATCAATTATGTGACAATCGGTGTTGGAATGTAGGTATATATATCTCAAGGACGTTGCTATTGAATAGTGTGACCTTGACGACATGACCTAGCTATAGGTTACATATAACAATATATACATAGCCGGGTATATAGGTAATGTACAAATTATAACTTCGAAATAAGTATTTATTTATGAAAATTAATATTATATACCATATAATATATAGGATATATATATATATATATATATATATAAATATTATATAACTATCAAGATAATTCGTGTATATTATTGGATTCATCTATAAACCATATTAAATTAGTATTATATATTATATATATATATATATATATATATATATATATATATATCATATAGTATATATAAATAATATGCTTTATAAGGCAATGTCTAGACATAGCTATACGTTATAAGATACCTTCAATATATTATTACCGGGAAGAAATGACTAACCTCCATAGAGATGGTGTTGCCGTCCAATAGTTCTATATTTAGATGACCTCTATTCATTTTCTTATTCTTCTTGTTCTTTCTGTCCACTGTCATCTTACGTACGAATAATTTACATTATTATTATTATTATTAAAGTATACTTTGCTCGCGTTCTTATATGAACGAAAATAAATTACCTAATTAATAATATAATACACTACTATATTAGCTATATAGTATATACTATAGTTATATATATAGATATGCTACCTATTGTTATAAATATATATATTTCACATTTAACAACGCATATTAATGATTACTCTAAATAGTCACACAAGACGGCATGTTACACAATGTGAAATATACATACAGGAATGTTATTGTTAACACACACACACACATCTCGCCAAACAAAGAAACCTATTACGTGTATATAGATTACCCCAGCAAAGATACTGTATATAAATATACTGTATACAAACGCGCTAAATATCGGTTTTTTTAGAATATTGTTGATTTAGTAATCTTATTTGTAAAGTAAATATATAGATATAATTTATTACGTATTTATATAATTTATTACGCATACGTTTATATGTTTTATATGCATATTTTAAAGATATACGTCTAAATATGCAATGCGCTATAGGGAAGCGTGGGATATTTACAATGGGAGCAATACTGACTTACTTTATATAAGGGGATACGAATTCAGCTAACTACTATAGCGTTCGTCTCGTAACATCATTATGTTATCCGTATTACGTAATAGATTGCGCGCAGGAGTGACGTAATAGATAAATGTGGGCGTTAATTACGCGCGCATAGACGCACGCCGTAGCACGCACATACGAACATGATTGCAGTAATACATGTATTTCATTTACTGCCGATATACACTGCCAATTTATTACGATAATATCACTAATGCATGTCATATATATATATATATATATATATATATATATATAGTATAATCAAAGGCCAAGGGCTTTGTTATAATGGAAACGCACTAATACATAACGAACGCAGTATACTATATATAGTAGCAAAGGGATTTCGTATACTATAGTATTATAATAATAGCAATTACCCGCCTTGATAATGGTGTACTACTATAATACTATTAGTAGTAGTAATATAATATAATGATCAATGTATATACAGATAATATTAGATATAGTAGACTGGTACCTAGTTAGTTATGGTTACTACATGTCAGTCCAGTCAACACTATATATATATATACATACATACAATGACAGTAACAATTTTAAATATCACAATGTATAAGTATATTTATTTTCAGTTATAGCTATATTCCTCATATGTACATTGTTATATAACTGTTATATTTGTTCTTGTACATACGTATACATGTATACATGCATTAATATATCTGTGTTTACACGTGAATGTGAATGTATGTATATATATAGGTGATAGAGATACAACGGAATGTGTCGAGTTAAATGATTGTATACGAGATATGACAGGTGTGTCGAGTTAACTCGTGTTAACTCGTGCGAAGTGAGACGAGTTAAACACTTGTCCATTGTTATCGTAGTAGATACGCATGCGTGAAGATGTACGCCGTATCAATGACTGCGGTAGCGTAACGTAACAATGGGGTTCCGCTAAACAGACTGCGCGAACACAACCATAATACAATAGAATACAATAGAATACAATAGAATACAATGGAATGCGACCTGTAGTTCGCGTATACGACGAATGATTTAATTAAAACGGGTATGTAGGACATTTACTAGAATTTTAAACAGCGTGTGCTGGTGTTACCGGTGATCACGTGTGATTAATAATAAACCGATCGCTAGGTGGCGTATTGAGGACATGTCCTTCGAAATGTGCTAATCAGCTTATACTTATTATTATATATATATATATATATATATATATATATATATTTGTATTACTTAATAATAGGTAATATGCAATTTATAACGAGTACAAAGATATGTGTGTATACATACACTCGTACTAAAACGCACGCATACACCACCACCACCGCCGTGTGTGTGTGTGTGTACACAACTATTGCGTAACATTGTTGGCATTGCGACCACCCGGTCAGGTGATGAACGCTACATGCATATCACGTGATAGACCACGTGGCCCACATTCCAATGTGTGCGTGAAGGTGTGTGTGTGTGTGTGCGTGTGTGTTGGTGTTCGGTAAACAAACACTATCATCTGGTCACAATCTATAGATTTACTTACAAATATGTGTGCGCGTGTGTGAGTGCGTATATGTGTGTATGCGCATGAGATAATTATGTACTGGCCTATTTACCCGCGTATACGCATATATATATATATATATATATATATAATAATATTGTTACTGCGCGTATTTATTAATTATACAATAGTATAATATACCACGTGTATATATATATATATATACATGAATGTAGTATGTAGTTCGTCCGTCAAATAGTGAAATATTTTCAATTTTTCGATAGCAACACACGGGTGCGTTTAAAAATAGACTTCAGCGTATCAGATATATGTGTGTAAGATGTATCGTGTGTACCCTAGGGCAGGGTGGGGCAGGGTGGGGCTGAGTGTCCCCGGGGACCTCCTAAGTCGCCACATTCCGCTGTCACCGTGTTTACTAATCTGCCTTCTTACACACACACACACGCATATGTTGCTAATATTAGCTAGTATATATATATACATTTTATAAAATGTTAATATCTATTTATAAACTCTATATTAAATGCCACTACATCTTTAGTACTGCAGCTGCGATGACTAATTTAGCGAGCGATACATCTTAATCTATTTATAGTATATATAACACTATGCATCTATATACTATATATATATAGAATATATGTTATCTACTATAACAACGACAGCGTTATCGTGTGTATTACAACAACTGTGAGATAGCCCATCACACCACGTGGTATTACAACAACTGTGAGATAGCCCATCACACCACGTGGTATTACAACAACTGTGAGATAGCCCATCACACCACGTGGTATTACAACAACTGTGAGATAGCCCATCACACCACGTGGTATTACAACAACTGTGAGATAGCCCATCACACCACGTGGTATTACAACAACTGTGAGATAGCCCATCACACCACGTGGTATTACAACAACTGTGAGATAGCCCATCACACCACGTGGTATTACAACAACTGTGAGATAGCCCATCACACCACGTGGTATTACAACAACTGTGAGATAGCCCATCACACCACGTGGTATTACAACAACTGTGAGATAGCCCATCACACCACGTGGTATTACAACAACTGTGAGATAGCCCATCACACCACGTGGTATTACAACAACTGTGAGATAGCCCATCACACCACGTGGTATTACAACAACTGTGAGATAGCCCATCACACCACGTGGTATTACAACAACTGTGAGATAGCCCATCACACCACGTGGTATTACAACTGTGAGATAGCCCATCACACCACGTGGTATTACAACAACTGTGAGATAGCCCATCACACCACGTGGTATTACAACAACTGTGAAATAGCCCATCACACCACGTGGTATTACGACTTATAGCGTGTCTTGCGACGATATATTCATAATACTAATGCAGCAATGTAATAAATCAAAACCTTCTAATTCATACTATTCATCCTTATCAGAATTACTCATTTTATTATAGATATCTACAGTATACTACAGACTGTATATTACAGTTCATATATTATAGTTGTAATCATTATATATACATCGTAAAATGTACTTGTATATTTTAAATTATCATTTCTGGTATATGATAAGTTATCAATACTTAAATTTAGAATTATATATAACGTATACGTTTCAAAAGAATTCAAAATATAATTTATATAAAAAATAGTGATATTGTAGATATATCTATTGAAAGATTAGCATATATGTATACACGTTAATGATTGCACTTTATTATTTAGATTACTATGTAATGTAGTTAAATAAACGTACAGTGTACGACGTATATGTATATGTGTGTATGTGTGTATGTGTGTATGTACAACGTACACTGTACGTTTTACACACACATACACACACGCGCAAATATACACACACATAGGATTAAATACATACGAGGAGAACCCCACACACATGTGTGTTCAGTGTGTGGAATCTATCCTCCATCGTCAAGTGTATGCGTCATCATTAAGTGGACACTGCGAGTCACGTGGTAACATTCCTCAGATATAATAGTACATGGCCATGCCTATAGTTGTGTGTGTGTGTGTGTGTGCGCGGTACACTGTGCGACGAAAGTGCGCGTGTATATATGTATGTTTGTGTGTGTGTGTGTGTTTACCTAACACGCCAATGCAGTCTTCTATTTTAAGAAACGAAATATATTTCATTCACGATAATAAACACATCAATTATATATATATAATCCAGGGTCTCCACGGGTTTACACATAACAGTAACTATAGTTACTGTTACGGTATATGTCCTATAGGACATATGTATATATTATATTTAATGTGAGACTATTATATTACTGTATCCAACATTATAGACAGTATATATATATATATATATATATATATATATATATATATATATATATACGGATAAAGACACAGTTACGATAATACATGTGAACATAGTATTACATGTTTATCGCATATCACCACATCTTACGACAATGTACAATGTAACTTATATATATAGAAATTGTAGATAAGAATACACGAGTATATGCTATCGATATAAAGAAAGAATAATACGTATACGTTATATATATATATTATAAATATATAATATATTATAAAGTATTATAAATAATAATAATTTCTTTATATCGATGGTACAAATATACATATATAATATATATAATATATAGTTGGATTATTACCTATAGGTTGGAGTGGATTTTGAAATAATGATGGCCGTATGCCATATATGCCGTATACGGCCGTGTATGACTATGTCTCGCGATAGTGATTTAACGTTATATGTGGAGTTCAATAATGTCAATAAATTCACATATAACGTTAAATCACTATAGCGAGATATAACCAGACGGCCATAATTATTTCAAAATTCATCCCAACCTAAATATATATATTGTGTAGTGAAATATAAATATTAAGTATAGAAGTACAACACTGGCTTCACGTTATAACTCGCGATATTGTGAGATATAACACGTGGTTACAGTTATGTAACCTCGGCGGAACGTCACGTGTGTACGAGCGAGGTCATGCACGTGACGTTCCACGGTATATAAACTATAGTTTGGACTCCTCCTCCTCCTCCTCCTCATTCCTCGAGATAGTGACATTATAGTTATATAACACAAGTATACAATGGCTACGTATACATAGACCCAAGACAACAAGAATACGGAAATAACTTACGAGAGGTCTAGCGAGGTTTCGCGAGAGATGTAAGTTATTGTCCCCTTTGTTATAAGGGAGATACATAGATATAGCTACATCTCTATATAGCATACCGTATTGGAGTGCATCCTCGAATGTATATTTACATGTGAATGTATATTTACATGTGCATGCATGTGCGACTGTTTGAGTGGTTGTAGAGTGTGTGGGTGTGTAGTGGATGTACTACATACATATCCGTATGTATACATAATAATAATGGCTAATTCGTCCATTTTTACTGCGTCACGAATATATTGAATACGATATATTCGAAATCATAAACAACGTACGATATTTTCACACTTTTTATAAACAATACTTTCTTTCATCTTGGCAGTCTATAACTATTAGAAGTATACGTACAATGTACGATGTATATATAAAATATTATATATTATATATATATATATATATATATTTTATATATTTATATATTTATATTTATATATATATATAAATAACTTGATTTTTGTGTATGGAAATTACTTTTTATGTATTTATGAAATTACTATGTATTCTAACTAATAATTATTTAATTTAGATAAAATAAAGATTAAAATGTATGTATATATATATGTATGCATATAATTTATGAAATATATATATATATATATATAATACTTCAAAATTAAATAATTAATTAATTATGCTTTAAAAACTTAAATTAATCGATTACATAATAATGTAATATATTACATATTTCATTAAATATGGAATTCTTCCCCGTATATTTAAAACCTATAATCACATAATATCAAATTATATTATCACATATATGTACTACATATTATGTAGTATTTAGTATATAATATTTTAACTATCGTAATTATTATTTATTTTTCGAATACATTTAATTTAAAAAATGAAAAAATCAATAAAATAATTCAAAAATAGAAAATAAATATTTGTTTCTTTACATTACTGAAATTTAAAGTTCGTTTTCTAACTTTTAAAATTTCTTTACACTCACTAATACATTTCATTGCAAACTATTAAATATGTTAAATACTTCACAACAAATAAACAGGCCACATAAACAATATAGAATAAGATATCTAGACAGAAATTTACAATTTCTACAAAACAATTTATTTTTTAAATAAATATTATTGCTAATACAATTTAATTTTTAAAACTGTTTTCTTCGGGCCATATATACAGGCCATGGTTTATTATACATATTATATATATGTGTGTATGTGTGTGTATACATATATGTGTGTTGTTGTTGAAAGTATTTATTAAACACATCATTAATAATAATAATAATAATTCTAGAATGTGTATCGAACAATATATATCATATATAGATAATAATAGCGAATGTATATAATTCGAACGGTAATATTCACGATGTGAAATGAACATAAATGTTGGGTAATAAGACATTTTTTAAATTTCTTTATAAAGATATTAATTATAGTTTTTTATTTCTAAGTGACAGGTGTAGTTTATTCCATCTAATTTATGATGTTGAGCTGAATTTTTGCTTTCGTATTTGATGAAATGGGTAATCGGTTGGTGTATACAAACTATAGTTTGTATACAAACTATATATAGTTTAATAGAATTTGTATTATAATTATAATTTTACGTATACGTAAAAGTTTATTGATTATTTTATGTTTTATTTTGTTTCGTAAATTATAGAGTAAATTACAAGTAATAGTCTTGATAGTAAAAACTTAATAGTCTCATTAGTAAAAGTATTTTTATGTATTGTGAGTATTTTATAGTTGATATATCATCTATATAGTCTTCAGTGTTTACTCAGTTAAGTTTGTTACGAAAGTCAGTAATGCTAGTTGTATCTGTAGTCGGTATATATTTCTAATTGAACGGTTACTTATGTTGTCTAGTTTGTGTGTGTATGTGTATATGTGTGTGTATGTGTGTATGTGTGTATGTGTGTATGTGTATGTTTATATTATAATTGCGTCTGTGTAGTAAATAATCGGTTACGAGCCGGTGGTTATTACGATGTGTTAAACACATGACACTCTACGATGACGGTGTCGTGGATGGAGAAAAGGCGGATTCAAACTTATAAATCAGCGGTGACTTTGCGGTGATGTGGTGCCATTAAAGACCGGTTCGTTGACCACTGCGGCCACTTAGCGATGACCGACGCGTCGAGTTATTCGCAAGCCGCCTCGACCGTAACGTTATATAATACAAGCGCACACATGATACAGGATGTGCGAGTGTGCGACGTCTTAGTGTGCGCGAAGTCGCCGCCGCCGCCACCGCTCTCTCGTAAATAAGAGTTATGCGCACGCGCAAGGCACTTTGGAATGTTTAGAGATATGCGGCTAGTGGTGCGACGGTTCCGCGTTATCGCGGTGGCGGACCGGTGTCATCACTACGCGCGCTCATTGTTTATAGTGACGCATGCGCGCTGCGGCTCGGTACACTTATTTGTTTACTACATTATGTAATCATTAAACATCTTTATATATAATTATAACCTCGTGCATCATTATTAATTTTAAATATATTATATATATATAAATAGTGTAATTGTTTATATATGCATGCTATGCGAAATGGTGTATATAATGTAAATTGATCATGTGTGCCTAAATATATACGTATTTATTATTCTATTTGTGAACATACATTACACACAAATATATATATAATATATATTATATTATAATTTTAAAGAATTAAATTTTCTTTTTTTCCATAAATTAATTAAATTAATTAAAATAAGAAATTTCTGTTTTCTTTTACATTAAAGACAGTATTATTTATATACATTAATTTCAAGTGGGAATAAATTGACACCAATATTAATGATATGTCAATAATAATATAAATAATTTTGTAAGATTTTAATTTTTTTAAATTAAGTTATTTTAAAAATTAACATATATGTGACATGCGTTTAGAACATGTGTACAATAAATGCACATGATATATGAATCCCGTATACAAATATTTTATGAATTAGTATACATTTATTAATTGTGTATTTACTGTATATATATATATATATATATATATATATATATAATATACATAATATTTATATCCTAAAAGATATAAAATGTATATATAAATATCCGGAGTTATATATATATATATATAGATATTAAATTAAAAATATATTTTCATAAAATTATTTAATATAATATAACAATAAATGTATATACATTGACAACATAATATGTATACATTAAAGTATGGCGTATTATTGCCAACATCTTCTAATCGATACATAATCGATGCATGTTGTATTTGTGTATATATATATATATATATATATATATATATATATATATGCGTGTGTGTGTGTGTGTGTGTGTGTGTGTGTGTGTGTGTGTGTGTGTGTGTGTGTGTGTGTGTGTGTGTGTGTGTGTGTGTGTGTGTGTGTGTGTGTGTGTGTGTGTGTGTGTGTGTGTGTGTGTGTGTGTGTGTGTGTGTGTGTGTGTGTGTGTGTGTGTGTGTGTGTGTGTGTGTGTGTGTGTGTGTGTGTGTGTGTGTGTGTGTGTGTGTGTGTGTGTGTGTGTGTGTGTGTGTGTGTGTGTGTGTGTGTGTGTGTGTGTGTGGGTGTGTGTGTGGGTGTGGGTGTGGGTGTGTGGGTATATGTGTGTGTGTGTGTGAGTGTATGTATTTATGGGAGTTGTATTGTGTTATATATATATTATAACGTATACATTTAATTATGTGTACAATATATTGTATATATACTTGATGTTTATATGCGATAACTTATATATAATTTATATCAGTGAATACACTTTGTATCTAAACCCGCGGTATTATTATTATATATAACAGTAATATATAATAAGTATACTATTATATGCATACATACTATAATCAAAGCCCTTTGCTATAATTATACATAATGAATACATTTTGAAATAGGATTAAAAGCTAAAATATGAAGATAACTATATATATATAATATATATTATATATATATATATATATATATATATATATAGGGACTATATAAGGTTTATGCCATCCAAGTCATATATATAAGGTTTAGGGCACCCATGTTATATATATATATTAACATATACACATATTCACAAACGAATTTAAACCCACAACTACACACACACATATATATGTATATTTATATATATATATATATATATATATATATATACATTTTAAAGTATATATTTATATATTTATTAATTTATATATATATATATAGAATTAATTACCTTAATTTATAGATAATTATCCTAGGCGATGTTGTTATGCATGTAATAGTTTAATAATAATGTTCATAAATAAACTATTTCATAATGAATGCAATATTTTTAAGTAATGACGTTAAGAACTAGCTTCGTACGATATATATATAAAATGTATATATATATATAATTCAGTACTATATTACGTTAGTTTTTGTAAATAATGTAGCCTCTTTTACACCAATCCGATGGATGTTATCGAGGTCACGAGTGTTTGATTGGGCGGTATGTTTATAATACAAATAACACGTCTGCATTCATGCGTAACAATTCAGTTGAGTAATATTTTTTTAATTGATTATATGCATTGATACGATTTTTGATTTTCGAATAACTCCAATAAATAAAGCCAAATATATTTTAGATGGTATAATTAAAATTATATATTTATCGATATATAAACTTTATTGAGTTATTCTTATCATTTAATTTATATGATATATTTATAAGTATTATCAGGGATGTATTGTAATATTATTAATATTATTACTATCATAAAAATATAAGTATATGTATCAAAGTATCAATATATATATATATATATATATTTAGTGATCACAATAAAATTGATTTTTAACTATATATAAATTATTATAAACATAATATTAACATAGTAATATAAATATATAATTTACATTATAAATAATAAAATAATATAGGGTTATCATATTTATAAATGATAGGTGATTATTCTGTATTCTGTAATTATAATGTTTATTAATTATATAGTAAACGGTGCACCATGCATGGTATACCAATAGTAAATTAAACATTAAATAATATTTATATATATATAATATTTATATAATAGTTGTCTAATTAAGACACACATACACACACATACACACACATACACACATACACACACATACACACACATACACACACACATACACACATACATATATATAATAACACGCACATACGAACACCTATGGTGTAGTAAAGGTGTTAAACACACTATTATGGGTATTTCCTTTTTAAAAAGGAATTATTAATACTAATGCCAAATATTTTACACCTTCGGCAAATATGTGCTAATACCGTACAATAATATATATATATATATATATATATATATATATGTATAATATTAAATATATATAATATAAATTGTTGTAGTATTAAAATGCCTATATTTCCTATTATTTTTTTGAAACGAATCAAAATAATTATCTAATACGCATTTTAGTTAAATACTTTAATATAATACAATATATTGTATACAATAGTATACTATAGTATTACCTATAGGTGCATATACAGTAAAACCTCTCTATAAGAAACTATTTTTTTTCAGTGATTTTTTTCTTATAGAGAGGTTTTCTTATAAAGAGGTTTTTACTTTTCCATTGATTTTAAGAATTAATTTATAATTGAAAATGCATTATATAACCTATAGGTTATATATATAGTATATTTATTTATTTATATGTATTTAAAAGTATTAATCAAAAGAATATTTAGAAATATGATTTATTTAAAATAGTTTTTAATAATTGTTTGCTTTAAATTATTGTATCTATACTGTTTAGATAACAGATTAATAGAGTCATAATATTGTCATGAATTGTTATTCGCTAAATATAATTGTATGCTAAGTATAATAATCAATTATATATTTAATAAATAATTTTATAATATATTAAATTGTATCATCAATAAATTTAAGGAAATAACATCATTAATTTATTTTAATAAATTTATGAATATACAATAATATTTATTAATTAATTTTAATAAATTCAATGATAAAAATAACATTTATTAATTAATTTTAATTCATTTCAAGCTATTTATGTAATATAAAATATTTGTAGAGAAAAAAAAATATCTTATATAATAAATCATTTCTATAATTGTTATCAATATATTATACTTCTATTTATAATTATTTTTTATATTTTGTATACAATAAGTTTCTTATAAAGAGGTTTTTCTTATATTTTTCTTATAATATTTTCTTATAAAGAGGTTTTTTAATGTGGAAAAGGTTTAATTCCAACCAAATGTGTAAACAATTTTCTTATAAAGAGGTTTTTCTTATAAAGAGGTTTCTTATAGAGAGGTTTTACTGTATATACTTCGCAGTTGTATATTGGTTATTACTAACATCGACGATTTTTCGAAGGATATCCTTCGCAAAATGCTTCACAAAATCTTTGCTAACATGTTATATTGGCCTATTATAAAATATAAAATATTTATTTTTATATTTAGTACATATTTCAACAATCATATAATCATAACATTCTGAAAAATTAACATATTCATAAATCACCTATATATTTTATTTAAATACATTTATTTAGATACAAAATACATGTGTTTATGTATATATGAATTTATATCGAGCATGATATATATATATATATATATATAATATATATATATATATATATTTTATAATAGAGTCTGTATAAATAGTAATATAACATTAATTTGGCAATAGATGTGGACTTGTTCACACACACAAAAAAGAGAACAATAAAACAAAAGAAAACATGTTTGATATATCATAATAATAAATAATAATTATAATAATAAATAAAGTGTACCGATTGTACTACATATAAGTTATATATATATATATATATATATATATATATATATATATATATATATATATATATATATATATATGTGTGTATATATAATATCTATATTATACCAACTCCCTGGTTATACGTATACGCTATAATAATAGTTGTTAATTGATTTTTAAATAAGTAAATAAAAGTAAATTTGGAATGTGTTGTTAATTTCAGTATGTAGGCCATAACACATGTGTCATTGAAATTGACATTGTTATCGTAGACATGTTAATAACAATTGTAGACTATTTAAGAAATACATTAATAACTATATTTCAACTGCAAGTCATTATTATATAAAACCGGATATACACTCATAGATACTAATTATATAGGTAGTATCATATATAGTAGTAGTACTGTAGTACAAGTGTATAGAAAGTAGAACCTCTAGGTTTATTATTATCCTAACATAGGTTATATACTATATATATAGTATAGTTTAGTATAATATTGTATTCGATTTCTAGTTATATATATGTATTGGTTCTCAAAGACAGAACACAATAATAACTTGTTATACTACGAAATAAATAAGTATCAGTGATAGGTAATTATTTAATTATTGGTCAACGATTTCAATTTTTTAATCAAAGAGATCAGGGATATTTATATATTTGTAAAATTAAAATGCTTAATATTTTTTAATTTGTATTTCTATATAAACATGTTATTCAAATTACATATTTATTTATATATTCAATTTGATTTGGTAGATTTGTTTTTATGTATTTCGACATTCCAAATAATATTATGTGTATTAAATTATATTATGATTTAAATTTATCATATTGAAATAATGTATTTACAAACAAGTGTTTTCCATTGATTTGTATATAAACTTCAAATATGTACTACTGGACCATATTATTGTACCCACAACTATAAATCTATGTACTGGACCATGATACAACACGATAAAATCACTCAAGCGTAAAATAAAAATGTCATAATTAGTTACATATATGTAGGTCCTACCTATACTTCATGTCATTGATATAACTAATATATTAATATGCTAATCATATATGATCCTATATATAATTAATATACTAACATATGTTAATAACAATACTAATATATATTAAATATAATATAAATAACAAAAATGTTATTATATTAATATAGTAATTTAGGAATAGGATATATTTAATTAAGTTAATAAATACACAATACCCAGGCACAATACAGGCACAATACAGGCACAATACTTTACAAATTTAATAAAAAGTAGGATTATTATTATATATTATTATTTATTATTACATATTATAATTAGATTTAATAATATATTAGTAAAGTATTAATCCATGTATCAATAATAGAAACATCGGTTAAAATATACTTACTTGAACATAATTCATGATATCGATATTACACTAACTATACAATACTACATATATATAGTATTCTTATAATAACTAATTAGTTCTAATAACTTAACTTAAGTTATTATAGTATTCTTAATTATGCTTGATGATTATATTTATAAATATCTCTTAGAAATAGTTGTCTTATATATCATATATGTATGTATCATACATAATGTATGATTTATTTTTATATAATACCTGTTTCCCAAATTCATAAGAATATAATATAGAAACATCAATTTACATTTAATTTTATATTATATCAAACTTATTGGTTTGTATTCTATATATATATATTATCTATATTTCATTATGAAGTACTCATATTTTATATATCCTAATTCTTAATTCTATAGGAATGTAGTGATATTTCTTGATAATAATTATTGCTATTGTTATTTTGGTGGAATCCTTTCATCTCATCCAGGAATTGTTATGATGTATTTTTACATATAACTAAATGGCTATAATTTCCTTCGAAAACGCACTCATATTAAGAAAATCAGGTTTAAAAAAGAGCCCATCATTTTTATATACACTATTATATACACAATAATATCACTTCTAAATATTATGTTAAGACATATATACCATGCGATATAAAGCATGGATCCCGGCTGACGGATTCAACACAAACCATATATACAAGTACAGTATTATAGGTATAATTATAGTGGGTTAACCTACTGATAAAATGCCTGCCGAAAACCTATGCCAGTAATTATAATGTATACATCTGACATCATCCCTTTGTATTATGTTAATATATTAACATAACGTTATAACTTTAATAGGTATACAATAAGGAGTAAAGTATGGCATAAATATGGAGTTATAGTAATTAAACCACGATATTATGAAGTATGCGGTATATATACAGGTAACATTACTGGGGTTTATAGACAAGGCAATTGTAGTTAGGGTTTGTTTACCTATTGTAGATTTTATTTGTTTAAATAACACAGAATTAGTAGGTTTTATAATATGTAATATTCATTTACATATAATTAGATAACTTGGTAGATAATGTATAATATCTACCTAATGCTTGTACATCCTATATATATTCTGTGTTAATTAAACAAATAAAATCTACAATAGGTAAACAAACCCTAACTACAATTGCCTAGTCTATAAACCCCAATAATGTTACCTGTATATATATATATATATATATATATATATATATATATATATATATATATATATATGTATGGATATTAAATGTTGAACCTAATGTTGAACATCGTCATAGGTGATATATACATTAACTTATTAAGTATTCTGTTAATACATTATATCTGTCCATTTACAGGTATTGGTTCAAATAAGTTCACACCTATATATAGGAAAAGTATGACCTACTGAATATTGCAATATATAGATATCCTATAGGATATATAGATATACCTATAGGTATAACATTATAATGATGCGAAGTTGAAGTTATGAAAATATTCTAGTGTGTCATTTTAAGGATATTAAGGATATTATATTAAGGTTATATATTAAGGATATTCTTTCAACTAATAATAATTATATTTATTTAATATTCATATAATATGAATGTTATATATACATTAATTAGGCACTTAGGTACACTTAGGTACAGTGTAGAGTGTGTACATTCTATAGCAGTATCATCATCCATATATTTGTATCTACCAGTACAACAATAGCTATCTTATCATCAGTGATGATATCATCACGTGATTATATGATTTATCGCCCAATAAATACTTTACTAATTTATTATAAGTTACTACCTAATATACCATCAACAGCGTTTCATCAATATTGTTTCTAATTCTATAACCAGTATTTTGCAGAGTTAAATAAATTGAAATATTTGTTGTCAATATAAACGAATTGTTCTTTTAGTTATTAAAATGTTATTATTACATACCTTATAATATATTATATCTTATATATATATATATATATATATATATATATATATATATACATATATATATATTGTATATATTGTTTTCAACTTGATTTATGTAAGGTATACCTTAGTATACAAATGTATACATTAGTGCTGTGTTAAAGTGAATACGTTTATTATATATTTTATACCATTACATGACATATATATATATATATATATATATATATATATATATATATATATATATATATATCCTATCGTATTTCCTAGCCTATATCTTGTAAACTTACTAATTTTTCATCTCCCACGATAACTGAAATCCACCACATTCTCCAATAGATCCATTTCACTTGATAATTTTCAAAAATCTGGTTAATCTGGTTAATACACTCAAATTCTCAAATCTTAAATTTTTATTTCTAAATCACTTGATGATGACATTATTGATAAATCATTGAAATATGCTATTATCAAACCTATACTGAAGAAAGCGTCACTCGATCTTGCATCATAATGTGCTGATACATTACAAACCAATATATATAATATATAAACATAGAGATGGAACCATATCAACATCAAGGAAAGTGTTACTTTAAGTTTAAATTTAAATAGTCTTTGAGACTATTAGCAAATACGTGAGGCGACTTCAATCTTCGTAGGCGGTAAGTCAACAGATTCCATGCAGTAGGAGCCATGCTTGTAAAGGAGCGAGAACGCATCACGTTACGAGTAACAGGTAAGTCAAGTAGTGTGGCATCAGACGAGCGCAGATGTGGGAGGATGTTGCGATGAGTGAGCAATCAACGTAAGTATGCAGATTTGCCTATGAATAGTGTTTTCTGTGTTAAGCAGAGAAGTCTAAATTGACACCGTTTTCTAAACGGTAGCCATTTCATATTGCATTGGTGGGTGTCAGCATGATCGTGTCGCTTAAGCCTATGAATTAATCTTACTGATGAGCGAATAATTCGGTCAATTTTTAAAACTTCATAGTTCTTAATTTCGTAGAATAGAGAACAACAATAGTCTATTCGAGATAGTACTAGGGCGTTGAGAAGGCGCTTAGTGATGTTGAGCGAACAATAGTTTTTAATGTGACGAATTTTTCTCAAATAGAGATTAGCGGATTTAGAGATTGCATTGATATGAGCACCGTACGATAAAGTACTATTAATTATAACACCAAGATTACACACAGATTCAGAAGGCTTAATTATTATACCATCAATTGACAGAGTAGGGAAAGTGACAGGTATCTTCGAGATGTTAAGAAGTTCAGTTTTGGAAGTATTGACTAAGATGTCATTATTTAGTAACCAGTAAGTAATCTCAGAGGTACAATCTAACATCTCAGAGTTAGAGTTTATAGAGTCAATGGGAAGTTTCAGTAGTAGTTGAATGTCATCATCATATATGTGGTAATAGATATTAGGGTATTTGCGAATAATATTATAAATATGAAGTAAGTATATAAAGAAGAGAAGTGGGCTAATAACTGATCCCTGAGTGACCCCTTTAAGAATGTTGGTGGGAGGTGATATGAAGTCATTGATTTTAACAGACGAAGTTCGATCAGTGATGAACGAAATCAGCCACTTAAGGGGTGAACCTTCAATACCAAGTTCGATGATACGGTTAATTAGGATCGAATGGTTGAGCATGTCAAAGGCACTGGAAAGGTCAATCAGGAGTAGTTGTACGCAATAAGACGAGTCAAGCGAGTTATGAATCAGGTCAGTGACACGTGTGAGGGTAGTCTCAGTAGAGAAAGGTTTTCTATAAGCACTTTGAAAGTAATCAAGCAGGTTGTTATTTTCAAGGTAATTGATGAGCTGCCGACTGACCACACGTTCCATGATTTTATTAATATTGGAAGTTGTGAGATTGGTCTGTAATTGGTCAATACATCTGGATCAAGATACGATTTTTAAGGATGGGCTGAATTATGTCATATTTCATGGATCTGACCATGATTCCATCGTAAAGTTATTGAGAGATTAAGTAAAGTATTGCATTATCAGTTATAGGGACAATGTTCTTGAAAACAACCAGTGGTAATGCATTGACCCATGGGTCAATTGGGGAAATGGAATTAGCAGTAAGAATCAAGTTACGGATTTCAGTAATTGAATGAGGAGTAAAACAAGAGAGTTTACAAGATATAGGATTAGTCGTTATAGGAGCATAATGGGTAATTGCGCCAATTTAGAGCTGATGTTGTCAAAGATACGGGAGAGATTAATAGACAAGGAGGAGACAAAAGAAGAACACAGAACAGCATCAGGCAGTGCAGTAGACTTATATTTGATGTTGGTACCAAGGATGCTATTAGCCATTTAAAACATTGTCCGAGTGTAATTTCCATAAGCATTACATTTCGATCAATAGTAGGACGTTTTATAGAGATTTAATTCAAGTTTATAGGCTTTCCTCGTTATCAGAAATTGAGATTTGTGAAAGGGAGACATATGAATCTTACGTTCAAGTTTCCTGAGAGAGCGTTTAACCGTAGCTAGGTGGGAGGTGAACCAAGGAGAAGAAATATGGAGGGTAGAATAACGATATTTGATGGGATACAATGCAAGGGAGAAGGAAATACATACATTGAGGTTGTCAACATATATATTAGTGTTCCATAAACACTTTGAGATACACGAGCAAAGATCTGTATAATTTAGATTTTTTAAATCTCTATAATGCATTATTGACTTAGTGGATGAGGGCCTCTTAAGGAGAATGGAGGTGTGAACAATATAGTGATCAGTAAGAAGATCAGAGCGAGAATAAGAAGAAATGAAAGTTGCGGTGTCGTTAGGGGTGAAAATGAGGTCAATGATATTGCCACTAATATGGCTAGGAATAAATATGTGTTGGTTAAGACCCAGGGAATCAGTCAGTTGTTTAAATGAAGAGTGTGAGGGAGGAAGAATCAAAATGATAATTAAAATAACCAACTATCATGACCTTGGAGGCATTAAGGTGTAATGTATCGTTAATAAGATCATGGAATTCATGAAAAAAGATTGAGAAATCAGCCTTAGGTGGACGGTAAATAACAATTATATTAAGTGAGTTAAATTTGAGTCTAAAATTACACGAAATACATTCACCATAAGATGGAGCTATGGGAGATATAGACGGAGATTGTAAATCTATATGCACTAATATATCAATACCACCACCACGACCAGAAGTGCGTGGGTGGATGAAAATATTATAATTAGCATTACTACATAAGGAGAATATATCAGTGTCGATAAGACTTATCCAGGTTTCTGTAAGAAATATAATAGAGAAAGGGTGAGTTTTAAGAAAAGCTAGAAGAGTAGTAATATTGGATCTAAGTGAATGAATATTTATTAGAGAAAAGCTTAAGCTATCTGCATTGGTAGATAGTCAAGTACTAGCGTAGCCTTAGATTTGTTATCAGTAAAAGCTGCATATAAAATAATGCATATCCACAATTCCGATTATCAGTACGATGTTGTAATAAATTGTAAGACACCAGCTAATATATTACCTTGAAGCTAGTAATTTGATCGATTCCTTCCACAGTGCATGCAGAAAGTCACATTCTACTGAAACTGTTCTTAACCGTATTACTGATACGCTGTATAACTCGCTGGCATATTATCACTGTGTACACCTATAAGTGTCGAGGGTATACGGTATACCTACTGTTGTCGCCCTCTCAAGCGCGTTAGGTACACTGAACAACACTATCCTCGTTGAATGCATTACAGTATACTGTATAATTAGGGGCGCTACAACAGGGAGGATGGGGGGACATATGCCCCATTTTTAAATCTAGTGAGACCTCCTATGTATTGGCCCCCCCCAACTTTAACCACCCAATTTATTTTGATTGGTTTTTCCCCCTATATAGAAAATCGTTCCACATCCCCTATGTATAATATATACTTAATATACGCCAATATATATCTTGGCATTGAAAGATCTCCTTTTGGTGGTTAATTTAATTGTTTACTGATTGTAGTCCTCTGTAAAAGTCAAGGATATTATTTTCCATCATGTAAAATATGCAGTGGGGTTCGTTAGTGTTCATTCCTCAGCCATATATTATATAAATATGAATATTTTATTCATTAAACATTTTTTCGTAGGATTTATGGTTTATGAGGTACCGGGAGTGTCCGAATACGGACACTGTCCATATTCGGTTACATTCCCCTACATATATTATATTATAAATTACGATTTATAATGTATATACATGAATATACGAATCAAATAATACGAATATAATTATGCTACGATAATATTAGATTTTTAACATATCATGATCATCGATGTAAATAAAAGTCGATGTAAATTTTATTTACATCGATGATCATGATATGCTGCAGTTTACCTACTTAAATATAAGAACATACACGAATAAAGGAGATATATGAGCAATATATGATAATGATAGGGATACGTTTAAGATTATTAGTGGAAACCATGGAAACCACGACACCAAGAATAGCATCAATTTACAAGAATTGGTGGGCAATTCTTTTTTTAATTACTAAAGTATTATATTCACATATTACATTACACCATTGTACTACCAAAGCCTTTTGGTAATACTCTTAGAGTAAATCTAGAATATTATATATATAGTGTATTGTTTATATATTTATATTTTTTATGAATACAAAATGATTTAAATATAAAATATAGGTGGCGTATTAATTTTTACCTGCAAGGTAAATTAGGTTACAGGTATTTTAATTTAAATTTGTAAACACCTGAGAAATTTATATATTTATATTTTGAAATTAAAATTTCATTAACAACTATTATACGATATATTTTAATCAAGTATTAATAGATAATACAGTTTTACATATATATTATTAAATAAGGTATATAAAATGTAATATTTATGACAAATTAAGACAAACTAATTGTTTAATCGCGATTTATATCTATATTTTTATCAAATATTTCATAATATTTTAACTACTTGATATGAATCTTCTAACATAATTTCAGTGTAATAGTATCCTATTATATACAATAATGATATATATAATTAAGTAATTATTATAATAATATATAAACATTAATATTATAATAATAATAATGTTTATATATTTAATATAATATAATATTATATATATATAATATTATATTATAATTATTATAATAATTATATAGTTATATTTATATAATACTTATAATATATTATTATAATATAAGCTATGTATAATAATTATATATATATATATATATGTATAAATATATGAAAGATAAAACTAAATCTAAGGTAAACGAATACATTATTATACAGATATACTAATTTAAGTTGTCCTGTTTAACAACTGCTTCAACACATTTTTTGTATGTCATGCTAATATTTATACACATTATATGAATAAATATATTGAGATATATTATATTTGTGTTAAATAGTAGTTAAATAATGCAATATTTAATAATTATAGAGAAATACAACAATAAAATATACTAAATTTATTATACAATAATGTATAAATTAGTATATTTTACATTATAAAATTATCTATTCAAAAATTATCTATAAATACATATTAATTTTATAATTATTTATAACTATCTAATGCAAAAATAAACCTAAATCTCTGTGCGCAATTATTTTTTTACTTTGCTTAATATTATAAATAATTTAAATAGCCTGAGCTTATAATTATATTCCAGTAGTCTAGTATATTTTGATACTAGATATTGTTATTACCACTAACAACAATAATAAACATCGTATATAGCTCTATCATAGTTATAGAGTATGTAATGTTACTAAGAAAATTACTTTAATCCATTAACCTTTCAGTTTTGCTAGTCCCATTAGTATCGGAATATCGCTCGAGTATGGCGTACAAATATAGTTTAGCGTAGGTTATACGCAGCTCTAAATAGATAGGTTTTAAGTCAGCGTTTGAAATTGATTGTTCTTTTAATTTCAAGTACATTTGAGAATATAAGTTTATTCATAGATGTTGTGGCAGATGTGTAAAATGCTCGTAGTCCAAGTTTGATATTGTGGAGTGATACTTAAAGAAAGATATTGTTAAGGTATTTTCACATGAAAATAATCACGAGCGATGCCGGCTCGATTTCTATAGCCCGATATCGTCGAACAACAATATCGGGCAGTTTCGGTGTGAACGGCTATGCAAATATCAGGAAGGTAGATGCCCGTATTACGTATGAGTTTATATAGAAATTACTAATAAATCTTTGACTTGCCCGATATCGATTAAATGTTTTAAAACGAATAAAAGCCCGGTATCGAGCTATACAAATAGGACTGTTTTACTTGATGTGGCACCCCCTTTAGTGTTACACTCGTACCTCTGATACTAGATGACATCGAGACGATGCCGTATGGCTATCTAGGCATTCTGTTATGTATGGCATTAGGGTTAGAATAATTAATGTGTACGGGGATGTTTATGTGATAGATAACCGATGAGTTCAATCTGTCGGTTATTGCTCGTCCGTACCAATTAGTCCTTAGAATATTAGGAAGTGTATAAAAACTTTAGCTGCTAATGGTGTTAGTCGATAGGTAGTGTACTTTTCAAAACATACCAAGTGTAGTTTGCAGTAGTTAAGTCTAGTAAGTCCCACTTCCAGAGATAAGCATGCTTTTTGTGTTATTAAGGGTCAGGTTTCGCAAAAGTTGTAAAGTTAGTAGTTTGGTTTGAAAGTATCGATGTTGATATAGTATTGCTGATATATTTATTAAATTTAACACGGGAATCATAGGTTTCTTATATGGTTGGAGTATGTTATTACATTTCAAAGATGGTGAAGTCACGATGTTATCATCAAGTACCTTTAGTTTGCTATAAAATAATATAGCTTCAGTTTTGTTATGGTGTATGTCTCATTAAGATGAAAAACATCTGGAAATTCTCTTATATAGTATATATATATATATATATTTATATATTTCTATTATACTGTATACTATATTAATTCTACTGAGTGCATTTGGAACATCGATTTATTAGAATAGAATAAGCATTACTTACGAATACATGGGATAATAGTAAACAATAATAGGTGTGTGATTTATTCATTCATGTACATCAATCATAATCTATCATTCTTTTGTTGAATCACTTTTCTTTTAAATATTCCTAAAGTTTCATAATTTCTTAGTTCTTCTCGAAGATTATTCCATTTGCAGATATTACTGATTATTAAGCTTGCACAAGTACTTCACTATATCACTATCAGGAATGGGCTTAAATACTCATTTCATATACAAATACATTTTTCATAATTAATCAAATACAATATATATATAATATTGTATTCAAATAAAAATACATCCCTGATTAATCATTAAAATACAAATATATCAAATCTGTATATTTAAATATAAATACATATTTGATCCCATTCCTGATCACCACATAAGGTTAATGATAGCACACAATTAGTGAGTCACTACAATGCAGTATTCACTACTGCGGTTATCACTCTCAAACATCGCTTGCCATCAAAAGCTCAATCCTTCGATGTTATAGTAATCATACCTGAACTGTAAAGATCTGCTGCAGTTTTAGTTATAACTATGATAGTGTACTAGATGATAGTAGAGTGATGTGATAAGTATGGCATTATTTATAGGTGTATATTGTAGAAGTGGTGGAATAGTTTTATAAGGGGGATAATGTTTTAAAATTTAAGTAAAATTAGGAGGGGTAAAAGAAATACCCATCTAATGTCTATATATATATACATTTATATATTAAAATATATAAATTAAAGTTTTTATAAAGAGAAATCTATCGTAATTTGATTTAGTTAACCGAATCGTAACCACATGGTAACGTTCACTTCACTCTCCGTCCTTAGCGTGAGCGATGTCCTTATTCAGCGAGGCAAGATGGACGAAGGTATCCCTGTGCATTCTACTCGTCAGCTTTCTGCTGCATCTGATATGCTTCGGAGCGCCTCATTGGGCGAGAACCAACAGCTACAAAGTACCGAGACGAGAGCACTACGGTTAAAAGCGAAATCTACGCGTAATCGACGAGATCTCGCGTATATATCCGTATCATATATATCGCCGAAGAAGGCATAGTTTTTTTTCCGAGTGTACCCTAAATAAAGCTATACTCTTTATCATTAATTCCACTTGTGAGAATATGTAGTTCATTCACGAATATTTGATCGAATGCTTATTTATATAAGTTACATTTCAACTTAATTATTTATAAATATTATATTTTAAAACTAACTTTACATAATTATTAATACAATTATTCTACATAAGTAATATATTCTTTTGCGTTAACTTTGTATTTCTAGTTTATCATCACTATAATGTGGTATCTACGTGTATATATGTATATGTATTACTAGAGAGGTTGTGCAGTAAATCTTTCATTATTATTAAGAGTAATAGTAATTGACTATACACCGATACAACGCTTCACTCAGATGCTTGTAGGTAGTGCACGGTATTTGCATGTATTATTACTACACACACACACATACACACATACACACAGGCTTATGGAGGTACTGCACTTACCCACAGTTTGGTGGAGAGGAATGTAACGCTTTCATCAATATCACAACGTCTGGTTTGTAGCTCACCTCCTCTTACTGCTATTATCTACACCTCCTCCTATCACTTCTATGACTACCTCCTCCTCTTACTACTATTATCTCACCTCCTCTTACGGCTATTATCTCTTCGTATCCACTCTTATCTCCACCTCCTGTCACTGCTCCTCTCACTAATATTATCTTTTAGCTATCTCACTTCTTTTATCTCCTCCTCCTCTCATTCCTATTATCTCCACATCCTCTTACTTCTTTTATCTCCTCCTCCTTTTAATTCTTTTATCTCTTCTTCCTTTCACTCCTATTATCTCATCCTCCTCTCACTCCTATTATCTCATCCTCCTCTAACTTTTTTTATAACCACCTCTCACTGCTCCATCTCCTATCGCTCCTCTTATCTCCTATTCATCTAACTCCTCATATCTCCACCTCCTCTCCATACTTCTATCATCTCCTCCTCTTAACTGCGTCCTCTCTCAGGAGTGGTGTACACTATGCTAATAATAGGTTGTTGCTGATTTAATATCGGAAATAATTATTACTTATAATCAACAGCCGATATTTAAAGCGTATCTCAAGAGAACTTCTATATTTTTAAATATAGATATTGACGGAATGATTATAAAATAAAATAAAACGTTAATTATTTTCCCTTGTAAAGTGATCATTTAGTAATATTGTTTTCTATTCATAATGTATATAATATATATAAATAAAATGATGTGATATATTTTACTTTCAATATTGTTTTCAAAGATGTAATTATTTTCTATCATTGTCCCCCCAATGACATAATTTTTCATTCTAACTCGATAACGAAATAATGTGATATATTTCACATACGTACAGATATATTTTAATTTATGTGAATTCACTTTATATTGCGCCATTTAAGTATTTTCTAGTATAAATATATCTCGGTTAGGTATAATAATATCAATATTAGTATTAGAAATACTTTATAAATAAGGGTACCATATCGAATGAAAGAATATGTCCGTTTATTTTGATCACGATTTCAGAGTTCAAATTTAATTTATGCTATTTAATTTAAAATTATAATAACGACTAACTTTGATATAACTTATAATGTATACTATATTTTCATTCTTAATATTAGTTATAATATACGCTACTATGCATGACAAATTTGAAACGAGATTTTAAATTTAACCCTATAAATTGTAATCAAAACAAACGGGTGGCCACATTCGATACACCCCGTATCAGACATCGCGAACCCCAATCATCACCGCCCGCCCCGTTGACAGATTGGCTGAATGCTTGCCAAGCCTTCATGACCTTCTCTTTCTTCACCTACCTGATATCCATCTGTCTGACTGGTCTGTACAGCTTCATGCCGGACTTTCACGATAACAAGAGGCTAATCATACTCACTGTGATCTTCACATGTTCCACAAGTTTGTTATATGTCAACCATCTATATATAGCTTACTCCTATCACTTCTCTTATATATATAAAGAATAATAAAATAATATAATATTTCGATCTATATTATGTAGGGGTAATTGTTTCGATAAGCAACACTACTTCTATAATTACCTTGACATTGCCTAAATCTGATAATAATATTTTAAATAAGCGATTATAATTATAATTTTATTTATTCTATTATTATTATTGAAGTTGCACGTATATATCATATCATATCATATCATATATAGCTAAGCCCCACTACTAGTGTACTGTTTGCTTTAATGATATATATCATTAACATATAATTTTATATAAAATATATGGTTTAAATATTATATTAGAATCTTATAATAAAATATAAAAAAGAATTGAAATAATCAATGCAATATCACTATTTTAAAGAATAATAAATTAATTCCTATTATCTATAGTATATCTTAGGATGTGATTCTGGATCGTTAAAACTTTAATGAAATCAATTTTTAATCTGTATCTCGTTTATTCTAAACGGCTTCAAATTAACACTTTAATATTGTTTATTAATTAAATGAATACAATTTCTATATTCTGTATATCATTATGTCTAAATTGCCTCAAAATAAGATAAAATAAAATTATATAAAATTATCTATTGCCGTTGTCAATATACGCTATACATATTTCGTATGAGTGAGATTATTGACACGTTACAACACCGCCAGCTCTGTTCAACATGATCGCCATCTGCGTGTTTGGCGTCCGTTTCCAAGGTTACTTCGACGACAAGGAGGAGGCGTGGCATAACGTCGGTCAGCTGAGCTGGGCGTTCAATATCGCCATCGCTCAGACTGTCGGCAGTACTCTAGCCCTCGGCTCTCAGTGTCTGGAGCTGTTTCTGTTCTACAGTAGGCGTATGCAGTAGCCGTGTGGGGTGGACACTGTGGACAGGTGGAGGTCACGAGGACAGTGGGGTGAGGTCCACTTTCGTAGTCCATATTACTAACTGTCCACGCTACGATATCACACCCTGAGTTGTGTATAAACCGATGTAATATATGTGTGTATATAAGCAAGCTGTCCGTAAGCTGTACATTCCTCCGTAGCGTATACTTATAATTGTATTATATTTCTTTATTTTTATAGTTGATATTAAACATTTTATATTTTTTAACAAAATAAATACTATATATATATACATTTAAAACTTATTTATTAATATTTATAATTTCTTTAATATATACACGCCATACATTTATGCGTGTATTAATACGATAGCGGTGATGCGTATCACTGCGTGTCTGCTGTTGCTGTTGCTCGATTCAACGCTACATTGGAGGTGATCTGCAGCGCTGCAGCCTTCATGTAGCCTACCTTGATACACTTGAGGGCTTGCTTAGCCGCGGCACTTTTTGCGATCTTGTAGTTGCGACCGATACCCTGTGTGAATGCAACCAGTGGTAATCTGTGTACCACTCGATACTAGCTATTGCTATAGCTATACATGATATAGTAATAATAGTATAGTTATATAATATTAATATGTTTGTTCTTCTAAATGGCTTCAAAATAATATATCATATTTTCTAAATAATAGAAAATCTTTTTAATTAACAGAATATAATATATATATATATATATATATATATATACATAGTTATTTGTGAGGTGCTCTGCGTATACTGGATTACGCATGTCATGAGCTCATAATACAATGTAAATATAACAATCTGATTGGATTCGTTATGAACAGGCCTCTCTAAATTCGTACATTTCAAATTTGCACGAATTAAACCAAATTCGTGCACTTTTTATATATATAATTCGTACACGCACGAATTAGAGGTAAAAACTATAAAAGCTATTATTTAAATATCCGAAATTATATTGGTGATAGTATTAGAAAATACACATGAATATTTGTAAGAATGTTAAAGTTAATATTATTAAGTATAAAATAAATTAAATTACTTAATTATTAAATAATTTATTATAAATTAAAACCATTATATTATTTTTTTATTTTAATATAAAATAAATATGACAATTTGTTGTTTACTTAGATGGAGCATTAATTTACATACTACAGATTTAAATTTTCCAATCTCTGGATGCCTTTCGCTAATATTAAGTCCATATTTTATTATATGGTTTCGAGAAAAAGGTATACACATTTTTTCGACATTATATAAGTAAATAAAATAAAATAAATATTTAATAAATTTTATAAATAATAATCTGGTAAATTAACTAAAAATAGATACATTCCAAAAATATAATAATAAATTGTATATTGAATTTAAATTATATATTCTCTATAATATATATTCTATAGTCTATAATATAGATTCTTAATTATATATTAGTGAATTAAATTATGAAAATTAAATAATATAATGGTTATTTATTAAATATATATTATGCACGAATTTACCATAAATCGTGGATTTTTTTAAATAGAATTCGTGCACAACGCACGAATCTATTGAGGCCTGGTCATGAATTATTAAAACCGCACCCCTAGACCATCAACAGATATTAGGGTTTATGAGGATCTTAGTCGGGATTTTATTTTTAGCAAAAATTAATTACATATATAATACAATAAATTAAATCTAGTAAAACTACACATGGGTCCCCCCACTTGGGGTTAATGGTCTCCGTCTAGTTCTATTATATTCATCTTGTTTAAATTTAGAATTACAGTTTGACATTATAACAAGTCAATGAGATAGTTGAGATAAGATGCCAACACAATGTACGTGTTAATCCTATTCATTATTCACAAAGAGTGGTCAATATTCACTTGTGTGGTCTCACCAATACAGATGATAAGACGATGATAGGTATGACTAGATCAACCCCCCCTACCTTATAGCTGTCCTTGCCTATCACAGTCACGGTAACTCTGATACGACCGTCTTCAGTGCGTATTGGTTTCCTGGGTTAGGGTGTGGGTGGGTTATAATGAATTAGTGTGGGTGTGTGTGTACATATGCATGTATGTGTGCGTGAGTGTATGTATGAATTAATATGTGCATGCGTGAAGTTGTACATGTGTGTGTGCATATATGTATGTACACATTGTACGGATACATCTATCTACATGATCGCGCTGCATACTAACTCAAACTTTGCTGTTTCCGGCTCCATCTCGAGTAGCTCTCTTACCGGAGATTTGGGAATCTTCTTCGAAAACGCATCTACGATAAATATCATAAAATTATATATATTATCTATTATACGCTACATAATATGTACTACATATTATAAAGTATATATATAGTATGTATTCTATATTATATAGTATACATTACATACTTGGTAGTATAGAGTATTTAGAGTTTGTATTCTATATCACATTATATATATGTATATAATTCATAGATTATAACGATGATTATGTCATATTATAAATTTTTAAATAAAATATATATATATATATATTAATTGATTATAATTATAATTATATATGTGATATGTTATATATATATTATTTATAATTAAATAATATAATTATATTATATACAATAAATTATCAATATTCTTCATCATCTGTAACCATAACAAATAATAGATATACATTGAACATACAAGGGTATATAGTATAGACTATCAATATAAAGAAAGTGGATAGGCAATTGTCGCATGCGTGCATGTTCAAGATATATATGCTAATTTAATTTAATATACTAATACAACTCCACATTTTAATATTATCTGTATACTTTTAATTTCTACTTATTAATATGAAATATGCATATGTCTATAAAATATTACACAAATAATTGAACAAAATGTGTTTTTCTTACTTATTCTCAAATATATAAATTACTTAGAAAATCTATACAGATAACTGTTATCATAAAATTACATCTAATATTACATAGTTATATTGAACATCTAAAGTAAAACTACCTAATATTACAAAATGTATCATAGTTAATAGTTTATAGCAGTGAAATTGTTAAAAATTAATTATTAGAGTAAATATTGTTTAAAGGATATCATTAGTTTTTTCTTTAAATTTCTTAAATAAATCTCTTCTGTCATGTTTTTTAATGCGACGTATATTTATTGATAAATAGCGTCACATATAGGTGTAGATATATCCATTATATTTTAATACAATATAAACTATATAATTTTAATATAAACAAGAGTTAATATAAGTATTAATTTCAATTTTTAAAATCAATATTATAATGAACTAGTATAAATTATAATCAGACACAATATTTTTCTAGTTTAGTCGTATTTTAAAGTTCATATATATAGAAGTTATATATCACATATTAACACACTTTAAATGTAATTTAAACTATAATATTTCAACTATACAATTATAATTTTAAATAAATAAAAAATTTGAAAATCACTTTTTTTTCTGAACAAAACGAGTGTATTTAATGAAGCAAGCGTTAAATAGGCATAAACTAGAGGTGTATGCAAGTACAGGTATACGCGATTATAATATGCTATATTACATCACTAGAAAGCTGAATATCCCGAGGAGAATACAATACCCGTACACTAATAGTCAAACATATATGATATTAAGGGGAGGAATGAGGTCCTTCAGAATTATTATTAACATCTTATTTGTTTACAAAGTATTATGTTTGAAACAACATAATAAAATATTTATCTATCATTTGATCTATAAAGTATAATTGATATCGTCATATCAGTATATAAAAATAGTACTTTATTGCAAGTACCAATTAAATAAATAATGTAAATTACTTTATAATAATGTATGGTTTATCCCAGGTTTATACTATAGCTAAGGTAACTATGATACGAGTATTGTCCAATTGAATGCAAGCATTTACAAGAAAATGAATATAATAATTTCATAATAAAATATTTATATATTTTATATAATAAGTATACAATAATTTATATAGTTCTACTTATTTGTGTGTATTATAATGCATATATATATATATAAATATCTTATTTTATAATCCTTCATAATGTATAAAGAATATTAATAATAATTTCGAAAATAAAAAATATTATTAAAAAATTAAAAACATCATTATATAATATTGTACACATGGGTGAGGGTATTCTTTTACCATATTGGTGTTTTAAAACTATCCTATTCTGTCCTATCATATTCTATCCTGTCTTATGCTATGCTATCCTATTATCTCCTATCCTATATTATCCTATACTATCCAATTCTATATCAATTACTCCCCGCGTGACAGATATGATTGCCTAACCTAGTTGAGATTTCATGAGTCGATGGTAAACTTTCCAGACGCGGTCGAGGTCCATGCCTGAGTCGAGGTAGATAGCCCCGGCCAGAGCTTCGAACAGGTCTGCTAATGCCTTCGGGTATTCTATCTCGTCGGACTGGACACTGGACATTATCTCCTAGCCGGGAGATGTAGGAGGTGGTTGTTGTTACAACGGTGTCGGATGGCACGTGTTTAACACGTACATAGTAACGCAAGCAGGTCGACATATTAGACATACATTGTTCTACTAAACATAATATGTATCACTCTTCTGCATAGAGATGAAAGTGTGTGTGTATTCGGAAAATTCCATAAAGAAATACTTTATCAACAACGTGTATTATCTTAGGAAATTTATTTTAGAAATTAGTAATTTTAGGAAAGTTTTAATCTTTTCATGATATATTTGATCTATGTGACACAATTCCAAAATAAAGATGATTATTATTCTGTATTAGAATTTTAATTCTAAAATGAAATTATTAAGATAATATATAAGTTGCACCTAAACTATACATTTTGATAATTGTAAATATTGTTAACATGCGATATATTTAACAATTTTTATTTAGTTTCAAACTAAATGAATAATACCTATTTAAATGTGAACTATGAAATAATAACAATACAAATGTGAAACAGCTAGATAATTAACAGATGAATCAGTGTAAAAAGTATTACATAATGACCTGTGATTAATAGCATGTGTAGAAATAAACATGTGTAGATGTACATGTGTAAATTAGTTTACTGATAGCATTCTATAAACCAATACTAATATATACACACACATGCTTCCGTGAATGTGTATTCATAAATAAATATATACAATCATAAATATATATATATATATATATGTATATATTAACTTAAATGTAGAATGTAGCCATGATATTAAGGATAACAACTAGTTAAAGACATACAGTTACAACAATCATTAGCCATGATAGCCATGTATAGATAACGATGTTGATAGTGAAATTATATATAGGGGCCTGATTAAGTGTGAGTGTAAGATTATTCACGTGTTGGGCATATCTATTGCGAGGTTATCACTACGCTTAGATGAGATGAGTGTGATAAGTTAGGAGATGATTAGATTAGGATTTCGGGCTGATAGTATAGATAGAAACCGGGAGAATTATCACCCGACAATGAGATGGATAATACACTAGAGATGTGGGCAAAGGGGTGAGATGAAGGACATATAGGTGTAACGAGGACATGACCTTGACGCACTAACTTCGTCCAAGTCGAGGTCGGGGTTCGAGTACTTGCTGTCGATGAAGAGGTCGATGACCTTGAACTGAGAGGCGGACAGCGACTTCAGGTATTTGTGTAGGTTCCACTTGACCGCCAGCGCAGCAAACATGTTGTTGTTGACCAGCGCTGACCGCATGTCGGTAAGGACACCTGGTGGTAGGGTGCGGCGATACTATAACACTAGTATCGGGGGTGGGGGTTATTATAACACTAGTATCGGGGGGTGGGGGTTACTATAGAACTAGTACCGGGGGGTGGGGGTTACTATAGAACTAGTACCGGGGGTGGGGTTATATCTTTACTATATCACTAGTATTAATATTGGCTGCAGCTGATAGGTCTACTGCGGTGAGGGTAGTAGTGGGGTAGCGGTATACTATAGCACTAATACTGGTGTTTGGGGATACTATAGTACTAGTACCGGTACTACTAGCACTGCTGCTAGTGCTGATGGGTATATGGTGGTGTTAGAGGTGGGGCTATACTATCAGATGGTTATAGGTATACTGTGATGGTGATACTAACCGGGGCTGTACTTGGCTTTATCTTCAAACACGTATCTGGTGATCATGTAGTCGAGGATTGCGTCTCCCAGGAACTCTAGTCTGATGTGTGAGTGTGTAATGTGTATGTGTGTGTGTGTAGGTGTGTGTGTATAGGTGTGTGTGTGTAGGTGTGTGTGTAGGTGTGTGTGTGAGTGTGGGTGTGTATGTGTGTGTGTGTAGGTGTGTGTGTTGGTGTGTGTGTGAGTGTGGGTGTGTTTGTGGGTGTGTGTGTGTACGTGTGTGTGTAGGTGTGTGTACATGTGTGTGTAGGTGTGTGTACGTGTGTGTGTGTGTGAGTGTAGGTGTGTGTGTAGGTGTGTGTGTGAGTGTGGGTATGTGTGTACGTGTGTGTGTAGGTGTGTGTACGCGCGTGTGTGTGTGTGTGTGTGTGTAGGTGTGTGTGTGTAGATGTGTATGTGTGTGTGTGTGTGTAGGTGTGTGTGAGTGTATGTGTGTAGGTGTGTGTGTGTGTGTAGGTGTGTGTAGGTGTGTATAGGTGTGTGTAGGTGTGTTGTTGTTGTTGTTGTTGTTGATTGCGGCAGCGTCACAAGGACCAAAGTCCATGTGCGTACGCTAAGACAGTCTCGGGGTTGGTTACCAGGACTGCTAACGGAGGTGCCGCTCCTCCAAATGCGCGGATACGTTTCGCGACTAATGCCGGACATTCCTGCAGCCAATGTTCGAGCGTTTCAGGTTCGAGTTCGCAGTGGGGACACAAGGGGGATTCATTTGGTGATACCACACTCCTGTAAGCAGCTAACTTGTGGCAGTGACCGCTTCTTAGTTGTGCTATTAGTACTTCGTCCCTTCTTCCCAGCGAACTGTTCGAGCGCTGGCCATCGAAAACTTCCCTTGTCCTTTGATGCAGGATAGGAGGATCTGTGATTAGTCTTCTGATTGTAGCCTTTGTCGAGTTGAAAGATATCACGACATGGCACTGTACCGCATTTCCCGCTGCTGCTTCTCCTGCTTCCACGTCAGCCCATTCATTTCCTATGAGACCGCAGTGACCGGGGACCCATTGTAGGAGGACTTGCATTTTTAACGCTGATAATCTTCGTCTAACTTCAGATAGCTCCACTCCATGCTTCTCCCCGAGTTTCTTAGTGCTGATAGAGTTGACTGGCTATCAGAACAAATGATAACGAACTTATATCTCCGGTTATCGTTGTCCTGAAGCCATTTCACTGCCAGATTCAGCGCCGACACTTCAGTTTCGAACGATGAGGTCCACCTTCTTCCTGTCTCGCTGATGGATGAGATGCGCGTAGGATTTGATGCCGGACCTGTCGTGATGATAGCCGCACTGCCTCCATTCGCGATACCACTCTTAGCTGATCCATCGGTGTAAATGATGATGTCTGGGGTCCCAGAACTTGATAAGGTATCGATGGTGTCATGCAAAAGAGTGTCCATATTGCTTGATTTGCCATTGCCACTTTTCAGGACTGTAATAACTTTCCACGTCGGGTCCGCATCCCAAGTCCAGGGTGGAGGTTTTGCAGGAGTGAGTCTCTGGCGTGGTAGGGTATTCAGACCTGCCGAATCACATTCTGCTATCGCCATCTGACTGAAGCTACTTCTGTTTTTCCAACGATGAGGCACTGGGTTATCGAAGAGTGATCGTCTTGGGTTACTTAGGGGTAAACGTGCAGACTTTTCCCATGCAATGAGACAGTTTCGTCTTACTGCTACAGCAACTGACATGATCTCCGCCTCTATCCTTAGACATTCCAGTGGTGTATCTGATAGTTGACCGGTTATGACTCGTAATGCGCGGTTTTGTGCCCTTTCAAGTATCTGCAAATTCGACTTGGCCAACCATGGTTGCCATCCTGCGCCACAGTAATGTAGTACGCTTTGGATGGTGGCTTTAAAGACTCTTACCAGACTTTTCCGACTCCAACCCCACTGTTTGGTGGCAAGTGATGCTAGTATTCTTGTTCTGCACAGAACTCTTGTTTTCACAATTTCTGCATGTGTACGAAAACTCAATGTTCTATCGTACGAGATGCCAAGGAACGAAGGGAACTTGTTAACCGGGATTATTTGATCATTGATTGTTATGCTGGGGATCCATTTAGCTTCGTGCGGGTCTGTGCTGAAAAAAGATGCAACGCATTTTGCAGGGTTCAATATCAGTTTGTGATTACAGCTCCAACTGGCTATGTTAGACACTGCTAACTGAACAGCCTCTTGAGCTACCTGAATATCCTTGTGTTGTGCCCATATAGCAATGTCGTCCGCATAAAGGCTTACTTGAACTTCTTCTGAAACGATGTCCTTAATACCATTGATATAAAATATGAACAGTAGAGGAGAAAGAACAGCACCTTGAGGTACGCCTTGATGTAATTTCAAGCAATTCCCCGTGACATTATCGATTCTGACTCGCGCATTTCTGTCGCAAAGGAATCCCCTGATCCATTTTACCATGGTAGTAGGCACCCCTTTATCCAGCATAATCTCAAACAGACGGTTTCTCCACACTGTGTCGAACGCTTTGCTAAAGTCCAGGAGAGCGAGAACGCTTCTTAGAGCAGGACGATTCTGGAAACCATTACTGATTGACTGTGTCAGACGTAAAATTTGGTCCTCACAAGAACGTGAAGATCTAAATCCTGCCTGTTCATCACACCACCAACCGTTCGATTCGGCCATGTACGATAACCGATTAGCAACCATTCTTTCCATCGTCTTAGCGATGCATGATGTGAGAGAAACGGGTCTATATGAGTCAATGTTATTCGCTGGTTTCCCTTTCTTGAGAAGAGGAATGATTACTGCTTCCCTCCAAGTTGCGGGACATATACCTTTAGACCATGATTCATTGTATATTTCAAGTAGGAATGCAAGAGCATTCGGGCCGAGTGCTTTGATGAAGCGAGGGGAGATAAGGTCTCTACCTGGGGCACCTTTCAATTTCATGTTTCGTATAGCTTGATTTAGTTCTGCAAGATTGAATTCTTGAACGCCTTGGATTTCCACGGTAGGCATCTTTAATCGACGGCGAATAGCTTTTTTACATCTGTCCTGTTTCTTAATGTCTATACGACTTATGGACGCGTATCTTTTCATGAAGGCATTTGCTTTAGCTTTACTTGTGACGTACTGCTTTCCATTGTGGATTAGAGTCTCATTCTTTGCGATTCCGTTGCTTGTCCCACTTAGCGATTTAATGGTGGACCAAATCCTGTTCGGATCTGCATTATGCTCCGAGTCTGCAAGAAAATCTATCCATCTTTCTTCCTTTTTTACCTTGATTAAGTCTTTCACTACTCTACAGGCTGTTGTCCATTCGGATCGATGTGTAGCAATACTCCTTCTTAGTAGGTTACGAGCTTTTATAGCAGTTCTAATCTCACGAGTAAGCCATACCTTATCATTGGTTGAGTATTTCACTTTACCGATAAACTTGTATGCAGCCTCAATGATAATGTCATTTAGAAAGTTCATCCTAGCGTCCACAGAAGCTGCTGCTATGTCATTTGGAATGTCCTTCATTGCATCTTCAACATAGAGTGAAAAACCATTGAAGTCAGCTTTGTTCCAATTCCAGCGTAGTTCCTTGGTCAGTATTGGCTTTAGCGAAGAGACTTGACATTCGATATTTATCAGAATCGGAAGGTGGTCGGAGCCCATACAGTCAATCGTGGTCCATTCAACTTTGTCAATCCAGCTGTCATGTAATAGCGTAACGTCCGGTGAACTGCTGCCACCAGTGCCAGCATTGACGCGCGTGGCTGAGCCATCATTTGCAATTGCGAAGTTCTTTACCATCATCCAATCTTCGATTTCTTGACCAAGGTTATCTTCCGGCTGCCATTCGTCCCACATGTGGGAGTGTGCATTCAGATCACCACCAATGATGGTATTCTTGTCCGCCGGAAGTTCTGATGTAAAAAATTCTCGGCCATGCATCTCACCTCTCGTGGGAGGACAGTATACATTTGCGCATATCATTGGTTTTAGAGAACTGGAATTAAGTTGGATCATAAGTATCTCCAGAAGAGAGTTTTGAACTGCTTGAGTGTGTTCTATGATGGTGTAAGGTATATCGTCCTTGATGAAAGTTATCAACCCTCCACCACGTCCTTCACCTCTATCCTTTCGAACCGTCGCATACCCTTTTATGCTAGGAACTTTATCTTTTGAACATAGTTTGGTTTCTTGAATCATTATGATATCCAAATCTAAAAATCTTGATTTATCCTCTAGTTCAACCATTTTCGTCTTTAGTCCATTCGTATTCCATTGTAGAATTTTCAGATTTCCTCTGTTGAGCAAGTCAGATCTTGTTTCAGCTATATTCGAGGGAGGATTCGAGATATCGATTCCTTTCCTGTTATGGGAGGATACGCAGAAGTCACATTTCCACGAACTTGTTCTGATGTACAGATCCTGTTCGTCTCTCGATAGCTTTGAACAGCTTTTGTGACATTCTCGAAGACAACTGACACAGATTAGCGGACGAAGAGATTTTCTCGTGACTTTACTGCAAAGTAAACATCGCCTATGATGAACGTTAGAAGATGACTCGACTCTATCTCCTACCACCTGCCCCACTAGCGTAATCACATTGGGGGAGGGTTGACGCACAATGGGTGAACCTTGTATGCAAGATGAACATTTCCACACAGCTCTAACTTGTGCCGCTCTAAGAAGACCGCTGCATTTCTGTTGTTGTTGTTGTTGTTGTTGTTTAAGTATTTATTTTAAGCACATCATTAATAATTATAATTCTATAATGTGGATCTAACAATATATATCACATATAGATAAAAATAGCGAATGTATACATTATATATATATAATATTATATATATATAATTCGCACGATAATATTACGAATAAACGAACATCAATGTTTGGCGATAAGAAATTTTTTTAATTTCTTTTTAAAGATATTAATTGATAAATTTTTATTTCTAAGTTGCGGGGGTAGTTTATTCCATCTAATTGTTGATGAAGAGCTGAATTTTCTCCTTTCGTATTTGATGCAATGGGTAATAGGTTGGTGTAGTATAGTGGAATTGTTATTACGTAAAAGTCTAGTGTTTGGTTTATGTTTTATTTTGTTTCGTAAATTATAGGGTAAGTTATAAGTAATAGTCTTTTTAAGTATTGTAAGTATTTTGTAGTTGATAGAGTCTTCAGTGTTTAGCCAGTTAAGTTTTTTACGTAAGTCAGTAATACTAGTTGTATAGTCAGTCTTCTGTAGTCGGTATATATATCTAATTGAGCGGTTAATTATTTTGTCTAGTTTGTCTATTTTCAGTTTTTCAGTTCCTGTGAATAGTGAGTTGCAGTATTGTAGTCTTGAAAGTATGAGAGTCTGAGTCAGTAGTTTTGTAGTATTTCTATTTAAGTATGGTCGTATTTTTTTAATATTGAATAGCTGTGCAGTCGTAGATTGAGTAAGTAAGCTGTAATGTTTATCTAGATTAAGTTTATTATTGAAGTTGACGCCTAAGTATTTAACAGAATTGGTGGGAATGATTTTGTGTTGATTAATAATAATGTCAGGGAAGTAAGTATTTGGGTCATTAGTTATATTTAATAGTTCAGTTTTATTGATGTTTATTAGTAGGTTATTATTTGTTAGCCAGTTTTGTAGTTCGTTTAAACAGTCTTGTAGCTGGGTAGAGTATGTTATCGTTGCGTGTAGTTCTATGTCGTCTGCGTATAAGTTGTAAGTAATAGATGGATAACGTTTCATAATTGTTTGTAATGGAATAAGATATATAGAGAAGAGAATTGGGGAAAGTATTGAACCTTGAGGAACACCGTGATCGATGGTATATGATTTAGAGTAATTATTTCTTATTTTAATGGAATAATTTCTATCTTTAATAAAATTAGAAAACCATTCCATAGTTACATCTTGTATTCCTATGTTTCTAAGTCTTTCTAGCAGTATGTCATGTCTAAGGGTGTCGAATGCAGAAGATAAGTCAAGTAGTATTAGCTGTATTGGTTGTCCAGTATCTAGTGA
This sequence comes from Osedax fenrisi, assembly GCA_964019155.1. Lineage (NCBI taxonomy): Eukaryota > Metazoa > Annelida > Polychaeta > Sabellida > Siboglinidae > Osedax > Osedax fenrisi. Next base: position 59,258,152 of record OZ025240.1, on the reverse strand, counting down.
GTTATATAAGTCGTCAAAAAGAGAGAGTACGGTAGTTTCAGTACTATGTAGTTTACGGAATGCATTTTGTCGTATGTCCAGCAACGTATTTTCAGTTAAGTAGTGTGAAAGTTGAGTATAAACAGTTTTTTCAAGAATTTTAGATAGTAGAGGTAGTTGAGATATAGGTCTGTAGTTTGAGAATTCAGAAGAGTCAAGATTAGTTTTTTTTATTATTGGCGTAATTATTGCGTTTTTTAGTAAATTTGGAATAGTTCCTGTTATAAGTGAGTCATCAATTATATTTTTGTAAGTCAAAGTCAGAGTTGTTGCTAGTTTTTTTATTAGGTATAAAGGAATTGGGTCGTGTGGTGAAGAGCATCTAGCAGTGACAATATAATTGTAGATTGCAGTATTAGTAGGTACAGTAAAATGTGTTAGTGTCGAAGTGCATGGTAATATTTGGTGTGCATTATAAATAGGGTTAAATGTACAAGAGAGTCTATTACAAATGGTGTTAATTTTGTCTTTAAAATATTCTGCAAATTTCTTACATAGTTGATCATCGGGAAAATGTGGGAGTGTAGAATTTTTATTTTTTCCTAAGAGGGTCTTAGTTATTGAGTAGAGTCGTTTATAGTCGTGTGAACAATCGTTTATTTTGTCAGTAAAGTAGTCTGTTTTTGTAGATTTCAGTTCATTCCTGTATATATATCTATTTTTTCGTAGATCAATTAGATTTGATTGTGATGGTGATTTTGTAAATAGTCTACATGATTTTCTAAATAAAACTTTTAAATTATTTAATTTGGAGTTAAACCATGGAGTTACGTTATGTAGAGTCAAGTAGTTTGTTTTCAGTGGTGCATGTTGATTTAATAGTTGTTTAAGTATAGTGTTTAAGTTGAGTACTGTAATTTGGGTTTTATTTATCATAGAGATAAAATCAGATGAAAATTCATCAATATTTATTTTTCTGATACACCTGTAAGTAATTAGGGTCTGTCTAGGTGAGGAGTTCAGTATATTAAGTTGAGAGTTTATTGCGTAATGGTCAGTGAGTAATGTAGAGCATGTTGGTTTATGTATTAGTATATTAGATTGGTTGTATGTAAGTATCAGGTCTAGTATATGTCCGTGGGTATGAGTTGCAAAATTAACGTGTTGAGTTAAATTCAGTTCATAACAAAGTCGTTTAAAGTCTTGGTGGTGTAGTTTGTCAGAGTCATAGTGGAAGTTGAAATATCCTAGAATAACCAGGTTGTCATAGTTATGTTCATGTATAAAGTTTGTAAATTCTAAAGCAAAAGTTGTATGGCAGTTATTTGGTGGTCTGTATACTAGTAGGATCGGAATTATATTATTTTTTATTTTCAGTTTAGTAAAAAGAAAATCGCAGTTTGATGTACAAATCTCGGGCTGAGGAATAATTGTGATGTGATTTTTTACTAATAAAGCTATAGCTATAGTGTGTGTAGATGTGTGTGTGTGAGTGTGTGTAGGTGTGTGTGAGTGTGTGAGTGGGTGTGTAGGTGGTTGTGTAGGTGGTTGTGTAGGTGTGTGTGTAGGTGTGTGTGTAGGTGTGTGTGTAGGTGTGTGTAGGTGTGTGTAGGTGTGTGTAGATGATTCTGCTAATCGATTACCTTATACGTTAATAAATAGAAAGGATGTGGGAGTAGTGAGGAGTAGGGGAGGGGGATTTTAAACAATACATAAGGAGTAACGGAATTTAGAATTTTTTTTAAAACCTTCAGCGCATCACCAATATTGAACCAAAATATATTTGTATTACTAAAATACTGTCATGAACATCATAGTTATAGAATCTACAACGACATGGTATGATCTGGTTAATAAAATCACTCTTAGAGGAGGCGAAGGTAATAGAGGGGCGTTAAGTTGTGTTAACCCCCGATAGCAGTCCATGTGTGTGTATGTGTGTGTGTTATACTTGAGGTAGGAATAGGTTAGCAGACAGGGGGGAGGGTGTAACAGAGAGCTGTGGGTTAACCTCTGATAGCAGTCGGTGAAAGTGTTATACTTGAGGTAGGAATAGGTTAGCATGACAGGGGTAGGGTGAGGGTGTAACAGAAATGTGGGTTAACCTCTGATAGCAGTCGTTGTGTGTGTGTTATACTTGAAGTAGGAATAGGTTAGCAGACAGGGTGAGGGTGTAACAGAGAGATGTGGGTTAACCTCTGATAGCAGTCGGTGAAAGTGTTATACTTGTAGGAAGCCTGAGTGAAGACTTGCAACAGGTAGCCGCGGTTCTTGAACTTGTACTCTATACTGTCTTCAAACTGATCGTACCCTCGCAGTAGGTTATCGAAGCTGACTTCACACGCACTCGGTTGGTTGGTTAATCTGTGGGGCGAGCGCGTGGGTGGAGGCAGGGTCAGTGGCGAGTAGGGTGTGGGGCTTGGGGTGCGGGGGGTGCGGGCTGAGGGTGTAGGGGTGAGGGTGCTCGGTTGAGAATTGAGAACATGGAGAAAGAATATATATAATAAATATTATTTAGCATTTACTTGCTTTACAATTAACTTAAATAACTACCTAAATAAATAACTAACTAATCTAAATATATATCATATTTTGTTATTATTCGAAATATAGAGGTGCCAATCAACGCTGCTCTTAATACGTTTATAATAGTATAGAGATTATGTTAATACCCAGGGGTTGGGTTGGGTTTGGTTTGGTTTTGAGGTATTGATATAATCAGGTATAAGGGTAATAAGCAGAGCTGGGCACGATACTCACAAAATATATAATATATACATAATTTTTTCTTAAAATAGATACTACTACAATTATTTAAAAAAAAATCATAGTAGATACAATTACAAATACAGAATTTTCTTAGTAGATACAAATACATAATGATTATATTAAATATATATAGTATATATATATAGAAGGTTTTCTGGCGGGCAGGAGTACAAGTGAAGAGATCTTTAACTTAAGGATATTATGCGAGAAATACATTCACCATCAACAGTATCTATATCATGTATTAATTAATTTTAAGAAAGCTTTCATTCGGGTATGGCATGAAGCATGCTGGGCTACTATAAATAATTATAGTATAGATCATGATATATTACGTTCTATAGAGGGGTTATATAAGAGCTATACTAGCGCAGTATATCAAAATGGAGCTATTGGTGATTGGTTCGATACAAGTGTTGGAGTAATTCAAGTATGTTTGTTATCATCCACTCTGTTTAACATATATATGGTCATATTTGCACTGTAAGTATAGGATGCAGATCAATAACAAATCTTAGATTCGCAGACGATATTAATGGTCTTGCTGGAAGTGAGAAGAAACTGCAACAACTAGTGGAGAGACTAAATAATACATCAATTGACTATGGAATGGAAATTAATGTTGATAAAACAAAAATAAAGATAAACAATATAGTCGGAGTGATTACCAGTATTAAAGTGAACAATCAAGCTATAAATGAAGACCATAACTTCTTATAGCTAGGTGCCACAATAGCGAAGAGTGGTTCGAGGCCTGAAATAATACGCAGAATTGCACAAGCAACAGCTATATTAACGATATTGAAAATAATATGGAAAGACAAAAATGTAGTGTTAAAATTAAAAATCAGTCTAATTTGATCACTCGTTTTATCCATATTTCTTTATGCTTGTGAAAACTGGATACTTACATCAGATCTACAGCGCATAATCCGAGTAATGGTAATGCGCTGTTTCAGGAAACTCCTCAATATTAATGACACGTATCATATTACTAATGAGGAAGTGAGGAGCAGAATAAAGCTATAAATTGGCCAATGCGAGGAATTACTTTCTGTTAGGAAGAGAAATCTAAAATGGTAGACATATAATAATTTCAATAGGCCTTTCTAAAAGTATACTAAAGAGTACTAGTGAGTCGCAAACGTGGTAGTTAGCGTAAACGGTGGGAGCATAACGTAGCAGAATGGACCAACTTAAGGGCTTCCGAATCCTTAAGTTTGACAGACGATGGAAGTAGATGGCGAGAAGTTGTTTCAAAATCCATGATGGCGCCCCTAAGATCACCCGAGGTCATGGTATAGGTAAAGGTAAAGGTAAAGGTATAGGTATATATCATATATATATATGTCTATAAATAGCAAGTAAAATATATTATAAATGATAACTTTTTTGTGTATATTGTATGTAAAATGTTAACACACAAATTGTGCATCGACACACACTTCATATATCAAATACAGTTAATTAATATAATTGTTGACATTTAATGAAAGGTGATGATGCCCACAATGAATCTTTTAGTCTACCAGCGTTTATTTCAACTGAAATTATACTATGAACCATTACAGACTATATATAAATATACATTATTACAATATACTATTTTTCAACTAAACATAAATTACAGACCTTTACTTTCGAATGATCACTTAACACGAATTAAAGTAAATTATCAAATATACAAAAAATAAATTATTAATATATTATTATTTAGAATTAATTCTATTTATTAAAATGATTTTATCTTTCAATATAATATATAATTTTGAATTATAAATAAATTATTATATAAACTATATTATCAAAAAAAATGTCTTTGTTTTCAATAAATGTATATAATAGTTTTTGAGAATAAATCACTATAATTGATATATCATAATTTTTAATGATGAATTTATTTCAATATTTACAAAAGATATTTTATATATTAAATTAATTTATAATATGATATTATAAAATATTGATATAAAATCCAAATAATATCCAAATGATATATTATTTATTAAAATCTATTTGTTTACATAATTGTCTTAGTAGATAAGTATCATAGATACTATTTATGACTAATAGATACGAATACAAATATTTTTTAAATAGAATATAGAATAGAATTTATTAATAATATTAATAGAATAACATATCATTTTTTTAATAGATACAAATACAAATGTATCTACGATACTGATTTTTTGCCTTAATAGTACTGTATCGGTGATACTGCCCAGCTCTGGATATAAGATATAGATATTATGAAAGTAATAAGTTATAAAGGTAACAAAAATGTAAATGTATTATAGTTAATTAACTCTGTCATAACTTATACATCTAAGTGGGTATATGGAATTAACTTGATGATAATGTAATGTACATTTTTATTTTAATTATTCTTGTAATACAACTATAAATATCCTATGTATATATAGGATATTGATAGTTATATATTATAGTTATATATATATTTATATATATATATATATGATATTGATAGTAATTTTTAATACTTTAATATATTAATTAATAAATTTTAATGAATAATAATTACAAAATAGTTTATTATATTACATTATTGACAAATAATTATTGAACTTTAAATGTAACGCCCTAATAATATAGTTCATAGGGTTAATAATGATTAATATCTGCAATGTCTTCTTAAATGGTGTATATAGATAGATATATATGAAATTCATGTGCAATGTGGGTGAGAACTAGTGATGTAAATAATGCTGAGCTGAGTCTTTTGGTTATTAATGTTGAGCTGAGACTTTCATTTTCGGAAAAAAAACAAGCCCGAGCCGAGTTGAGACGACTTTAGGTAACTGAGACAGATTTGCATCATGCTTTAGATTTGAGCATCATTTACATCACTAGTGAGAAGTGACTAGATATGGCTAGAGATGCAACTAAGCGATGTTTGGAACCTGATACGGTTCAGATTCTTCATGGAGCTATCCGCTATTTTAAGTTTAAGCATCCAGTACATGAACCTCATGGCGGCCCTGTCTCCTCCATGGATCAGGTAGCAACCTGTAACAGCACCCGTTTAGCATTACCGTCACGCATGGACGCATTCACATTGATAATCATTGCATGTCTATTTTTGAATACAATAATTGGTATTTTAAACTTGTTAACTACTACCACTACTACTACTAATACCACCACTACCACTGCCACTAACACTACTACTACTACTACTACTACTACTACTACTACTACTACTACTACTACTACTACTACTACTACTACTACTACTACTACCACTACCACTACTACTACTACTGCTACTGCTACTACTACTGCCAATACTACTACTGCCAATACTACTACTGCCAATACTACTACTACTACTACTACTACTACTACTACTACTACTACTACTACCACTACTACTACTGCTACTGCTACTACTACTGCCAATACTACTACTACTACTACCACTACCACTACCACTACCACTACCACTACCACTACCACTACCACTACTACTACTACTACTACTACTACTACTACTACTACTACTACTACTACTATTACTACTACTACTACTACTACTACTACTACTACTACTACTACTACTACTACTACTACTACTACTACTACTACTACTACTACTACTACTACTACTACTACTACTACTACTACTACTACTACTACTACTACTACTACTACTACTACTACTACTACTACTACTACTACTACTACTACTACTACTACTACTACTACTACTACTACTACTACTACTACTACTACTACTACTACTACTACTACTACTACTACTACTACTACTACTACTACTACTACTACTACTACTACTACTACTACTACTACTACTACTACTACTACTACTACTACTACTACTACTACTACTACTACTACTACTACTACTACTACTACTACTACTACTACTACTACTACTACTACTACTACTACTACTACTACTACTACTACTACTACTACTACTACTACTACTACTACTACTACTACTACTACTACTACTACTACTACTACTACTACTACTACTACTACTACTACTACTACTACTACTACTACTACTACTACTACTACTACTACTACTACTACTACTACTACTACTACTACTACTACTACTACTACTACTACTACTACTACTACTACTACTACTACTACTACTACTACTACTACTACTACTACTACTACTACTACTACTACTACTACTACTACTACTACTACTACTAATACTACTACTACTACTACTACTAATACCTCTACTAAACCTATGAGAGCTTCAACGCAGTCAGCTATAGACTTATCGGGAATACATTGTTCAGTCTGTGGTGTACAGATGGCGACAGTAGGTCTCCTGGTGAAGGTTGAGTTTACTTCTGACAGACTCTCATCCATGTTGTGATCGTCGTCTGTAAGGTCATTGAGGTCATTAAGGTTATCAAGGTCATTGTGGTGATCAAGGTTATTGTGGTGATCAAGGTTGCAATAGTAGGGAAATAATTGTCGTTTTTATTTGTTATTTCGATGGAGCAATTTCATCCCATTCAGAAACTTAGATGAAGTTTTTACTCGTAACTAAATGGTTATAATGTCCTTATTTATTTAGGAGAATAGTTTTCCTATAGTCTAAATATTTCGTATAAGGTTTATGTGGAAAATATCCAGCTCATAATCATATACCAGTAGGTCCTATTAGAGGGTAGAGCTAGTACGTCCCCATTAGAGGGTAGGGCTAGTAGGTCCCATTAGAGCAGGGGTTCTTAAACTATGGGTCATGACCCAAAAAAGGGTCATGGGGTTTTTTCAAAGGGTCATAGGTTTTTTTATTAATAATATTAAATTTAAGAAAGAAGATTTCTCCGAAAATTCCGTGTATTAATAAATCTCAATTAGTATTATTATTGGTGAACAATTACATTCTAAATATTTAAAAAAATATTTATAGGATCAAGTCAGTTATTCGACGAGTTAAATTTTCCTGCGAGCCAAAATAAGTAGGAATTATAAATTGCTCTTTCAATTCAATGATTTCCTCTACGCCCTTCTATCGAGTTTTTCAAGTTTAAAGAAACTCAACTTAAACGATCACGTTTGGACACTGATTCAAGTGTAATGTTTCAATCAAGTAGCGTTACAAGAGCATCCTATGAAATAGCGCTTCTTATTGACAATAAAATAAACCATACATAATAGCAGAAACTCTAGTGAAACCCTAGGGTTTCACTGTATAATTAAAGCTGCCAAATTGATTTTCGAATATAAATCTGTATACAAATTGGGTCAGATTAGTTTATCCAATGATACAATTAAAAATAGAATTGATGAAATGTCAGAAGACATTAAATTATAAGTAATAAAAAACATCACAAACTCACCCTATTTTTCTTTACAACTCGATGAATATACAGATATTTCTCACACCTCACAGTTATTAGTATATGTACGATACATTCGCGATAGCAAAGTTGAAGAAGAATTTCTATTTTGTAAGCCTTTAACAACTACGACAAAGGCTATTGATGTAATGAACATATTTTCAGAATTTTTTGAAAAAGAAGAACTCTCTTGGTTAACATTAACTAGTGTATGCACAGATTGAGCTCCAGTAATGCTAGGATCAAAATCAGGATTTGCTACTTCAGTAAACAAAGAAGAATCCACTATAAGATATCACTATAACTATACATTGCATGATTCATCGAGAAGCTTTATCGTCGAAAACTCTTCCTATTAATATGAAATCCGTTTTACAAATACTTATCAAAATGGTTAATTTTATTAAAAAAAGTGCACTTAGTTAATACACGTATTTTTCGGCTTTTATGTCAAGAGTTGAATTCTACTGAAAAGGACCTTCTTTATTATACGGCTGTCAGAAGGTTGTCGAAAGGTAATGTTATAGCACGTGTATTTGAGCTTATGTATGAATTAAAAATATATTTTAAATCTCAAGGTAAAAATGCAGAAAATTTATTAAATGAGATTACCGATAATTTTAAAGAAAACGTATCTTACCTTGTAGATATACTCGAAGCATTAAATCTTCTTAATTTTCAACTTCAAGGTCCAGATACAATTATAATAATACAGAGATTGCATAAAACATTTATAGATAAACTAAAACTATGGATCAGTAAAATAGAAAATAGAAACATATAATGTTTTCCAAGAGTATCACAAATGATTGATGATAGTAATATATCGGAGAATCTCAATAATGAAATTAAAACTAATCTCAAATCTTTAAATATTGAATTTGAAAGTTACTTCCCCAAAATAAATACATAAAGCATACAAATGAGACTAGTAAATAATCCGTTTATTATAATTATGGATGATATTCATGAGGAAATGGAAAACGAATTTCTTAGTTTAGTAAATAATACATACATGAAAAATGTATTCAAACAAGAAGAAAACATATCAGATTTCATCACAATATCCAAAAATAGACTAACAAATTTGCATTGAGAGTACTTTTGCTATTTTCATCAACGTATTTATGCGAAAAAGGATTTTCTACATTATTGAATATAAAATCAAAAACTAGAAATAAACTTGAGGCAGAAAGATACATGAGATGTATTTTAAGCAAGACTTTGCCAAATATTTCAGATTTAGTATATAAGAAACAAATTAAAAATCACATTAATGAATATTTTAAGCAAATCTGTTTTTTATTTTCAAAATAATTTTAGGTAATAGTACAATTTTATTTCATGAAAAGGGTCATGACAACAAAAGTTTAAGAACCCCTGCATTAGAGGGTAAGGTGGGATTGTAGGTCCTCATAGGGGGATAATGGAAGTACCCCACCAATAAGTGGGTGAGTAAATACATCCCGTTGGGGGCAGTACCCCCCACCCCGACTAACCATTAGTATCATTGCCGAGTATATGGTAACAAGGGGGAAGCCACGTGTCGCTCGGCTCAAACTTGGAGGCCACCATATAACTGCCGATATGTCTCTTCTTGCCGGACTCGTACAGCTTATAGTTTGAGACGAGCTTACTTCGCATGTAGCTCAAACGACCCTCGTGAACTTGGATGTTGTGCAGGTACAGCTGTACCTAAGAGGGGCGGGAAGGGGTGTAACGGAAGGGGTGACACTAAACGATAGATCGACATCGGCTTAATCGCTATTCGGATGATTATTATTTCGGCAAAGAATATAGACATAGACCTATAATATATTGAAGAGTATCGCACGAGTGTGTGTTTATTAAGAAGGTTTGTTTATATATTACGCAGTGTTACTGAAACCTGTGACATGATATAGGAGAACATCAGAACCGGCTAGTTTTAGTGTAAAGAGCTATACATATAGGTCGCTACTAGGCATTGAAATACAGGCTGATTTTTAAAACATGTTCTAAGTATTAGGCAATATAGCTGAATGTAATCTCTATTCAAATACTGATCGTAATTAGATGTTATTTATTTGTTATTTATGTGAAATCAAAAACAAATAACAATGGAGAAAGAGAGTATAATGATTAGATTATTACAATACATACAATATCGGGGATACATATATGTTACACAGTATAATAACGAAATAAATGAAATGCTATTTCATTTTATATTAATAATAATTTAATTTGTTATAAATTTAAATATAAATTTAAATCTAAACATCGCGTGACGAAATACTAGATATTTGATAAATATTCATATATAAAAACAATGATTCGAAGTAGTAGATAATTAATAACCAAGGTCGTATAAAGGTCACAGAAGCTGTAAGGACGCTAACGGTTATGGCGTACTTGAGGAAAGAGTCGCCGATGGTTTCGAGGCGTTCGAGGTTGAAGAAATCGTTGGAGCACGACATCGTTAGCGCCTGCAGTATGTGACAGGTGGACGGGCCGATGAAAGAGTCGATGTAGTCGTCGTTAACGTGACTGAAGGTGAACGTTCCGCTGGCACCTAGCACGCGGGGGTATAGGTGTTATACATATACTGATTGTATTTTAGTGAGGTTATATTCCTGAGAAAGAATAACAGTGATTTCGTCGTGAGTGATATCGCACGCAATTATAATACACATTAATGTAAATTATTATTTATAAATAGTAGAATGTACACTACGCATAGGGGCGCTGCAACAGGGACATGTCCCCCCCACTTTAAAATCTAGTGGGACCTCCTATGTATTGGTCCGCCCCCCACTTTTAACACAAAATTTTGATTAGTTACCCCTACATACAAAATCGTTCCAGTGCCCCTAATAATGCATGAAATCACCGCACAGCACGAGATCATCACTCATCATGACATCACTACTCACGAGATCACTGGTTACCTACAGATATATTTGTATATATATATATATATATACATTGAGAGAATATCACCAGAGTATACAATGTAAGTGGAGTGGAAAAGTTTTAAAAGTATATATAGGAGCGAATAATATAATATGATATGATAATTAAAATGTATATATCATTAATATTATATTATATTAATATAAATATGTAGTATGGTATACAATTTATTGGTTATATTGATTATATAATTTGAAATATATTATTTGAAAGCAATAATTATTGATCACCATATATTATTATTAGTATTTAAAAAATACATGTTTTATTGTAGGTTATATTTTAATGAAATTATATTCCCTAGAAAAATATATGTATTAAAAATATATATATATATATATATATATATATATATACACATTAAAAGCCGCTTGAAGTACTTATGGGGTATTAAGTGTACAAGATCTGCTCACTATTCAACCTATTTCCATTGCTAATAGATCGCATGTATCAACATTTATTATTCTGTATTTGAAATTTCAGCAGGATATATTAACATTTTTATTGTAAATTACTCTTGAGAATTTTCAACATTTTATAATCAAAGAAGCTTATGAATTTTTAATCTTTTATAATGATTCTTATTCTAATTCACTGTATTAACTATACTCTTGTAATAGTCATGTGATAAGTACATAGGAGACATAGGGAATTATAGCTAAGAATTTTAGTTGTTAAAATATCGATATAATGTGTCATTCAATGAAAACAGACATATGATATAATACATTATTTATAAGAGAACAATATATCATGTTACACAATATTGTAATGATTCCCTACATGCGCAGTGATAACCATAATTAACAACTGAATATATCAATAGTCACATGGTAGATTAACAATATGCACAATATAATAGTAATTCATAATAGTTTAACAAAATATCAAGTACATTAAAAGATTAAAACTATCCCCAAATGAAGCCATTAAATCTATAGAGAAGCCATTACATGTGTGGTATGATTAATTTCATGTGCGGTGTGATGTATTATTATCCAGGCAAACTAATATGGAATATTATTAAATATAACTAGTAGCATAGCATATATTAATATATGCAATAATAAAAATAATAATTTAATAATTATTATAATTATTGTAATTATTATTATTACTTCCATAATTATAGTAATTGAATATGAAAAAAAAAACTATATTTTAAATCAAACATCTTCCTAGAAATAACATAAACTCACATGCATTACATAGTCAGAACATCATTTAAAGTGGAATATCTAAAATATTAGCTAGGCCCTTTTATGTGTATCAACAATAACATGTATCAAGGAAACCAAGGATGTTGATACAAGTGGACTTTACTATATATATATTGCTAAACCATCGTTGTGTTCTTCATCATTAGGATAAGATGACTTCAAAGGATCAAATCTGAAGTTTTCTGTGGGCAAGTTCTTACATCCGACCCCTAGGTTGTAGTTATGTATGTATCGTCATTGCCATGGTTACGTGTGATGGTGGCACGATGCAGGTAGCTACACGTGTGTATAGGTAGTTATGTTAGTGATATCGACAGCTAGTTAATTACCACTTTATCAACGAGATATTATAGTAAATAGGTACATTTAGTGAATAACTGATCGCTTATATTTAAAGATGGTAATTTAGGATTAGAAACATTATTTAAATAGAGTATGTGGAGGTTAATATAGGGTATAGTAGGTATAGGATAATGTAGATGTAGATGGGAGGAGTACACACAAGAGGATAGAGATGGGGAGGAAGTAGAGAAGTAGAGTTGATTCAGTTTTTCAATAATACAATTCATTTTATATTTATATATTATTGAAAATATATCATTAATAATACTTTATTATAATATATATAATTATGTACTATCGTAGCTATATATATATATATATATATATATATAATAGATTATACAGTACATGTTTATATGATATCATTTGATTAATTTATAACGATTTACCAAGGATGTATTTAATAACCGATTTATTTATATAAATAGTATTAAAAATAATTAATTTTATATTTGTTTAAATCATTTTTGTGATATATTTATAAAATAATATTATAGGTATGTATAGGTTTACAAGGAAGTGGAATAGCAACGGAAGCCCCTATCACATACACAGTGATAACCGGCCTTGAGAACAGTCTTATAAGAATAGGAGGATGAGGGGGAGGGGGAGGATGATGATGATAAGTAGGAGAAGGAGGAGGTGGAGGAGGAACTAGTGAATATAGGTCATAGAAAGAGATAAAGAGTAAATATAGGTCATAGAAGGTGTAACAGCAACCTCTTCTCATACATACACGGCGTAACTTACACACACACACACACACACACACACACACACACATAGGTTTAAGCAGAGGTGTATTGGCAATAGAACCCCCTCCCCCCCCCCCACACACGCGCGGTGGATGCTTCGATTCTGCCTTCACGTGGCGCACCCTGTCCATCACCCAAGATGGCGAAACGAATCTTTCTCTGCAACATACCAGTCTCGGACCCCAGGTCCGGTCAGGAGTGCCGCTACCCCTCTACCGCGGGGTTTTTCTGTGGTCCGGTCACCTTTCAGCTCTGGTGATCAGGATCCTGATACTAAGAGCTGGTGATATGGAACAGAACCCCGGCCCCTCGCAGAGCATGCCCAAGTGCAAGCCGTGTGGCAAAACACTTCGTTCCAACCAAGCCCACCTAACTTGTCGAACATGTAGTGCTACATCCCACAAACAAGAGGCATGCAGCGGGCTGAAAAGAGGACAGCAGACACCAGGAAATTTGACCTGCACCGATTGCGACCCGACCCAACGCAGACACCAACCTTCTCACTTGACAGGACCCACACTCGTCGGCCAACAAATTGGAGCACTGAGACCCATCAGGCCAGACTCGAGCCAGAAACGATGCCTACAATGTGAGAAGGTCGTGCGTTTTTCGACCCACCCACTGGCATGCTGTGGTTGTAAACGCCTCTGCCACAAAAGTTGCTCGAAGCTATCGCGGGGCGAACAGGACATGTTTATACAAGCAGGTTCCTGGCGCTGCCCCAACTACTCCGTGAACGCCAACAATGCTGGTACAGACAACAACACAACCAGAAGGAGAACTCCGGCTAGAAAGGCTGATGTAAGGAGCAGAGACTGCCTCCGACTGATCCAATGGAACGCAAACGGGATAAAAATAAGAATGCTTGAACTGGCGGACGCCGTTCGGAGACTTAATGTCGATATAGTTCTCATTCAGGAAACTAAATTGAGAGCACTGGACAATAACCCCAATATCAAGGGTTACTTCACGGTCCGTAAGGATAGGGGCATCGGCAGGGGAGGGGGGCTAATAACCTTCATCAAGGAAGACCTCCCTTTCACCATCATTGAAACGCCCGCAGTGGAGAACTCGCTTTTGGAAATCCTATCGATTGAACTAAGAACGAAATCCTTCAACAAAATACTCATATCAAACGTCTACTGCCCCCCGGCTCGAGGTGCTTCCATCGGCAACGAATTCAACATGTCGGTACTACCATCCGACCCGAATTCATTGACTGGAGGCGACCTAAATGCGCACACGAACATGTGGGACGAATGGCAGTCAGAAGATCCACTCGGCACCAATCTTGAGGAATGGCTCCTAGCGAAAGATTTCTGCGTTGCAAACGACGGCTCGGCTACAAGGACAAACCCAGGAACAGGAGGCAGTAGTGCACCAGACGTCTCACTTGTCCATAATAACATTTTGGACAGGGTAGAATGGAGCACTATCGACAGCCTAGGCTCAGACCACCTGCCTGTCCTAGTAATAGTTGACTGCCAAATCTCATCCCTGAATTCCCCCTCAAAAACTGAGCTAAAATGGAACTGGAACAAAGCGAATTTCCATGCTTTCGGTGAGGAAGTAGACGAAGCAATCTTAGCAGAATCTTCATCCTTCATCCAGCCCTCTCTTGACGCACGTTCCAAATTCCTCACTTCAGCTATACTCAAAGCCGCGACCTCGACCATCGGTAAGATCAAGCGTAGTAAGAATGGGAAAGAATGGCTAACCCGTGATATACGGGAAGCAGTGAAAAGGAGAAACTGCCTCAGAAAGGAGATATCCAGCAAACGCAGAGAATGGGTCGAATCGTGTAAGACAGTCAGGGAGATGATAAAGGCCAGTAAGGAGGATAGATGGAAATCGTTCCTTGAAGACTCGGAGTCCAGCGCCGATCCTCACAAAATATGGGCAACAATAAAGTAAGTGGAAGATCACCCTGTAGCATCAAGAACGAAACCCTGATCCATGACGGGAGAGAATACTCGACAAACAGAGGAAAAGCAGATGCCTTTCTGAGAAGATACGCCGAAATAAGCTCCCTAAACATCCCCAAAGCCTGCCGCATCAAGAATTCCGTCCGTCGCTCCCTCAACACGTCCACCGTCGAAGACGAGAGCTCTACATCCTTCACCAAAGCTGAACTCACAAATGCGATAACCAGCATGAAAGCAAAAGGAGCACCGGGAAAAGATATGGTGCACCCAAGATTCCTGAAAGCTTTAGGTCCGACCACCCTCAACTATCTACTAGATATGTTTAATGAGTCGTGGCACGTCGGATACTGCCCATCATCTTGGAGGGAAGCGGTTATAGTCCCGATCCTAAAAAAGGGAAAACCGGCCAGCTCGATAGACTCCTTCCGCCCGATATCACTGACCTCTTGCATAGCAAAAACGTTCGAGAGGATGATCGCTACTCGCCTCTCCTTCCTAGCTGAGTCGAAGGGTTGGTGGTGCAACGAGCAGGCTGAATTTCGAGCCATTAGGTCCTGTGAAGACCAAACTCTACGATTATCCCAATCAATCAGTGATGGCTTCCAAGCGCGCCCTGCCAAACGAACCGTCCTTGCGTTGCTAGATTTTAGCAAAGCGTATGACAAGGTATGGAGGGACAAGCTGATCGAAATCATGATTAAAGCAGGAGTCTCCCGAACAATGGCACGATGGATCAGAGGATTTCTGTGTGACCGGAAAGCATGCGTTAGGATTGATGGTACCATTTTATTGGTTCAAAACGGAAACTCAAGCAAGGAGTGCCACAAGGATCTGTCCTCTCCCCATTATTGTTCCTTTTCTACATAAATGGAATAAGAGAGACAGTCCCGGAAGGAGTCAAAATAAGTATGTACGCGGATGACATAGCCATATGGGCTCAAGATCCAATAAAAACGGAGGCGGAGAGGTAAGTACAGCTCGCCGTTGCCAAAATATCGGCATGGAGCAAAGCCCATAAACTCATCCTGAACCCGTTAAAATGCGAATCATCCTTTTTCTCCACCGACACCCATGAAGCTAAGTGGCTGCCCTCGATCTCCCTAAATGAACACCAATTGACGGTCAATAAAACCCCGACTTTCCTCGGTGTAAAATACGACCGCTCACTAACCTTCCGCCCTCACGTCGACACAATAAAATCCCGAGTCATGAGCCGATGCAGGATACTGGCCTCCCTCTCATCAAAGGAATGGGGATGGAGCAGGCTATGTATGACGCGCATTTACAATGCTACAATACACAGCACCCTCCATTACTGCGCGCCCGCATGGCAGCCCTGGCTGGCAAAATCCAACGCACTCATCCTGGAACGCATCCAAAACAGAGCACTGAGGATACTTACAGGTCAACTCGCTGACACCCCCCTGGAATGCCTTCGAGCCGAAGCGGAAATTACGTCTTTCGTAACGACATGCAAACGGAATTGCGTTATCGCATGGGAAAAATCGGCGCGTCTACAACCCGATAACCCCCGACACGCAATCTTCACTGCACCGATACCCCAACGATGGAAAAGGTCCAGCTTCACGTCCCTCGCCCAGTCCGAATGCGAGCGCATCCAGCTTGCCAATCTGCCACGCGAGAGGTTCTGGCCGAAGAAAGCTCCACCCTGGTCCTGGATAACTAACCCGCTTTGGACGATCGCAACTAGACTAGCTGGGAACAGTAACAAGTCGTGCGACAAGGTCTCGCTACTACGTGACACCGTCGACACCATCGCAGCTGCTGGACACGCAGAAAACACCATCTACACGGACGGCTCTGCGTCACGCGGCTTCGAATACGGTGGGAGTGCGGCGGTAGTGACCTCTGGTCTCCCCACCAGCCCTGAAAAGCAGAATACCATCTTCCGGAAAGGAAGAAGATTTACTTCCTCCTTTGAAACGGAGGTCGTTGCCCTTCTACTGGCAATCGAATGGGTAAACACCAACATTGAACACCACGGCCCCATCATCATCTGCACCGATAGTCAGTCCACCCTAGCTGCCCTGCAATCGCTTGGGAAAAGTGACGGCCCGGAACTCATGAAAGTCCGCAGAGCCCTATCAATGCTAAACCGCCGAGTATTCATCCAATGGGTGCCCGGCCACATTGGCTTGATTGGGAACGAGTGGGCGGACTCAGCAGCGGGTGATGCCGCAGCAATGACGACCGAAGCAGACACGGAAGGCGAAATCTCCTACCAATCGGCCAAGGCCTTCATTGGTAGGGAGATAAATGATCCCCCCATCAGTCATGCAAGGACGAAGATGGTCTTCGACGGTAAACGGAAAGCTACCGCACTATCAAGGAAGGATGCCGTCATGATAGCACAGCTACGCAGCGGCCACTGCCACAAATTGGCAGCCTACCGAAATATAGTCGACGCTGAGAGCTCCCCATACTGTCCCCACTGCAAAGATACCCCAGAAACACTGGAGCTCTGGCTGCAGGAGTGCCCTGCCACAGCACAAAAAAGAATCCGCGGTTTCGGGGGAGTGGCGCCCCCTCTCTCAGTCCTGGTGGAAAACCCAGAGGCTGTTATCGCGTTTGCGCATGGACATTAGTCCATGCGAACGCTACGCCGCACAACAACAACAACACACGAGCGCAGTACTAACCCGCCTTATGAGCGATCTTAAAGCGTAGTTCCTCTGCGATGATGAGATGATTAAGTCTGTACAGCACCGCCGGAATACAGACCGCCTTCCTCCACAGCGAGCTGGGCAGTACGTGTATCCGACACAGCTCCGGCACTAGCAGCTGTTTCTGATCGTCTCGGCGGATCTTACGCTCCGCACCCGAGAGGGGGGCACCGTCTCCCCCCGCAGTGATGGGAGTTACCCCGCCCTGTTAGTGGACGCGATACAAGCGGGGTTAGTGGAAGGAATGAGTCATGGAATGCGACCTGGTAAGGTATAGCTAGTTGGTGTGATGATAGTGTATGTACGACGATGATGATAGTGATGGTGATTTATAAGAGATATACGTAGTTATGATACAACGTTCTAGCGTGAAAAAGATTATAAGTAAACTGGATTAATAGTCGTAGTTATAATAGAAGTAAAAGAAAATAAATTAATAAAAATAGCGTAATTTTATATATTTATAATACTGATAATAATAAAAATTTTAAATAATATTTAAAAAAAATTATTTCAATTTTTTATAGTACTGTTAATATTAGCGCTGTGTTTATATGCGTATGCGAAGGCAATCATTGTTAAACTCTAATCTTAATGGTACCATTGTAACTATATGAACTAATTACACTGAGGTTGAGAAAGTAAGCACTTCTCCAGGCTATTGGTTATGTAAAGGGCACTGACCACTAGATAGGTGATATGTTACATTGTGAGTATAATACGATTACATTGGCATGATGAACTGTTCAGTTTAATTTTAATATATACATTATATATACATATATAATTAAATAAATATATATATATATATATATGCTTATTTAATATAAATTTATCAATTAAACAAATATTGCAGTAAAGTTAAACTGCTAACAAGATAGAAGTGTTACGCAGCTTAGTGTAGCAGCCTTTATTACTAGTTCAGTTCTAGAGAACTTCATATAGGCTATAGTTAGGGGCATTATTAACTAGAATGGTGGATAATCAAATAGATTTTAATGCGTACGTTGAACATTGTGAAATATTGACTGTTAATGATACAGTATATAAGCTAATGTAGAGAATATATTAGATAGTGGTTCCTATCAGGAGAAGTGGGTGACGGAGGGGTAGAGGGTGGAGAGGGGCGTCACCTTGTGATTAAGGAAGCGAGGCGTCAACAGATTCAGACGAGCGTTCGTGTGGTCGACGTCGATTAGAGGTTGTTCAAGGTCGTGTATCTTAGTGCTGTACTTGGTTATGTAATAGTCGGCGAAGGAACGGTAGTTAGAACCTGTCAGTCACGTTAATGTGTAATGTATACGTGAATATGTTTGATCAGTGTTAGTTAGTGATAGTCTAGGGTATATGTCTAATTAAATAAAAATATGTCTTTTGTATAGAATCCAGTACTATTATTGTATATAATTAATACGTATATATATTGAATATATATTATTGTATATAATTGTATACAGTGATAGGCAGGATCGCGATCCGATCTGGATCGGGTAAGAAAGAGAGGATCGGGATCGGCAAAGGATCGGGTAAGAAAGAGAGGATCGGGATCGGCAAAGGATCGGGTAAGAAAGAGAGGATCGGGATCGGCAAAGGATCGGGTAACGAATGGAGGATCAAGATCAGGATCGGTAATCCCGATCCATAAAAAAGAATCATTGCATATACGATACTCTAATATTATTATATTTATTTATAAGAATATTAACAACATTTTAATATTGTATTATTAAATTGATATGATATTGTATTGATCATTATATTGTAATATTATCCATGTTTTCCATACCTTGCAAGGTATTGCAAGACTAGGTAAAACCTACATATTATTTAAATAATAATTGTTATTTTTACCATAATAGAATTTAATCAATTGATATCATATAAGTAAACCACTGACTTTGACTCAACGTACAATGTACATCGTACAATGAGTAGATATTTGTATCCAATTCAATGCATTTATATAAATAAATGATATTTAATTCACTATATTATATAGTCTATATGATATACATTAATATATGAATTTAATTCAATTGAATTATTATTTAAAAATAATACAATATATTAATAATAAATATTATTTACAATTATTAACAATTTATATTACATAGGTATTATACCTACATATATATTGTTTCGAATTATGAAATGAAATCGTATTAATTAAATATATAAATAATATCGTGATCGGGATTGGGATCTGGAAAGGATCGGGTAACGAATTGAGGATCGGGATCGGGAAAATGATCTCATAAGAGAATAAAGTATCGGATAAATAGAGGATCGGAATCACCAATCCAGGAAAAAGGATCGGTGCCCATCACTGATTGTATATAATTAATACGTATAGAATATATCCGTATATAACACCCGTACATAACTACCCAGCTAACCCATACTGCTGGAGTCCTTGGATGGGAACTTAGACATGGGCGAGAGATCCTGTCGTATCTCCGCGACGTAGAAGTATTGAGGTGAGTCACTGTTGCGGTAGGAGGGCGTGACCACCGCATCCTCGAACATCTCCTCGCTGAACTCGTAGTGATCCTCATTCTCGTAGGGTAGGGTAGCTATGAGGGCGGCAGGGCGGGGTGTAGACGGGGTTTAGGTGGGGTGGGGGAATGGAGGGGTGAGAGGGGGTGCAGGATTTATAAGTGCGGGTTGTATGTGGGGTGAAAGGGCAGGGGTTATAGGTGGGCGTTGTGGTTAGGGTGTGAGGAATGTGGTTAGAGATGCAGAGGTTTGTAGGTGGGGTTGAGGGAAGGTATAAAAATATACTACAGTTAATACAGAGAATCTCGCAGTGTATATACAGTGTATCTAAAGACAAAGATGAGTATAGAAAGAGATCTGTATCTCAGTTAATAATAGATATATTGTATTTCGATCAACTACACAGAATTATTATTTATTACACTAACAATAAGCTACACTAACTATAAGCTACACTAACTGTAAGATACACTAACTGTATGTTTTAACACCAACAGTTTCGTATTTCGTGCGACATGTCTCGATTTCGTAGACAAACTCCCAATCGATACCGACGGATTCATCTCCTACGAACCAGTAGGGGTGGAATGGGGTGGGGTGGGGTGGGGTGGGGTGAGGTGGGGGGTTAATAAGGTTGTGGTTAGCATCGAGGGTAGGGTACCTACTAGATGTAAACAAAAAAGGGGTTTAAAGTTTGAAGCAATGTGGCGTGATATTAAACTACTATTACTAGAATCGTATGAACTCTAATATCTAGTTGAAGGTTGTCTCCTCTTGCAATCCTATTACTATGTGTAATGTGTCAAGGGATGATTTTTGAAGTAAATATATTATTTATTAAAAATAATATTTGATAAAAATCAGAAAATTTGATTAATTCCCATTAAAATGATGCATATTATATGATGCGTATTTGTAACTAAAATTCCATAGCATTTATTGACATAAGTTAACAAAAAATAATTATTAATATTTTAACTACTTCTAATAAATAGGTTAACATTTTAAGATTATAATTTCAATATTATATTTATGATTTAAAAAATGTAAAAGCGTAAGTAAGATAATAATAGTATTGCTGCAAGTTATGTTGCTACATGGTATAAGGTGAGCCAATAAAAAAATAAAAAAAGCATTTTCTTACTGACTATTTTCTGTCATTTTTAACTAAACTACAATATAAATATTGGCTCATTTATTTTAAACTCCGATATATCTGCTTTTTTAAAAAATGAATTTTGTATTTTTGAGGCTAAATGACTTTTGAATTACTTGAAAAACTATACGAAACTTTCCGAATGTATTTATAGTATTATACTCTTCATATATAACAAACAACCTAAAATATAATACCTGATTATATATTATATACAGTTATTAAAATTTCTGGAATATTTATTATTTCACAAATTAGTGATATCTGGGTCCCATTCT
The DNA here is from genome assembly GCA_964019155.1 of Osedax fenrisi. Taxonomy (NCBI): domain Eukaryota; kingdom Metazoa; phylum Annelida; class Polychaeta; order Sabellida; family Siboglinidae; genus Osedax; species Osedax fenrisi. The sequence continues at coordinate 59,236,227 of OZ025240.1, read as the reverse complement.
CCTTGTCTTATACTTATCATACACTTTTAAATGTTCATTATATATATATATATAGTTCTAAATGTTATCTACAAAATACAAAACAAATTGGTTATATTTTATATATTTTTAAATTAGCATGCTTTTAGTAAACTATAATTATAGATAAATTCTAATGTTCATCATGTAAACAAATCCACTCTTCAACCAGTCCTTAAGTGAGTCCTCTGAAATTGAGAACAAAAATTGTGTTTCAAATTTATTTTATATGATATTATTGAAATACCAAATATTATCTTTAAAATGATATATCATTTAAATATATTATAACAATAATTTAAAAAAATATTAACTAACTTAATAATCGTTATAATTTAATGAATAAGATCGTTTTTAGAATTGTAAACGCTAAATAAAGAATATTATATATACTTTTAAATAATCAATATTACTAATGTAGCTTCATCTATAACGTGATAAGTTATCATCTATTTACATATTTCATACATTTTTCATAATTAAATTGTAAATCTTTAGAATCGATGTATTCAGATAATATAAATATTGTTACCAATTTCACTACTTTACCGATATCCATTATAGGCTGAGTTGTAGTATCATATACAGTTATGATAATAACTAGACATTACTAATAAGAGATGCCCTCGCCTAGCCGGGTATACACTACTCGATGATACGGCGATGTTGTTTAACCGGTGTAGTTCATACCGGTGATTGACGGGGCGGGTGGGGTGGGGGTGTTAACCTATAAGAAGGGGTACGATGAGGTAGGAGATCAGCGCTTTCTTAGGGTCGAATATCATCGAAGATTTCTCTAACTTCAGCACGGACTGGAATATGAACCTGACAGTGAGTGTGTATTGATATATAGCTGGTGGTAATCTATATTTATATTATACACGACTTAGGTTTATAGGTATCGGATACGATTAGATTGTGTAAAGTCGAAATTGTTGAATACTTTTTAATAATTAATTATATAATTATAATATGTATATATGATGCTATTTTAACGATACTATTATTGAATACTTTATAGTTATAGAAAATATCACGATTGGCAACATTACAAAATTATCAAATTATAAATATTTAATCTATGAGATATTATTAAGTTTAGATTATAAATATTAAGCTTACAGATTCAGATTGGAGAAGGACGTAATAAGAATATTGTATTTATAAAAATACTTGTTTATGTTTGTATAATATAAATGTAAATAAATAAATTAGTTATATTTCAGGTTCAATACAAAATTTATAACGGAAATAATCTAATGAATTATTTTTAATTTAATAAATAATTATAAATTTCTAAAATTGGTTAATTATATTGTGAAACAATAATAATAACAATGTTATTAATTGACGAGTTAGTTGATAAACTAAAGTATACCGAGCTAGAATGTAGATGTGTAGGAAACCTGTGGAACTTGTGGAGAAGTTCCTTGTCGTCGTTATCTATCTGTATTTCAGCCTCGATCTCGCATATCTCAATACTGATTTCTCCAGATCGTGTGAAGATTGGATATAGAGGTATCTGAGGGGAATGGGTGGCAATGTGATATGTATATATGTATTTATTATTTACACACTAAATAGAGTTTGAATATTTAAAAATAAAACAAGAGTAGTCTTTAAATATTTAGAATTTGAAAAAAACATGAAACTGAGGAATAATGGTTTAAAGGATAAATAATGTTAAATTATATATTTATATAATATTATATATAAGCTGAATATTATTTTTCTATAATATCAATATCATATGATAAAATTAATCTAGTATATTTAATTATAAACACATTTTAAAAGATATATACATTTTTTAGTAGTTATGTATGATCAAATATTTATTTTATCTATTTTTGCACACTATAGAGTGAAATCTAAATAAACACCTTAGGAATTTTAATCTGAGAAAGGATTCCGAATGTTTTATCACTAATTTCTGGCGGGTATATTTTCCTATTCCTCGTATTTTGAGTGTCGGTGGCAGGTACTTCTGTTTAATGTGTGTAATAAGTAAATCTTCCGTCATTGGAAAATAGGCAATTTGTATTATATATATATATATGTATATATATATAAATATTTTATTTTAAGTAAATAGATAGCATTACAAATTATATTATTTATAATGATAGCTTCATAATTTATATTTTAAATTAAATAATAATATTTTCAATATCCATAACAATTTGTTTATTTACAAAGATAATTTTATACAGTAATAATTAATTAATATATAAAATTGAATTAGGTTTTTAATCACATTTATTCATTAAGCTAATATTATATGGATACGAAATTTTGATAAACTATTGAAAATAAGTATTTGTTTAATATAAAATTATATATTTATGAATTAACCACAAATACAATATATTAGCTATAATTAGTAATAATTGCGCTGATAAAGGTTAAGACGGATGCGCGCTGTACTTTAACCTAGTTTCATGCGTATCTCGTACAGATAGAGGGAGGTACTCTTACTCTGCAGCAGGGGTTTAGCCACCCGTTTAGGGTAGATGCAGCGGTGCCGACTGGAGCCTGGCTTAGCTGCGCCTGAAACGGTGTCGGTGTCACGAGTTCAACACGGTACAGTGAAAACATCGCGCACGAGCTCAATGTTATTGTGATGTATATATTCTATGGTTTATATATTACGGTGTTGGATTAGTTTAATATGTTAACAATTGATATAAAATATTGAATAAAAAGTTAAAATTATGTTTAACTTAAAAACTACATATTAAATATATAATGTAATATAATTTTAATAAATATACTCTTAGGGTGTGTTTTTCGTCATCCAGCTACGCACAACGCGCGACATCGAATTTTACAAAGTGTTTTTCGTCAACCATTCGTCGAACTATATATCATCATATAATTATTGGTAAATATATGCGCGCATACCTAAAAATAGCAATACCGTTATGATTGTGACGTATTTTATGACTCAGCTCATGGGCGGAGCTTCAAATGCGTGCGACGCCGTTCGTTCTAGAATTCAAATTCAATGAAGAACTGCGCGGATAGGAATAAAAGGTGTATCGGCGAAGTTAGCTGTTCGGCGAACGCTGTCCGATATCTCGTACAAGTTTACATGTAGTGAATAGGGCTTTGTAAAATTCGATGTCGCGCGTTGTGCGTAGCTGGATGACGAAAAACACACCCTTAGAATTACTAATTGGGAATACACACATATATATATATATATATTATGCATGCCCATACAAATGACCACTGTGCCAGTAGACCAGTAGGACACCTCGATGCTAACCCGTCTGTTCGAATTCGAACCACTCATTGTTGAGGTCTTCGTACTTGATGACATCCTTACCGTTAGGTTGCAGGTTTGAGTCCAGTTCACCTGGGGGGGGGGGGGTAGAGCATGGGGTAGGGAGGTAGGTAGATAGAAATATGCTGGTGTTGAAGGTCGCGTAGGGGGGGCGGTTAAAGCAATGAATAGGGAGGTAGATAGATAGTAATATACTGGTGCTGAAATGGGGGGGTTAGGGCATGGGATAGGTAGGTAGCAATACACTAGTGTTGAAGGGGGGGGGTTAGATGTAGGTATTCTCTGAATAGTATTCTTTATAACCAGTTCACAAGTCGTAGGATAGGATAGGAGAAGAGCAATACACACTGGGGCAGGGTAATTGGAGGGAGTTTAAGTAGTATCGGCAGGGTAATCTATATAACTAGTTTCCTAGCTATAATACGTACAGACACGAGGGATATTCGGAATGGCAGTCGTCAAATTTCGACTCGTAAACAATATTGAAGTCAGTTCAACGCGTTCAACTCAATACGTCGTTCTAGTATAATATCTACCCGGAATACACTGGAAGACCACTTTATACGTAATACACTTATTAGTAATAAACGATGATCGGAGCTTGGCTACGTGACTTTATTTGATATTACGTACACCTTTACATAGATAATCGCAGAAAAATATAATTAAAAAAACGCTCGGTTACATTAATAACGAATATTTGTTATATTAATATTAACGAATGTAACACACACACGTATACCCGAGTGTATATTATCTTCATAACACGTCAATTACTATTTACACGACAACGATGCGAACACGTTAACTAAGTGCATAGTGATCGTTATACACTACCTTTGTGAGACGGACAACACAGATACATGTGTGACGATATACACACTACACACCAGATAGGCCACGACCACTAACTTGCATCGAAGAGGATATGGCAAGCCTTCAAAGCCACACTTCTTCTGGCATCCAACGGATACTTGCAGAACGCCCCCTATGGGGTTACGAACGCTTACGTCAAGGTCGTGCAATCATGTATGTACATTAAGCATATACTAATCATAATACTGATGATCATAAGTATTATTATTTACTAGAAGATTTGTTGGTAGTTTATAATAAAATAAATCGGAATACAAATAATATGGTTCTTATTTTATCTAAAGAGCTTAAACAGATGACTATAATGTTGTCCATTGTTATATTGTAATGAAAGTTATCTCATTACTAACAAACATATATATTCTTAAATATATCCATGGTCTTTGATTAGTATTTATAGATAAACGATTATAATACATAGGTATGGGTGGGGCTATCGGTATAGTGCTGGAGTACCATATTGATAGGCAATTGTAATATCTAGGTGGGAGCTGGTGGGGTAGGGCTGGCGGTACAGTGATAGATAATATAGAGTTAACTTGTTACTAAAAAAATCTAAATTATTAAATATATGAGTCATATTAATATATAGTTAATAGTAATATCGTGTGGAGTTAGTAGTAATGCAATGGAGTAATGTGATAGATAAGCGTAATAGCTATGCTGGGGTGTGGGGCTAATGGTACCGTGATAGTTAGATGGGGCTAGAGTGGGGCTAGAGTGGGGGCTAGAGTGGGGGCGGTACCGTGATGGGTTCCTTGACCGGAGAGTTCATAGGCAGCGTGATGGTGGCCGCGATCATGTTGCGGCTTTTCTCGTAGGTCAGTTTAGAGGTCAAATGGGTGAAACTATCGTTGGGGAGCTTCATACAATATCTGTGGGGTAGAGGTGTTAGTCAGTTAGTCAGTTAGAGATAGAGCTGTAAACTTCATAAACTTTTGATAATTACCAAGAGAGTTATGCAGAGTATGGCAAGATAAGGGAGGGTAGGGTGATACGTAACAGTGGGGTGGGGTTAATAACTTATTGATGGTGTTACTATGTAGTCTGACATAGATAACCATTAAAATAGGGTAAGGTAGGTTTTCATTAGGGAATGGGCATTAAAAACCTAATTAGAGTTATATAAATGATAATGTAGGGTAGGATATATTTTCAAGGGCATACATTCCTATTTATAGTTACTATAGAACCATCAGTGTTGGGCGTAGAGGTAGGGGTGAGAAGTGGGGCGTAGAGGTAGGGGTGAGAAGTGGGGCGCGGTACAAACCTATTGATAGTGGTAATGGCGTCCTGCAGAGTGATACAGACGTCTAGGTTGTTGTTGTAGAGAGAGGGCTCGGTGTATTCTTTGTCACTGATATTGTTACACTTCACATAGGACATACACAGGCACGTTAATATCTGTGTAGTAGTATTAGTAGTAGTAGTAGTAGTAGTAGTAGTAGTAGTAGTAGTAGTAGTAGTAGTAGTAGTAGTAGTAGTAGTAGTAGTAGTAGTAGTAGTAGTAGTAGTAGTAGTAGTAGTAGTAGTAGTAGTAGTAGTAGTAGTAGTAGTAGTAGTAGTAGTAGTAGTAGTAGTAGTAGTAGTAGTAGTAGTAGTAGTAGTAGTAGTAGTAGTAGTAGTAGTAGTAGTAGTAGTAGTAGTAGTAGTAGTAGTAGTAGTAGTAGTAGTAGTAGTAGTAGTAGTAGTAGTAGTAGTAGTAGTAGTAGTAGTAGTAGTAGTAGTAGTAGTAGTAGTAGTAGTAGTAGTAGTAGTAGTAGTAGTAGTAGTAGTAGTAGTAGTAGTAGTAGTAGTAGTAGTAGTAGTAGTAGTAGTAGTAGTAGTAGTATTATCATTCTGTCTCTGTCATTCGAAGCGAACAGACGTGTTTTTCCAATAATCAATTGTTATAAAATCCTATTGTTTTAATAACGATTTCGAATCTAGGCCATCTCTATAACGGTTTGTCATTGAATAATATTTGCGATTTACATGCTGTACTGTCTGATATCATAATGTTATATTTAATAATTACATATAAGTCCTATTAAATATTATTATACTCACAATAATATTATATATCATCATGGCATGCTACCAATGTAATATTTCAGATAATTTTAATAAAATTGAATGTAGTCAATGTAATTTATTTATTCATTATACCTGTCTATACCAAGCAGGGTGTATTCCAAAAAAATGGATAAACAGTAATAATCCATCCTTAGCTGTAATGGATATACTAAGTAGTGTAAATTTTATATTTAAATGTACTTCATGTATAAATACTCCTATAATTATTAATAATCAAACTGATAGTAGTAATGACGTAACTTCTTTGAAATTACTCAACGAAAATATAAACGAAATAAAAAAACTTATAATCAATTCACAAACACCATCTTACGCTGACATATTAATAAAATCAACAGATAGCATAATTAAAACAAATAATACAATAAATAAACTACGTAAAATTCCTAACACTGACGCACAATTATCAATAGTAATAGAAAATATCAATAAACAAAGTCCAAGTAATAATATTATAGATGAGTTATTCGCTATATTAGAACTAGATACTTCCATAATCACTAAAGTAAAATATAATTTTAACAACATTGAAATTATATTTAACTCTCCATATACACTATCAAAGTTCATCACATTACGATACCGGCTAAAAGATACAAAATTTAGTAATTTATTCATGAGGAAATCACTTGATAAAAAAATAGTACGACACGGTAAAATACTTTATCATGCAATAAAATCCAATTATGTTACCAATTATAAATGTGTTTTAAATAGAATTTCTAATACATATGAACTACGAACTCGTATAGAAAATACTAGTAAAATTAATTGGTCCAACGAACCACTCATTATACCTACTACAAATCTCGATACATGGACGAAAATCTATGATGATTATATTACTAATGCTTTTAAAAGTACAATTTCACCTGAACAAACTACTTCTACGGATACCGCGAAATGACTATACTACGATAAATATATTACGTGTTCTTTAATTAATATACGATCAATACACTCTAACATTGATTTATTAAATGATTTTAACCATGAATTTAATCATGATATAATTGCCCTAACGGAAACTTGGCTTAATGAATATTCTGAATATATCATTCCACAGATTACCAATAATATATATAACTTCAAACATATACCACGTCAAGAATTAAGGAGAGGAGGCGGTGTAGGTATTCTATATAAAAAATCTCTTAAACTAACCAGCTTTACAAAATATATACTACCTGGATCTGAATGTATCATAGCTATATTCAATATTCACTCCAATAAAATTATACGCTTTATTATTATATATCGACCACCATCAAATAATTACATATCTTTTCTCAATGATCTCAATGACTTATTAGCTACTACACAATTAGATAATACTATATTACTAGGCGATTTTAATTTTCATGTTAATTTAAATGATACACCTTCAAGTAATCTAATCTCACTTACAGACTCACACTCACTACATCAACACATAAACAAGCCCACACACATAGGAGGCAATACATTAGATTTAATTTTTACTTCTATATATGCCACACAAATACTAAAAGTACTTAATATTAAATATCTCATTACAGACCATTTTGCTATAATATTTAATATCAATATTCCAAAACCAAAAATTAACACACAATTAATTAATTATAGAAAACTTACTAATATCGACCACGAACTTCTCTCCAATAGTATTATAGAAATTAATCATGATAACATATCGGCGATAGAACTAAATGATCATCTATCATATATACTAAATAAATATGCTCCCATTAGAGTTAAATGCATAAATAGTCGTACAAATAAATGGTTTAACTCTGATACTTTATTAGCCAAACAGGAAATGAGGAAAACTGAAAGATATTTTTCAAAATATCCATCAGAATCTTCCTTAGAATCCCTACTCAAGGCTAAGAGTTATTTTAAAAAATCTATAGAAAGGCTAAGAGTTATTTTAAAAAATCTATAGAAATAGCTAAGAATAAATACTACTATACTGAAATAAATCAATCAACCTCTAATCAAAAACATCTCTATGGGATAACTAATTCTTTACTAGGAAAATCAAAAGAAAGAGTCCTTCCAGATATTCCAGATAATATACTATGCAATAATTTTTCCAAATAATTTGTAGATAAAATAAATATTCTATGTAGTACATTTAACAATAATCAACATAATATACACAATATATCAATAGACCACTCGACTTTAATTAATCAATACCTCACAGAATTCCAACCCCCTTCCAATAATCTAATTCAAACATTATTAGCAAATTCTAACTCTACATCCCCACAAGATCCATTACCACTTCCTTTAATGAAAATAATAGCACCGTCAATATCCATTCCCTTAACTACAATTTTTAAAAACTCACTAACTACTGGAATAATTCCCCCTGAATATAAACATGCAATAATTACACCCATACTTAAAAAACATAAACATGACATAAATGACTTGAAAAACTATCGCCCAATATCACAACTTCCTACTATATCTAAATTACTAGAACGAGTAGTTACTATACAATTGAAAGATTTTTTATATTCTAACAATTTAATAGATAACTACCAAAGTGCATACAGAACAAATCATAGTACCGAGACAACCGTAATTGATGTCTTAGATAGTATTATTACATCCCTTGATAATAATAATCATACACAACTAC